>CM076584.1:1459834115-1460298931 GCA_034641835.2 Pinus albicaulis | reverse complement strand
AGGTGTTCCTCTATTGCGGTGTTGCTATGTTGAGGTGTTGCTCTATTGCGGTGTTTCTATGTTGTTGTGTGATGAGGTGGGGTGTTGCAGTTGCGCTGCAACGACGAGGTGAGGTGTTGCTCTATTTTTTTGTAATTTTTTTTAATTGATTTTTTTTTTGGTTTGATTTTAATTTGAATTTTTTTGTTCGTAGGGAATTTTGTCTACGTCCTCCATGACGTGTTTAGCGATTTTCCGGCTTCGTCCTCATTGTGGCTTCATCTGTGAATTTTCGCGAATTTAAAGGTATGAAATTCTCTGTCATTGAAATCCTCTATTAAACATTAGATGGTTAAACATTTAACAAGAAATTAGATTTATAGTACATATTAAACCAATCTCGGTTGGAAAAATCACCATAGCAGCAATATTAAACATTAGACGAGGGATGTTTATAAGCATTATAACATTTTCTTTTTCCGTTTCCATATTTCCTTATGCTTATATGTAAGAAATATATGGATCAAACAGGAATATATAACAATTTTGTAATTCTGATAAGAATGGATGGTTCACATTAGAGGTATATATTTTAACAGAGAATGCTGTAAGGTTTTATAAAGAAGTTGACATGAACTGGAACATTATATAATCCAGAGTTTTTTCTTATTTGAAAAAAAAAACTCTAATTTCAAATTTTCATTTCAGATATATCAGAATGATGACTAATCAGATATGTCAGAATTTTCTATTCTTGCAAAAATTACTTTAATGTCCTTTTATTATCCCAATTATAATTCTACTTTAAATAGCAATCACACTAACCATTAGGTCAATATTGAAAGTAATTTTATATAGAACATAGAAATAAAATGCAAAAGACAAAACAGATAAGGGAAAACCGAACATATCTTCTTCTTCTCAATAGATATAAATATTTAGAGAGAGAGATAGTCCAATATTTTACAACGATAATGAAGTCAAATTCAAGGCTTTGACTTTCAAACTTTCCTCCAAAATCCAAATGACAGTTGACCGAAAGATGCTCAGAAAACCAATCGAAACAACCAAGTGTCACCTCTGAAATCTCTTAGGAAACCCGAATTTAAGCCTCTGCAATTTTGGTCAAGGAGTGCATAGTTGAATTTCCTTAAAAGTAGGTCAATATAGGGTATAAACCTGTAATTGATAATCCCATAGCTTTGTTCTTTCAGCCTTCAAGAACTTGCTCAAGGTTCCTCTCAAAATATCCTTCTAGAAAAAAGATAATATTTCTTATGCATGCACAATTAAAGTAGTGTGAAAGGGAAAAAAAAATTCTTTATATGTATTTTAGGTATGTTACACTCTTACCTATCATATCATATAGTTTGGATTCTTGAAATTCCTTCATGATATCTATGGTTTCTCACCTTCGTTCAATATTGGGTAAAAGGTCATGGTCTTACCTTAATTTCTATTCTAATTCCCTTTCCTAACTTTGATTTTCCTTTTAACCTTGGAGATAAACCCAATCATTAAATATGATAGTCATCCATTCTAGGGAACTTAGTATGGGTTGCTTAGTGGTTTCCAAAACTTATGATGATGTGAGGTGGTGTTTCAAACATGGGAGTAGCTTGTGTTTGCATATGATTCTCACAGGCCATGGTTTATTTTGTGGGTTATAGATGGTTTAGTTCTACCTCCTAAGATAAAATTTCTAAAAAACATGAAATATCCCTTAAAGTCAAAATAGATCTATACTAAGGATTAATATTTATATGTATTTCTACCATATAAATTCTAGTGATAATTAATCACATATGTGTTCAAGTAGAATATGGAATAAGCCCTTTTTACACTTGGTTTGGCTCTTAGGTACATAGATGGGTGGGTTTGGAAATGTGGTTAACATGAAAAGTAATAGGGAATGGATTTAGTGGAAACCTTTTATAAGATCAGGACTCAAAAAATGAGAGACAAAAAACATTTTATATTCAATGCAAAACACATGCATTAACATATAATTTTGATATTTTCCCTTCTTTCCAACTTAGTCCATACTTCTAGAAAAATCCCTTTTAATGAAGTAGATATATCCATAGTGATCCATTGATATTTGTTCACCAAAAACTATTCCATTTTGGACTTATATATCTCAAAACTATGCTAATTGAATTTATGCATCTATATCTTTAAACTACTCAACTATTTTATTACACCATAGGAATCATTTCGATATATCTCCCATTTTAATGGGGTCTATCACATTTCGAGAAAAACACATTAGCCATAAAATTGTCCCACTGAAACCAAAAGTAATTTGATACAAAACATAGGTTTTAACCTTACATGGTTAATTGTTTCAAATAGATTCTTAATAAAATGAAAAACATAAAATGTAAAACACATGCACACTAACATATAATTGTGATATTTTCCCTTCTTTCCAACTTAGTCCATCCTTCTAGAAAAATCCATTTTAATGAAGAAAATATATCCATAGTGATCCACTGATATTTTTTCACCAACAATTATTCCATTTTGGACTTATATATCTCAAAACTATGCTCATTGAATTTATGCATCTATATCTTTAAACTACTCAACTATTTTATTACACCATAGGAATCTTTTCGATATATCTCCCATTTTAATGGGGTCTATCACATTTCGATAAAAACACATTATCCATAAAGGTTTCCCATTGAAAACAAAAGTAATTTGATACAAAACATAGGTTTTGACCTTATATAGTTAATTGTTTCAAATAGATTCTTAATAAAATGAAAAATATTCAATGTAAAACAAATGCACATTAACATATAATTGTGATATTTTCCCTTCTTTCCAACTTAGTCCATCCTTTTAGAAAAATCCCTTTTATTGAAGGAGATATATCCATAGTGATCCACTGATATTTGTTCACCAACAACTATTCCATTTTGGACTTATATATCTCAAAACTATGCTCATTGAATTTATGAATCTATATCTTTAAACTACTCAACTATTTTATTACACCATAGGAATCCTTTCGATATATCTCCCATTTTAATGAGGTCTATCACATTTCGAGAAAAACACATTAGCCATAAAAGTTTCCAATTAAAACCAAAAGTGTTTTGATACAAAAAGTAGGTTTTAACCTTATATAGTTAATTGTTTCAAATAGATTCTTAATAAAATGAAAAATATTCATTGTAAAACACATGCATTAACATATAATTGTGATATTTTCCCTTCTTTCAAACTTAGTGGACATCCTTCTAGAAAAATCCCTTTTAATGAAGTAGATATATCCATAGTGATTCACTGATATTTTTTCACCAATAACTATTCGATTTTGGACTTATATATCTCAAAACTATGCTCATTGGATTTATCCATCTATATATTTAAACTAATAAACTATTTTATTACACCATAGAAATCATTTTGATATATCTCCCATTTTAATGGGGTCTATCACATTTTGAGAAATACACATTAGCCATAAAAGTTTCCCATTGAAACCAAAAGTAATTTGATACAAAACATAGGTTTTGACCTTATATAGTTAATTGTTTCGAATAGATTCTTAATAAAATGAAAAATATTCAATGTAAAACACATGCACATTAACCTATAATTGTGATATTTTCCCTTCTTTCCAACTTAGTCCATCCTTCTAGAAAAATCCCTTTTAATGAAGAAGATATATCCATAGTGATCCACTGATATTTTTTCACCAACAACTATTCCATTTTGGACTTATATATCTTAAAACTATGCTCATTGAATTTATGCATCTATATATTTAAACTACTCAACTATTTTATTATACCATAGGAATCATTTCGATGTATCTCCCATCTTAATGGGGTCTATCACATTTCGAGAAAAACACATTAGCCATAAAATTTTCTCATTGAAACCAAAAGTGATTTGATACAAAACATAGGTTTTAACATTATACAGTTAATTGTTTCGAATAGATTCTTAATAAAATGAAAAATATTCAATGTAAAACACATGAATTAACATATAATTGTGATATTTTCCCTTCTTTCCAACTTAGTGGACATCCTTCTAGAAAAATCCCTTTTAATGAAGCAGATATATCCATAGTGATCCATTGATGTTTGTTCACCAACAACTATTCCATTTTGGACTTATATATCTCAAAACTATGCTCATTGAATTTATGCATCTATATCTTTAAACTAATCAATTATTTTATTACACCATAGGAATCATTTCGATATATCTCCCATTTTAATGGGGTCTATCACATTTCGAGAAAAACACATTAGCCATAAAAGTTTCCCATTGAAACCAAAAGTAATTTGATACAAAACATAGGTTTTAACATTATATAGTTAATTGTTTCAAATAGATTCTTAATAAAATGAGAAATATTCAATGTAAAACACATGCACATTAACATATAATTGTGATATTTTCCCTTCTTTCCAACTTAGTCCATCCTTCTAGAAAAAACCCTTTTAATGAAGTAGATATATCCATAGCGATCCACTGATATTTGTTCACTAAAAACTATTCCATTTTGGGCTTATATATCTCAAAACTATGCTCTTTAAATTTATGCATCTATATCTTTAAGCTACTCAACTATTTTATTACACCATAGGAATCATTTCGATATATCTCCCATTTTAATGTGATCTATCACATTTTGAGAAAAACACATTAGCCATAAAATTTTCCCATTGAAACCAAAAGTGATTTGAAACAAAACATAGGTCTTAACCTTATATAGTTAATTGTTTCAAAAATATTCTTAATAAAATGAAAAATATTCAATGTAAAACACATGAACTACCATATAATTGTGAGATTTTCCCTTCTTTCCAACTTAGTGGACATCCTTCTAGAAAAATCCCTTTTAATGAAGTAGATATATCCATAGTGATCCACTGATATTGGTTCACCAACAACTATTCCATTTTGGACTTATATATCTCAGAACTATGCTCATTGAATTTATGCATCTATATCTTTAAACTACTCAACTATTTTATTTCACCATAGGAATCAATTCAATATATCTCCCATTTTAATGGGGTCTATCACATTTTGAGAAAAACGCACTAGCCATAAAATTTTCCTATTGAAACCAAAAGTAATTTGATACAAAACATATGTTTTAACCTTATATAGTTAAATGTTTCAAATAGATTCTTAATAAAATGATTAATATTCAATGTAAAACACATGCATTAAAATATAATTGTGATATTTTCCCTTCTTTCCAACTTAATCCATCCTTATATAAAAAGCCCTTTTAATGAAGCATGTTGTCACTCCTAGAGACAGCCTAGAGTTGTGATAGACCAGTGCCTAGGACATCTTAGCATAGAAAGGAGCATATAGTGTAATGTGTGAAGTTGTTAGCTTCAGCTCACATGCTATCTCCTGTAAATAGGGAAATAAAATAGAATGGGACCAAACTCTCAGAAACTGACACAGGAAAAGAGATACTGCAGAGGCAAGATGCAGAATTCTAATACAAAAGCAACATACAATTCAGAGACAGTTAACTGCAAAGTGGGCCGATTCAGAAATACTTCACAGACATAAATTATCAGAAGGTGTATGTAGTGAAAGAAATATTGAGAAGATATTAGTTAACATTGAGCTGATACCCAGATATACAATACCACCATGTGTGGGCTTACCAATCTAAGAATCCATACATGATAATAGCATTTTAAAAGCACCCTCCCAAAGCAACTAATATAGCAGAAGTATGGTTAGCTGAATAATGGAACAGAATATCATGCATGAGCCATATTTAAAGCGCTTGACTGATCCGAGCATGGGCATCAACTAGGATGAATCCATACTAAAAATCAGTGAGCCACTCGCATTCCAAAACATGATACAAGAAAGATGGATGAAATGAAGTGTTCTATTAATATAACACAAATAAAGAAAGTTACAGATTGTGAAATACCAAAGACCAGAATCCTCTTTGACAGATAGAACTCCTTCTCACTGAGACCCTATGGGCTTTGAGCCTTCATACAAAAATTTTACAAAATGTATGCAAAAATCCTTTCACTGCATAATTTTTCTAATAAAATATGGAACCTCTACAATGAGTTTCTTCACTGTTTTTATAGCTGAAAGAGGAGCAGAAGTGGTAGGTGGAAAACTAAATGAACATTAAACCTAGAAAAGAAAGAGAGGGCCAAAGCCCATTCTGTTTTAATTCTCTGCATTTATCTCTAGTACTATCTAGATGAACAAATGATCCTCCTCAGGTCTCCAATTACTCTGATATGACCCTGATGTACACTGGCTTGCAGAACTCTATAGTACTTTTGGAGAACGAGCAAAGGGTGAGTAAATGGCGGAGAAAATCCGCCATACCGCATAACAAATGTTCTGATGGCTTTGGACTGTGGTTAAGGCGGAAATCTTCCCTGGAGCACGGCATAGAATAAAAGCAGTATGGGGAACCCGTCCATTCCTGGAGAAAAACATTCTGCTGATGTAAAAAACCTCCTATATATTAATTTCTGCACATCCGTATCCTATGGGTGGTCTATGATGTCTTTGACCTGGTAGCTTGCTTTGAAAAACTTGGTTTAAGGCCCGAAGATCTTCGTTTTCGTGTCTCAGACTCTCTGCCACTTCATTTATATCTCTGCCGGTGAAAACTTGCCGCTGTATCAGAACTTTATAATCATGGCGGCATTTCACCTCTTGTACCCTAAAAAAAACCCAAAACTGTGTTAAGAAATCCATGCACGGAGGAGGTGGATGGTTATGGAGGACGGGCATGATGGCAGCGCGGCGGTGGTGAAATGGTGGTTTCACAAGAAATGACGATGGAAAATGCTTTTGATATGGTGTAAACAACGAACGAATAGGGTTTGACCAAAACATGCTTATGGACCGTTCGATCGTGGTTTGGGGATGAAAATCAATGGCGTAGATCGAACAATGGAATGATACATGAAGAGCGGGTGGAATAATTATGAAACAAAGAAATTTAATGTAAAACAAAAAACTTTGGTTATGACGGAATTACAAAGGAATGCGATGAAAATGAAATGAATTGCGATCGTATGCGGTGGGACCTAGCGTGGTGGAGGGCGATTAGATCTGAGCCATCAGATCTCGGGATTAAACGGACGGCCGAGATCATGTCGGAGGATCGCAATCGGGGGGGAGCAGGGGTGACACATTTCAAAAGTTCCGATTGCGATCGGGAGTGGGGATGCGATCAAGCGATGGCCACTGGATCAATGGGGGAATCAATGGCGGAGATGGGATCGGCAGTGAAAACATGGGGCGATGTGAGGCGATGTGATAAGATCAGGGCCATTGATTTCCAAACGGATGGATGGCTAAGTTTTAGTCGGGGAATCGAAATCGCACAGGGCGGAAAATGGCAGTGATTGGGAAAATAAATTGCGATGGAGGCGGGGATGCGATTAGCGCTGGATCGTCCGATCCGGTGGGGAAATCGAGAGTGGAGAATGCGGTCGGGAGATCGCGATTGGGGAACACAAGAGTGGCACTGCTTCGAAGTTCCGATTGTGATTGGGAGGGTTGCGACTAGCGCCTTAAGGGTCAGCGCTCGGTTTCATGGGGAAAAAGGGGAAAATGTCCTAAAAAAGGATGTATGTGGAGATTAAAGAGGATTTTGGGCCAGTTAGGAAAGATAAGGGATGAATTTTGAGATGGAAAGGGGACTTTGGAAAGAGGGAAAAAGAGGTGAAATAAGGATTTCTGCAGAGGTAAAAGGGGTAAATAAAGGCCCTTGGAGCACAAATTTTTGCAGTCAGTGAGGCTCATTGGCTCCAGAACAGCAGAGGGAAAGGGCTTGAAGAGAAGGGAACATGAAAGGCTTCAAGGATGATGTCTTTCCAGAAGGAAACCATTACGTGAAAACTCAAAGACAGCTTGACCCCCCTATTTGTTTTTCAAAAATTAGCAAGGGGCTAAGATGATCAACAAAGCAGATATATCCATAGTGATCCACTGATATTTGTTCACCAAAAACTATTATATTTTGGACTTATATATCTCAAAACTATGTTCATTGAATTTATGCATCTATATCTTTAAACTACTCAACTATTTTATTACACCATAGGAATCATTTCAATATATCTCCCATTTTAATGGGGTTTACCACATTTTGAGAAAAACACATTAAGCCATAAAAGTTTCCCATTGAAACCAAAAGTAATTTGATACAAAACATAGGTTTTAAACTTATATAGTTAATTGTTTCAATTATATTCTCAATAAAATGAAAAATTTTCAATGTAAAACACATGCATTAACATATAATTTAGTCGCGAAACCCAAAACGAGAAGATCATTTTTTTTATTAGTATATTAATTTTTAGACCATCAGACACACACACACACACACATATGTATATATGTATATATGCATATATCCCATGAAAATTATAAACTACCAATCCATTACCTTGGATCAGATAAAAATTTAGTTCTTTAACTGAAACTGTAGAACCATGGGGTAAACTACCATGCATTATAAAAATGCTAAAATAAAAAACCATGTGATGAAAACCATCATAAAGGGAGAATTGTTTTTCCCAATAATGTTTTTTTTTTTTTGCTACCCCTGAACACCTATGTGTGGGGAATTTTTCATATATATGAAACCCTAAAGTGGGGGTCCTCTCCTCCCATTTTATTCCCACCACTATACTTAGAAAAATATATAGTGCATGGGGGTATTCACATAAAGAATATAACACATACTAAAGATCCAATAATTCTCCTTAATGTGACCATCAATGTTGCGATGGTTAGAATTATTTCTACTACAGTTGCATGGATCCATAGTGGCTATTTTATTCTTATCCTCCTATTTACAGTTCTTATTCCCTTCCTTCAAAGCTTCTTGGTGCTATTTTTTCTTCAAACCAGTTAAGTACGATTTATTTTGGCCTATGGTTTCTAGATAATGTGTGTATACACATGGCTCATACATTATCCTTAGCTTGGAAAGAATATTTTTTTTTTGTAGATGGTTATATAGACCCCACATATACTTAAGGAGTACATTTGGGCTCTTGGGAAAGATATCCAATAATATGACCATATTTTTGAACTTAGTACACTCTTATACATTCTTATGTCTATGTAAAGTAGTGTGAGTGATTCCACGGGTCCTCTACACACTTCATAGGGTATAACTGGGACTGGTAGTGTTAACTTCTACAAGTTCTATAGGAAGAGTCTGTAAAGGGCTAGGTAATCTATGGATCTCATCTTCTATGAAAGGTGACATATCCAATAAATACCCCTACAGTCAATCTCTGGAATAGATCTAAATAGAAGTTCTTCATTTTAATATCCATAAATAACAACCACTTTAAGGCAAACTGTGTACATGTGTCATTTCTCCCATAAATTCTTAGGAAATTTTTTTAAAGCATACATTTCATGTTGGCTTTCTCCCATTAATGTTAGGTCCCTATATTACTAGTGTAGTCCCTCATTATGTTAGTGTAAACCCCCTTATTGTTATTTTTGTACCGCCTGTAACCCCGATATTGTTATTATTGTGCCCTTACATTATTATTGTTAGGTCGGCTAGGATTACATTGTGGCCCCACTAGGACTACGTTGTGGCCCCATGGACTCCTATATATAGAAAGGAGGTTTTCTCATTTGTATCATCCAAGAATTGTTCATTAATGTAATGTATTGGAGGTTTCCCCCTCGAAGTGGCTTATTTCTAAGACGTTGATATCTCTTTTCTTCTATTTTTGGAGCTGGTTTCACAACATTTGGTATTAGAGCTTTGGATTCTAGAGTTTTCGCTGCTCCAAACTAGTCATCGTGTCATTTTTTATATAAATTTTGTTCTACGAAGGTTCAAAAGATGAAATTTTTATAGTGTGAAGCCTAATTCCTGAGGAACATCGTTGCAAAATTTCAGATCTTGGTTCACAATATTGTCGGAGATATGATCTGTGGAAGTTAGGGCTTTTTGCAGGCTCCAGAATTTAACCTAAACAAGTCATTGCGGAATTTTCGCTATAAATTTTTTTCTACGAAGATTCAGAAGCTAAAATTTTTGGAGAATGAAGATGAAGTCTTGTGAAACATTATCGCAAAATTTTAGAGCTTAGTGCACAATATTTATACAGATATGATCTGTGGAAGTTAGGTCTTTTTCAGGCTCCCGAATTTCATCTCAAAGAGGTTATCGTGGGAAGATCTTCATAACTCTCTCTCTGAGCATCGGATTGGAATGTTGTAAAAAGTGGCCGTAAGCACACAGACTGAAGTTTCCTATCTATCAATTTTAAAGCCAAAGGTGGAAAAGAGGAAGACGTGGCAAGTCATACAAGTTATCTCTACTGAACCAGTCCATAATTAGGTCATTGTGGGAGATTGGAGATAACCATTAGGGGAATTTTGAGGTCTAAAATGGGCCTCCTAAGGAAATTATAAAATAATAGTGGAAAAAATCAAATAAGATTTGATGACATCATCAAATTTTAGAGGGAAAAATGGAAAAACTACTTTTTCAACTCATATTTTCAACTTATCTCCCAAATTTTTTACTCAAATTTCGAGCGGGAGTACTCGTTGGATGCGAAATTTAATTCCCCATCCAAGGAGTACCCATGTTGCATACTTTCTATGGGTCCTACTACAGGAAAAATGAGAAATACATAAAAAAAACGTGATTACAATCACGTTTTTTTATGTATTTCTCATTTTTCGTGTAGAGTTCATCGAAGTATGTAACATGGGTACTCCTTGGATGAGAATTAAATTTTCGTGAATTAACGAAAGTAATTCTCATTTATCATTTCTAAATTTGTGTAAAAATTTTGGGAGATAAGTTGAAAATACAAGTTGAAAAAAGTAGTTTTATTATTTTATTATTTTTTAATATTTTTACCCTTTTATTTAAAAAATGGTGAATCATCCCCCATGGTTGACATCATCATCTTGAATCCTATTGGTTGTTATAAAGTTTATTTTTGTTGTACATTTTTCTTATGAGGCCCATTTTAGACCTCAAAATTCCCCTAATGGTTGCCTTGAAGAACCCAAATCAAGTCAGACTTGTGGCATTTGAAAGAAGCTTCAGAGGAATACTACAAGGCTGAATTTCAAATATTGAAGATCTAAAACCACAGAGAGAGTTCAGTTTCAATATATAGATACTCAAAAGCAAGAAAAAGGTGTGTACTTGTTTTTTAAAATTGCGTAACGTTTGTCTAAAAAAGAAGTTTGAAGTGATTCCAAGAGCATATTGAAGAATTTTTATCAATAATGGGTTCTATAATGCCTCCAAAAAATAATTCCATGTCCACTAAGCCCTCAGAAATATATACTATGACGCATGAAGAGGAATAATTGCAGTATGAGATATCAAAATTACGGTACCAAGTGCAACAAATTTCGATCTTACGAAGAGAAACCGAAGATAAAATAGATGGTTTAAAAGTAGAAATGGATGCTAAGTTGGATTGTTTGAAGGATCAAATAAAATCTATTATGGATGATAAAGTAGTGGAATATCACATTGAGCATCAACAACAAGTTCTCCAACTCTCAAAGGATAACCTAACTTTGGTGCGAAATCAAATGAAACAACCGAAAGATCAACAACACATCGAAAGAAGTTCTGAAGCAGTCAAAAAAACAAGAACTCGACAAGTACAATCAATTTTAGATTATCTCAGCAAGTGGAAGAACTTTCATGTAGAATATTTCACATGGGAGGATGGAAATTTTATACAGAAGCATCAAGAAATAATCAAGCATTGACGACAACACTTGTTTGAAGGAGAGGGGCATGTTAGGTCCCTATATTACTAGTGTAGTTCCTTATTATGTTAGTGTAGACCCCCTTATTGTTATTTTTGTACCCCTGTAACCCCCATATTGTTATTATTATGCCCTTACATTATTATTGTTAGGTCGGATAGGATTACATTGTGGCCCCATGGACTCCTATATATAGAAAGAAGTTTTTTTCATTTGTATCATTCAAAAATAGTTCATTAATGTAATGTATTGGAGGTTGCCCCCTCGAAGTGGCTTATTTCTAAGGCATTGATATCTCTTTTCTTCTATTTTTGGAGCTGGTTTCACAACAATTAACTTTAAAGCATGTTTTTTGTAAGTGCATAAAATAATTTTGCAAACCATGTAAATGTCATTTCTCCCACAAACTAAAGGCTTTCTCTCATTTATTCAAGGAAAAATTTAAAGCATAAAAGTTGAACCTAAAGTGGTTGAAATCTCATAGGATTTTGAAATTCCATAGGATTTTAGTCTATCTGTTGAGTGTTGACTTCTACAAGTTCTAAAAGCAGAGTCTGTAAAGGGCCAGGTAGCCTTTGGATCTCATCTTTTCTCAAAGGTAACATATCCAGTAAATGCCCCTACAGTCAATATTTAGAACAGATTTAAATAGAAGTTCTTCATTTTGATATCCAATTATGTCATTTATCTCATGCACATGTGTCATTTCTCCCATGAATTTGTAATAAATGCCAATTTAATATATTTTTATTCAATTTGTTTTTTCTTTTCAGGGATAAAAAAATCCACTAAATATGGTTGAAAAATGGAAATTACGCATAGATGTTTCTTGCTATCCCAACCCAGGGAAAGTAGTGATTACATATATGCTTTCTAATATTTTGACTAGAAAAGTCGTCCAAAGGAAAATGAATATACTGGGAAGAACAACAAAAAGAGAATCATATTATATTGCATTGATAGAAGGCTTGGGAACAACTATGGAGTATGGATCAAATGTAATTGTAGTTTTCATCAATTCTGAGTTTGTGTGCAACCAAATGAATGGCGTGTACCAAGTTAAGAAGGAGAGACTAAAATAACTGCATGGAATAGAAAACAATATTGTTAGCCAATTTCAATTTTTTAGTATAAGACATTCTAGAAATGTGAATAAGATGTCTATAGATCTATTGCGTGGGGAAATGCCAATTCAGGATTCATCTATCAAAGATGAATTAATATATGAATTAGAATTATACGGGGCAATGCCAATGCAAAATTCATCTCTCAAAGATGAATTATTTTTGATATGCTTTTCTTCAAAAATTCAAGATTCATCTCTCAAAGATGAATTAGTTTTGAGACACTCTTCTTTAAAAATTCAAGATTTATCTCTCAATGATGAATTAGTGTTGAGACATTCTCCTTCAAAATTTATTAATGGAAATTGTAACATATCTTGGATATGTGTGTGTTTTGTACTTATAAATGCGTATTTTTTAATGACCATGTGTTTTTTTTCAATTATATACCAAGTGTGCTCCCACCACACCATGTAAAGCAGAACTTGGTGAAATTCACATTTGCAACAAGTGGTGAAATTCACATTTTTATAAAACTAAAATGGGGGGACTTCAACAAATTTTTGTTTAAATGGAGTTTCACGTTTCTTTTTTAATGACCATGTGTTTTTTTCAATTTTATGCCAAGTGTGCTTCCACCATGTAAAGCACAATTTGGTGAACTTAACATTTTTATAAAAAAAATTTTGCTTAAATTGATTTTCACACATCAATTAGTGCTTTGAAAGTTGTGTTTCACACACTTTGTGTACACTAAATTACATTAATTTTCTGAAATTTATTTTGAATTTATTTTAAATAGTAATTTAAAAAAATAATTGTAAATTTTCACTATATATATATATATATATATATATATATATATATATATATATATCATGGAGAATGAACAACGAAGATCAATAGAATCCCATATTCTATGAGAGAAGTGGATCAGTGATCGAGGGGTGTTCATGGTATCTAAATATAATCTTAAATCTCCATACATATGCATACATGTCTGTACATATGGAATTGTTTTTTTTATCAATTTTGTGAGTTAAATTAGTTGTTAATGTTGGGTATGTGTTATATTATTTACATGACTAGTCACGTGCGAGGGGTCACAGGGGGGCAATAGCCATCCCTGTACACCGCGTTGCGCACAACAAGGGGGTCACAAGGGGGGTGGCAGTGCCCTGGGATTTTTTTTTTGACCCTATTTTTCGGTGGGCAGACCTGCCCATGGTTTTGTGCATGGGTTTGCACATGTTTCTTGGGCATGATGGTTTTTGGCCCCTGGTATTTTGTAGATCCGGTCAAGGGAACTACGGTTATTTTCTAATCCAGGATTAATGGATTGGAGTTTATGTATGCTTCCGCATGTATATATATGTTTTGTAACACTAAAAGGAATATAATGCAAAATCAAGCTGGTTGTACCGATTTAGGATCTAGGGGAAAATATCTGTGTATATATGTTTTATGTTTTATGCTCTTGCTATTGCTTATTTTCTGTTTTTTAAGATTCGTTTGCAGATAATTTATGTACAGGGTTAAAACCTACAGTTAATAAGTTTCATTTTTTATTTTTTAGGAGCCAAGAGGGGAATGGTGTATACTCCATCAATGGAGCATTTCCATGGTTCACACAATCATGATATGGTTCACACAATTTAATCAATGAATATGTACATGTATTCATACATACAAATGTATTTTTCAATTGATTATAAATTCATATTTGTTTATGAAGCTTCTCTCTCATCTCGTGAGGTTGGTGGTGGTTCAGATTCCATTAGAGGGCCATCAATAAGTGCTGGTGGGTTGCATGAAGGTGGTGATATGTACTCCCCTAGAGGCCAATCAACAGATGGTCGTGTTGTTTCTCAACCAATCGATGGTTGTGTTGGTTCTCAGCAAGGTCATTCTGGTTCTCAACAGTCTCAGGGTGGTCAAGGTGCTAGCCAACCACATCGAGGCGGCCATCAATTTGAATATCTTTTTCATTCAATTTGCACAAATTTGTTTATATGTGTTTTTTTAATATGCAAAATTTTATATATTGATGCAGAGGCTGAAAATTTTTCTCCAAATGTTGATAAAAAAAACATAGGGCAGAATGCATCATTCAAGAAGAATGTTGTCCACCAACCACGACTTATCCGGCCAAAATTTCCTATATACCTTGGGAAACAAACATGCAGCAATGCACCTTAGAAAGGTGTCAACATCTTCATGCAAAATTGCAGAGAGATCTCGTGGCTTTGAATCTACCTGATAAGAGTCGACAAAGCTTGGAAATTGTTACACACTCTTTAGGCGAACTAGTAGATGTGTATCGAAAACTTGGGCCAACCACTGATACTTTCGTAGAAGTCATGAGAAAGAGAAAGGAAACGGTGATGGGTCCCGATAAATGGGAGGTTTTTAAAAAAAGAGTTACGACAGATATGGCCAAGCCTATATTTAATTTCAAAGAAGGGATGAAAGGAAAGATGTTAAAGGTGCAATAATTCAAGCACCCTAATATAGCTCACTATTTTTATGATAGACACCTTGTGTCTATGGAAGACTCCCATGGAACGACGAGGTTCCGCTTTATTTTGTAAAATTATTTTATGCAGAATTCTTTTTGAAAATGAAACCCAATTACAATGACCTTCCCTCTTAATTTTTTGGTCCTAGGAAAGGTCGATTGTGTGACCATAGGGGCGCAATGCGTGATGTTGAGTTTCCTCACCCTGAGGCACCATTGGTTATTCGACCTTTTTTGTGTTGAAACTTTGCGGTCATAGATGGAAGTCACTTCTCAAATTAGTCGACAAGCAAGGGATGCCATCATTGACAATGTTCATACTGGATTGGGTGGAGCTGATGTTTCTCTGAATCGATAAAGAGCACGTGAGAATATACGTGCTAATTTTTTGTGTTATACAGATGAAGAGATTGAAAACATGAGTGTTGCAGATCTCAAAACATATGCAAATAATTGTCGCAATGGTTGGCAGGACCTAATTGTTCATGAGGAAAAGGGCATGGGAACGATATGTGTTAATGGTTAGGGTTCAATTATTTTAACACGTAGAAATTTTAATAAATAAATATATACACACATTTGTTTGTATACATTAATCTAAAAAAAATTTATCATTATATCTTAACACCATTTGCAGTTTTCATGCTTGATGAATGAAGAAAATGTTAGTATCACAATCGGAGCCTCTAGTTCAAACAATGAAGATGGTTCTCACCATCAACCATACAATCAAAATGGTTCTCACCATCAAGATATGTTGGAAAATGTTAGTTTTTTTTTAAGTGAACATGATCATGTACAATTATTTTCTATCTATTATTATATATATCGAAACATGATGAGATATTTTTAAAATAAATAATTGTGCACACATGTCCATGTACATATATATAATAAAATGTTTGAACAGATTCTGATTTTGTCCGATATCTTTGGGATGGTGGTACCTTTTTCTTCTTTGGGAGATGTAACTTCTACTTCCCTAGGAGATGTGCCAAATCCACAATCACAAGTATGGACAATTTTTCCCTTTTAAAATTTTTGTGTTTAAGTTATATATTCCACCTCAAAAAGTTCCATTAAAAAATGAGATATATTTATATCTTGAGTTATTTTAAATTTTTTGAATTTTAGGTTTTGGGAGGTTTTCTTTCTCAACCACTCTTAGGAGATGTGCCAAATCCACCAGCACAAGTATTCAATTTTTCACTTAAATATCTATATGTTTTTAAGTTATAAGTTATAAATTGAAGTTTAAAAGTTTTATTATAAATTGATATCTAGAGGTTTTGAGTTATTTTAAATTTTTTGAATTTCAGGTTTCTGGAGATTTTCTTTTGGAGCCTCTCTTAGGAGATGTGCCAAATCCACCAACAGAAGTATTCAATTTTTCACTTAAATATATGTTTTTAAGTTATAATTTATAAATTGAAGTTTAAAATTTTTATTATAAATTGAGATCTTGATCTGAGTTATTTTATACTATTAAATTTTTTGAATTTTAGGTTTCTATACAGGATTTCTTTTCTCCGTGGACTATAGCGATGGAGATAGGAACATCCACACCATTTCAACCATTTGAACAAGTTGTCGAATTTTTTTTTTTTTTTTAATATTATTGAAAATAAGTCTATATATATAATTGTACATGTATATTGTACAATTTACTGTTGGAGATGTTCCTGTGGAAGAAGTTGTAGTGGACGAGCAACAAATGGAGAGGGAACATCATGATGTATTGCATGATTTTTTTTACATTTTGTTTTTTACATGAATTTCTATATATTCTCACTCAATTTTAAAACATCAAATTTTAATGTTTGTATACATTGTGTACAGGTTCCCCATGCTTCACATGATAGCTCGAGGATTGTGACTTTGCTGGGAAAGACACTACATCCATCTGTATTTCATGGATGATGCATATGCACTATTTGATGGATGATGCACATGCACACGTGCAACATTATATTTTCAATAGATTTAGTCTTAAATTTACCCTTTTATATATAGTATTATCTAGATGCAGTCATATATAGCTTGATACTTGATACTTATGAGATCTACAAATTTTGGACATAATTTATGTGAACTACATTTGGTACATGTGAATGTGATATATAATGTTTTTAAAACTTAAGTTTTGGATGGTTGAACTACATTTGGCATGTGATGTGAAATAATGTTGTGTTAAATAATTTGTTTTGTTTCTAAAGTGTTATGGTTGAACTACATTTGGCATGTGATTATGATATTATGTTTTGTTTTTAAAATTCATTTTTTCATTTTCCAAACAAAAAAAATTCACATGAATATATGTACATGTAGAAATGATTTTACACATGTTTGAATATATATGTTAAAATTATTGAAGTACAATACATATTGACGTGTGTGTGTGTGTCTATATATAT
Organism: Pinus albicaulis; assembly: GCA_034641835.2. Lineage (NCBI taxonomy): Eukaryota > Viridiplantae > Streptophyta > Pinopsida > Pinales > Pinaceae > Pinus > Pinus albicaulis. The sequence continues at coordinate 1,460,281,181 of CM076584.1, read as the reverse complement.
ATAAATATATATATATATATATATATATATATATGTATAAACAATCATAAGATTCTAGGTCTTGTTAGATGTGTTAAACAATCATAAAATTTTAAAAATGCATTCTATAATGTATATATATCCAGCAACATTTTTCATTAATGCATGTATAGAAAAGCTACTTTCAGTTAATTCCATTCTAGAACATACATATCTAGTACGTGCAACATTTTTCATCGTGTTATAATTTGTTTTGTTTTTAAAACTTAAGTTTTGGATGGTTGAAGTACATTTGGCATGTGAAGTAATGTTGTGATCTATAATTTTTTGTTAAATTAAAACCTAAGTTTTGGATGGTTGATCTACATTTGGCATGTGATATAATGTTAAATGTTTTTATTGGATAGTTGAACTACAATTGGCATGGCATGTGAAGTAATGTTGTGATATAATCAAAAAGTTTTTAAAACTCAAGTTTTGGATGGTTGAACTACATTTGGCATGTGATTATGATATTATGTTTTGTTTTTAAAATTCAAGTTGTCGTTTTCCAAACAACAAAAAAATTCACATGAATATATGTACATGTAGAAATGATTTTACACATGTTTGACTATATATGTTAAAACGATTGAAGTACAATACACACACACACACACACACACACATATATAAACAATCATAAGATTCTAGGTCTTGTTAGATGTGTCAAATAATCATAAAATTTTAAAAATGCATTCTATAATGTATATATATCCAGTACCTGCAAAATTTTTCATCAATGCACATAGAAAAGCTACTTGAACAATTAATTGCATTATAGAACATATATATCCAGTACTTGCAACATTTTTCATTAATGCACATAGAAAAGCTACTTTCAGTTTTAATTACATTCTAGAACACACACACGCAGAGATATATATATATATATATCCAATACTTCTAGAACATATATATCTAGTACTTGCAACGTTTTCATCAATGCATATAGAAAAGCTACTTCCAGTGAATTTCATTATAGAACAAATATATATCCGATACATGCAACATTTTTTATCAATGCATATATAGAAAAGCTACTTTCAGTTGATACTAGTGTGCATGTACCAAAACAATGTACATGTGAAAACACTTGCAAAGATAACATAACAAGGAAGCTCAGTTTTTAGTTGAGTTTTGGAAGTTCTAAAACCTGAATCCAAAGAGAAGAAATTGTTGGGCAGTTTAATCAAAAAAATTCCAATGGAATTCCATCTTCAATGATCCGTTCATGATCATATTTTCACATTTTCCATTTATTAATTTTCGTTTTTTTCTTTGATTTAACCTCTATCAACTTTATGCATGCTACACACCCCAAGTGACTATATCGAAAACTTATGAGATTAGGTTCATAGTCTTCAAAGTAAAAAAATCCCCACTTTGATTAATTTCTCTGAAAAAATAACCTTTCAGTATAATAGATCCTCTTTCATATGGAAACCCATGATCATTCTAGTTTTCTAATAATTTCATTTTTTGTTCAGTGAAACGCATCAAATAATACTTCACATTTTCATAGTTGTCAGTAGGTGAAATTACATAAAAACTTCTCCTGCACAATAAAACAAACTTAACAAAATTATGTATTTAAATTTATTTCTAGATCTCTATCATTTGAAAGCAATTCATATGTTACCTTCTCTAACAAGATCAGAAACTCGATCACCATCGGATGATATTGTAGTCTCCTCTGATTGCATTTCTTCAAACATTGCAACGAACATTTTCCCCTTTGTATTTAGCTCTGTACATTTCCAATCTTTTACATACATTTTGTTTTCACAAACGTCATTGGATTCTGTGTTGTCTATGCAAACATGACAAAAACAAGAATACTTTCTTTTATCCAATGCAAACACATTTGTGGACAACTTTGTTTTAATTGAATGCAATTTTCAAGTCCCTTTTATTGTTTCAATGTCATTTCCAATTGATCTATCTACATCTTCGATCCCAATATGCCAAAAAAACCTATATATGGAAAATTCAAAGAAGAATGTAAATATGATATCAAAATACCATCAAAGATAATCATTGTGATAAATGTACACTATTTAAAATTGGATATCCAATAAAAATTAAATTGAATGTACCTTCGCACTTCCCTTGATCGGTTAGTATCATGGCTTAGAGCAACAATGCACCATTGAACAACTTCTTTAGCGTCCATAAGTTGGTTTGTAGAGGGGTTGATTTGATATCTTCGAAGTGCTCGTTTTATGCATGCCCCTGCACCGTCATGTTCTCCTTTTTCGTGGCCAGTCTCAAAGAAATTCCAACAAGTTTAATGTAGGTTTTCTTATGAAGACAACACAACCAAAAGAATGATCGTGAAGATTTGAATTCACCTGCACATCCATCTGACCATATCCAATGTTCATTGAATTTTATTCCACGACTTTTCAAGGAGTCATAAATCTTTCCAAAACAGTGTTGTATAAAATATGTATCATGTGTACGATCGTCACTGATATAAAAGTGATATTGTTTAATAGCATGCCGATTTTCAATGATGCTTTCTATATGATCGATGTTTTGTTTAGCATGTATATATATAATATGGACGAGCATGGAGACTTGGTCAGAATGATAGTATTCACTCTAAATTTATTTTTGTGGAACGAATGTGTAGTTTTCTGCAAAATCAATTACTGAAAAAATGGTCCCTGTTGGAAAAACTTCACAAGATTTTTTGAATTGCAAGTCTTGCCATCGAGCTCTATGGGAATTCTTGGTGTATTTATAAATTTCTGCCTCAAACTTTCTCAAAAAATCTATCACAAAAATTTCTTCTTCTTGTAATTCAATTCTTTTAGCACTATTTGAACCTTGAATCGATGTATGGATATATTCATATCTCTTCCATTTCAATTTCATGTTGGAAAATGATTGATCATTTATATCAGTACAATATTTTTTTTGAAGTTTAGTCAAATTTCCACAATCATCGCATTTTTACCACCAACACATTTATTTTCGTAAAATAATTCATCGCTTTCTCTTTCACATAGAATTTGAGATATGAAATCATGGATAGTGGAAGGAGGAGGTGAATCTTTCCAAAATGTTCTACCAAAATTAAGGAATGTGTCATAATATAACTCAAATTCCACATGATAACGACAACAACAAGTGTCGCGTACGGTGATAGGTTTTACATACCATGGTTTTTGTTGAACAAAAGCACTGATTGAAACATGAATTTCATGATTCTCTTCTTTGAACTTGTTGAAAAACTCTATCTGAGTGGTTTCCAAGAAATGTTTTTCATGTTCTTCGTACTGATTTCGTGCTATTCTTCTTCGCATCACATGCCTTGCAGTTGGTGAAACACGCGAATTGTTCTTCCAATATTCATATATTATTTTTTTAACATTTTCTCCAAGTCTATATTTGTATGGTTGCCTACAAATAGCTCTCCAACAAGCGAGTTCATCATTTACATCTATTTGCAACCGAAATTTCCGATGTTTGTGCAAATTTTTTCATGAGGTTCCTAATGCTCATGCCATAGATTTTACCAAGTGATTCTCTTTAGTACTTGATGAAATCACTGCCATATGTATTGCTCTACGTGCAACTGAAACATTTTTCTATCTAGATCTTCTAATTGAATTTATAGCACTATTTATATTTTGTCTCACATTTTCCTTCATTTTTTTATCCTTTTTTTTTTAATTTTCGAATACCCAGTAAAGTCGTAGCTTCTTTTAATTTCATTAATGATATGAGACCTTTCAACATTTGGGCTTGAACTGTCACATTTTCCTTTATGAAGTACGTATCAAAAATGTGTTTAACACGATATCGTATAACATGGTCAACTCTTTTATCTCCATATGTGTGAGTGTCAACATTTTCTAACATCTCATCATCGACATTGATTTCATCTATACATATTCGAATGAATAGTACATAATAAGTTTACATATTCAATAAATAACTAAATTAATAAATATGTATAATTTCAATAATACGTGCATGTGTTCAACATATATATATATATATATACCTTGTGATTCAATTTCTTCACTTGAATTTCTTTCAACATTTTCACCATCTTCAATCATTGGTTCAATATCTCTTTCACTTTCTCTTTCAAAATTTTGTATCTCATCATCAATGTTTTGAGGAATATCTCTCTCTATTTACATTGCAAAATATTTTTCAAATTAATTCATCAAATAAAAATTAAGCTTCACATTTTAAACTAGGAAAATTTTAAATATCAAATTCATAATATTTACATTTACATACATGTTTCAATTTCTAGTTGAGGTTGATTTTCCCTTTCAATATTTGAGAGTGCTTCTCTCTTTCTTTTGCGAGATTCTCTCGTATCTTCTCTACATTCCTCAAGGTCTCTTTTTCGATCATATTTTCTCGTGCAATTCCTTCAATTTCCCATGATAATAGAGTATGAAGTCCAAAAATTTTCCTTCAAAAATTTAGACAAAAACTCAATTTAAAAAAACATCACAAAAGATTTAATTTAAAAAAAAAAAACTCATTTTAATTTTTTTTTTAAAAAATACATACCTCAATCCAAAACACTTACTTTAAAAAATCCGAGAAAAAAATGTCTTATAAAAATGAAACAAAGCTCAAAATATTTCCTTCCAAGTCCTGCAAAAAAATTTCATTTAAAAAGTTAGACAAAAACTCATTTTAAAAAATCATTATAAAAGATTTACTTCAACCCAAAACATGTACTCTAAAAAAATGTCACTTCAAAAAATACCTCCAAAAAATGTCCATTGAAAATTAATTCCAACTTCTTAAAAAATGCCACTTTAAAAAATACTTTAAAAAAGCCTCTAAAAAAATATCACTTTAAAAAATACCTCCAAAAAATGTCATTTGAATATTAAGCCTAAAAAGAGTCCTTTCGAAATTAAGCCTAAAAATATTCCTTTGAAAATTAATCCCAAAACCTCTAAAAGCAATGAAAATTAAGCCCAAATCCATACCTCAAAAAAGAATGAAGCCAAAAAAACATCCAAAAAATGTATCAAATACCTCCAAGAAATGTCCTTTGAATGTACCTCCAAGGAATTTCTTAAACCCAAAATAATCATTTGCAAAAATGTCCTTTAAATGTACCTCCAAGAAAAGTCCTTAAACCCAAAACAATCCTTCGCAAAAATGTCCTTTGAATGTACCTCCAAGAAAAGTCCTTAAAACCAAAACAATTCTTTGCAAAATCAAACCAAGACCTTTGCAAAATCAGACCAAATGTGCAAAAATATGTGAAAATAATGAATGTTTTTACGTCAATTATATTGCCGCGAAATGTTTTTTTGGAGGGGCTTCGTTGTATTTTCCGGCTGACAGAAATTCAGGTAAAAGTTCGGCCGAACTTTTATAAATAATTCGGCCGAAATTTTATGTCATTAGACTTGACAGGCCGTCGGCGCAAAAAAACAATTCGGCCAAACTTTTTTTAAGAGTTCGGCAGAACTAATACATCTGCAATTACGCAAAGCCAAGATATGAATACATATCTTCAAATTTGGACTGATTAAACTCCATGAAACATTCTGAATTAATTGTTGGAATAAAGACAAGCATTTTCAGAATTCAATATACTTTCAGGAAATACAAATTTTATGGAATTTCATAAATATTTACTAATTTTAATTAATTTTGTAATAAAACGGGCGCAAACAATTTTGGAAGGTCATTATGATTCAGTGAAATCATAATTTTGTATCTTCCAAAATACAATGTAAAGAAAATTTAAACAATTATGGTGCATTACATTGGTCCATCTTCTGTAATGGGTAGTTTTTAGATTTTTAATTTATAAATTATATGTTAGGAAATTTCGTGCATCGCGAAACATATTCACAATATGTAGTTTTTTCATATTCGACCAGTTCAAAAAATTCTAGTAATTATGATATGCATCAGTTGGCTTTGTAAATATAATGAAACCGAAGTAGACTCTGTCTAGATTGTTGTAACATATTTTTTTTTCTCAAAAACACAAAGTTTCAAAGAATACAACAGTGCATATTAACATGACTTCTTATGAATCCTTTGATTGTTAAAAAACAATTACTCAAAGAAACACTAAGTTAACGTATCAAATGTGTATAAAAAAATACCAAAAAATAAGTAATAGAAAGCTAATAAAATTTCTGACAACTTTTATTTTTATTGAAAAATGAAATTCTAAACAGAAAAATTGTTTTGGCTTGGAGCAATTTGAAAAACATAAAAAAATGAAATTTTTTTCTCAAAAAAGGGAAAAAAGTGTAACCCAACTTCACATTTTGACCCTTTGTGAATAAAAATTTGTTTTCTATTGTTTTGGGTTTAGAAAAAAAAAGTAATAAAACCGAGTTTGAAATTCCTATAGAAATGTAAAGCGAAGAAACAAGCAAGCGTGCAGGTAAAATAATTCCCTCACCTTCGTCTCGTGGGAGAAAAAATGAATATCATAGGAAGCGGTATTGGCATAACAAAGAATCTATCAATGCTCACATAAGGGTTGCTTACCAAAAAAGGAAAATGGCTTCAACAAATAATTGAGATGTTGGGGTTAATATTTGTGAGTATCAGAATAGAAAAATTGTGTTTGGAATGACAATTTTTTTGGGTGTTTCTTTCAGTTATGTTAATTACAGAAATTATTTTCTCTTTATATATTTTTTTACATTTGACTTCTTTTTGCACCTTCCTATTTTTTAAGAGGCTAGACAAACGATGATTAATGAAGCGTCATCAGAAGAAAATAGAGGAAATTCATTTTTTCGAGAAGAGCATTAAGTTGGAAGTGGAAATTTTACGACCTCTCGTTTGTTTGTTGATAGCGATATGTCTCCTGGAATTTTTGACAATTTGGATTGTTATACTGCAAATGTTGTTTGTGGTGTTCCAAGTAGCAATTATTTAGTCAACTTTCTCAGTTCACATGAATATATCTGTACTACCTATATTGAAGTAGTAAAGGTACTCTGAGCTTTTTACTTTGAGCTCTTATATGGTTTCAATTGGAAAACATTTATTCTTGAGTGGTTGTTTTTCCTGCCAAATTTCTTTTGTCTTCATTTTTGGCGACAGATTTGGTTGTTTATTCTTGTTCGGTCTAGGGCCAGCGAGAATTGTGTGTTAGAGTTGAAAATTGTGAGTTTTCATATGAAATAGGAGCCAATGATGAGGCTTTTCGTGCTCAACACTATGAGTATAGAATTTCTGTTGTTATTTCGCAACAAGAATGTTTTGAAATATTCATTTTAGCACATGCTTTGTTCGGCCATTTTTGTCCACTTCTGTGATGTTTTGTTGTTTTCATTCTATTTTTTCGGTGGATTTTCATTACAAAGGTTGCCTTAAAATAATTTAGAATCATGATCAGTCTAGAAATGATGGAAGAATTACTATAATGGATGGTGGCCGAAATGAAGGCTTTAAACAACTTGTTGGATCCGATTTGTTTGTTGATCGTAGCATGCTTGCTAGGATGGTGGAAAATTTGCAACATTTTTTTGAGGATGTTGTGCCTACTTTCCCTCCATGCAAATCTTTTTTGAATTTTTCTTGCCACAGAGAAAATTTGCAAACTTGTCATTTGAGGAATGCAGGGTGATTTCTATGTTTTTACCTTTTGAATCTTTCAAAAAATAATTATCTGTTATGTTTATTCATTGTTGTATGTTGTTTATAACAATGTTGAATTCAATACGGGATAGTTACCATATTTGCGGGCAACACAATCTTTGTCGGTTCCTCAATGTGTGGCTCTCTTTGTGAAACAAATGGTTTCTTTGTTGGAGAAATTGCGTTCTCATTGTTAACGTTATCGCTTTTTTCATAATGGCTTTTATATTATGTTTTTTAGAAAGAACTTGTTCGTCATAGCACGGGAATAAATGGCGTAGTTCATGTTGAAAGCACCCTGTTTGTTTCTGATCATTGACAAGTTTGAATGCCTTTAGGTGGGGGGGATGGAGCTGGTTCATTTCGTTTTAGCACGAATATGCTTAAAGAACATAGGAAATTTCATTCGAGGGTTGATGATTTTTCTGCTGTGCAAATGTAAAAAGTGTGTAATGAATTATATCCAGGTATACAAGTGGTCGTAAGATCGCATGAAGGGCACATTTGTAAAAGGTGTAGAGGGGAGAAAGGCTCACATCATTTTTTCTAGTTTTAACAATATGAATCCAGGTGAGCAGCCTAAAGTTCTAAGAGTTTTGACACAAGTGGAAGAAATGTTAATAGGAAAGGTGAATCCAATATTGCAAGTTTCGCATGCTCATGGTGGTCAATATAAATATAGTGGTAATATAATAAGTTTTTTGCAAGATATATCTACAATTGCAAAGAAACTTCCTCAACGTGTTGAAAAACCTGATTATGTTATTGTATGAAGATGTGGTGTCGAATAGAGATATTATGAATGCTATGTGAAGAGACAACGTGTTGTGGATGCATTGATTTACAAAATCGAGATGGATAAATATCACAGGGATGTTGAAATGGATATGGATTTAGTTGCATCTCTCCCAGAAATACCTATTGATGTCTCTAGCAATCTAGATGAAGAAAATAGGGATGAAGAGGACATTGAAAAATGGAGTGCTAATTATCGGTTTCATCCATTATCATTTCTATTGTGCTTGCCTAATTATTTCTTGGAGGTTGATCGAATAATAAGATTTATCAAAAATACAGAAGGTAAAGACCCAGAGGCTTTAGAATGTACATATATGGAACGTCTCCTGTGAATGAATACAGTAGAGAAGGGTTACTAGACATTCAAATCCCCAATTTTTTCCTAACTTGAGATGCTAATTGGTTCCATCTACGTATTTATAACATTCAAATTTTTGAATATGGTTTTCACCTGCTTAGATATTATGATCAAATATTTTGAAGCCATCCTAGATTTCAATACTTTCTTTTTAATATGATCATGCAGTATTGTAGTCAAGGAACAACAAATTTTTATTTTAAGAAGGGTTTACATGAAAATGCACGTTGTACTATTGACGAATTGTGTCATCAACTTCGTGATTTTCAAAACAATAAATTGTCCAAAAAATTGATGCATTGTGATTCGTCTCTTAGGGGTACAAGGGCATATTGGAAAAAGTTTTGATCTGACCTCATTGACTTGATCACCCAATTGGTTTCCCTACCTTTTTTTTATGTTACTTGTAGCTGAAAAAAGGTGGTCATACGTGCATTCTGTTATGCCTTTCAATAACAAATTTGGACATCCAAATGAGTATGCGAGAAAAGTTTCTAATGTTATTAAGTATCCATATATTGTTGCTAATTATATGCACCGAAGACTCACTATTAAGGAAATTGTTATGGAATTTTACCTTAAAGGTTATAAACCTTGGAGAATCTTACTAGTCCCTAATATGGAAATTGTAAAATGTTTGGCAATATTTTTGTAAAAATATTTATATTTCTAATGATTTTGTATTATTCTATATAATATTTTGGCAATTTTTAGGGAAATATAATTTTATACTCTAAAATTTAGGTGAATCTTTTTTTTTGGAATAAACATGGAAAATTAGCCCACCTAAGAATATTATCCCCTAAAATTTTCCCTGTCACTATTTTTTGTGAGGTTGTTCTACAGAAATATCTTATGGCCAGTGATTTTTGGTACATGTTAGTTCTTGTCTGTTTTTTTTATGTTGTGCTAACTTTTGAACAAAATTTTTGGAATTGTTTTTTTTTTTTTTATTTCTTAATTACATGTGTCATTTTGTCAGATATGATTGGCAACATAGAGGATCTACACACATCCATGGGTTCCTTTGGTTTCCTAGAAATTTTGACATGGATAGAATAGATTGGCCTAATCGTATGAGTCTTGATGTAGCAAAGTCGTTTTATGACAAACATGTGAGAACTTGGAATCTGCGTGACATACATCGTCAGAATGTGATGATCCCTAGAAGTGTGAATGATGATCCATGCCTCTTAAATACCCGTCAAGTTTTTTCCTGCAACGTTGAAGAATATTATGAGCATTTGGTCAATCGAGTGTAGATATACATGAAATGCAGTGTATATTCATGTTTGAAGAAGAACGGGTCGATCCTTTCTTGCCGATACGAAGCTCCATGGATGGTTTGTGAAGAATCAAGATTGTATGTCGATGAAAAATGGAAAAATAAATATGAACCTACTCAGAATGATGATCGTTTAAATGTTCATAATGTATATATTTTTCTTATGTGGTGAGAAAATGTTTATTTTCAACTTGTTGTTTCTTGTCATGTTGTGCTGAAATATATTGAGAAGTATGCTTCAAAGGAAGCAAGAATATCTAAAATTTATCATGATATGTTGACAAGAGTTGCTTCCGGTAGTTCATGTGATTCTCCTACATTGTTTGCATATAGAAGGTTCCTTGTTGAAACACTTATTGAGTGTGAAATTGGAGAACTGGAAAGTTTCCATATGTTGTTAATGTTTCTTCTTGATGTTTGTAGTCATAAATTATTCCCATTGAATGTTGGGATTTTTTTTACCAAAGGCTTATAGTACATTGTAATTAAATTTCGTGTGGGAAATATTTTGTCGACATGTATCAAGCGAGGCCCATTTTTTTGGGGGCATTTATGCTTGATTGAAACAATAAGAGCATGAAATTTTGATATTGGGTGTAGACATGAGAAATGGAAAGCACGATATGTCCATCATGTTGTTTTTTTTTTGCCACATTATTTTGTTGTTCCTCATCAAGAGTCTGAAGAGTTTGAAACATTTGTTTGGGTGGATATGTTATTATAGAAGCCATTTCACGACATTAGTTTAGATATTGGCCTCACAAGAGAAACAATCATTGAGAATTGGAGGAATTTCATATATAATGTGTGTAATGTTGATCACAGCCCTTTGAAAAATTAAAATAATGAAGAACATGTTCAGCTCGTTGCGCATGAGGAAAATGTTGAAAGGGGTTCTGAAGAGTGGCAATTGTTTTCTCCAATAATTCCCCCAAACGATGTGCACATTTCAGATGTCCAGAACCTTGGTATGATGGAATTTGATATTCACCATAATTTGTAGGAAACAATGTTTTAATATGAAGTTATTCAACAACAAATCTATTTTATAGAAGATGTTAGGTATTTCGGTGTTATTAGTATGAATTATGTCGCGGAGACAATTTTCTTTACTTCATATTTATCAGAGAAACAACATGTTGCATTTGAAATTGTGTTTCGCAACTTTGTTAATGATATTTCTAATGTTCCTTTGCTTAGGATTATTCAAGGAACTGTTGGAATAGGAAAAACTACTCTTATTCATTATAATTTTCATGCCCTTTCATCTTCAACGATGGATGAAAAAAGTCCAATATTATTTCTTGCACCAACTGGTTTAGCTGCTTTTAATATACACTCTGCCTTGAAAATACATATTAAAGATATGAAACTGCTAAATGGTCAATCACTAACAAATTTCCAAGAGTAAATGAGGCATGTTCATTATATTTTAATTGATTAAATAATCTTTGTTGGGTCAAAGTTGTTTACGAAAATTGATTCACATTTGTGAGAATCCTTCCTGGAAAAGAAATATTCTCCTTTTGGTGGCAAGTTGATGATTCTTGTGGGTGATCTTGGCCAGATAACCCTAGTTAAGTATAAACCCCTGTATGCAGGAAGAACAACTGAGAAAGTGTTGTGGGAAAGATTCAACATTGTTTTAATTTTGGATAAAATTTATAGGCAACAGGGAGATGATCCTAGGGAGACATCTTTTTTCTATATTTTAATGAATATAATAAATATGGAGCCTTACTTGGATGATTGGGATCTTCTTATGAGGCATTTGGATAGCTGCTTGGATCGTTAGGAATAAGTTTTATTTGATTCTTTAGTTCAGTTGTTTGCAATGACTGATCTTGTTAATTTTCATAATAATAAAATTCTCAACTCCTTGAATTTCCCTGTTGCAAGATGTGTGGTAGGAGATATGAGTTTGTTGAAAATCATGATTATGTGTTGGATCGTGAGGTCTCACTGTGTCGTGGTCAACGTGTCATGCTTACGTGTAATTTTTGGGTGGAATTTGGGTTGGTAAATGTCGTCTTTATGTTTGTTGAAGATATATTTTATCTACTTAGTAGACAACTACCTAAACTTACACAATTTTATACAATTATTTTTTATAATTACCTTGGTGTTCCATTTGACAATTATTGTCCTAATATTGTGCCCATAACACCTATTGTTAGAGGAAACCTTACATAGGTGCATTTAAAAATGGCATGGGGCATGACTATACAAAATTCATGAGGGATGACTTTGCAACGATATATTGTAGATATTGGAGATAGAGAGAGACAAGGTTTGACATTTATAACTATATTGAGAGTGAGAACGATTGATCGTTTATAGATTTCACCACCTTTTTCTTATCAGCGTTACGCAAAATTGAAAAACAATTCTTATGTTACATAAAGGAAAAAATAGGAGGAGCGATTGAATTCTATGTCATTTTGAGGTTTTTTATTCAGAATTTAGTTCATTGTTGTGGCAGAGTGGTTGGAAATGTTATTGATGCTTTCTATTTTTATGTAATATGATTTTGTTGTTAGTTTTGGTTTTTTTTGTTAAAGTTATCATATTGAATTTTTGGTTTTTGGGGCATTCATATACCTTTGGGTTCATATACCTTGGTTTGATCAATCCCTTTGGTTTATAATTCCATGTTTTATTATTATTAAAAAGTGCAGGGATTGGAAATCCAACTTTTTTTTATTATGAGAAGGATTGTCTCTTTCTACAACTTGACATTCTCAACCATGGTTAACCATGGTTCATTGTAGCATAATGAAAAATATTTCATCAATATCAAAATCAACCATGCTCAACCATTGTCCGATGTCGTTTTGTGACGAAGCTTGTCCCAAAGGTAGTAACCCAAAGACAACCATAGCCCAGCTTTGCATTGTAAAAGGCTTTTGCAGTCCAAAATCTATTGTGGTCAACTAAGTTCAAACACGTTTATTTAAGGGTTTTAATAATTATGTATTAGGTTTATAATATTTATCCATTGGGTTTAGTATTATAATATTGAGTTTATAATCCCTTAGGTTTTATATCTGTTTAGGTTTATAATATTTATTGAAGGCTTTATATAGGTTGGTTTTATAATATTAATTCCTTGGGATTACAAAACATTTGGGTTCTGGAATTTATCACATGGGTTGTATAAGTAATCAACTGGGTTTATAATTTTTGTTAGTAATAAAAACAGTATTATGTTTCGATAACATTAGTAGTTTTATCTTTCGATAATAGGGTTTATATAGGTTAGTTTTGTAATATTTATTCCTTAGGTTTACAAATTGTATGGGTTGAAAAATTATTCATTTGGGTTTATAATAATTATTAACGTTAATGGCAGTAACTATTAATAATAACCCCTTGGTTTTATTATTCCCTACGTATTATAAAGCCAACATTTGTTATTATGTGAAGGATTGTGTGAGTATTTAAGGGTTTACATGTTCATTTAAGGGTTTATAATATTTTCTTGGGGTTTATATACCTTGTGTTTTTAATATTCTCCCCTTGGGTTTATTATTATTTTCTTGGGTTTATAATGCTATAAAATCCTTCTCCCTTGGGTTTATAATGCTAGACAATGTATATTGATTAACATACATTTGTGTGCATAATAGTAAAATGGATTGATATCTTAAAGCCAAGGGGTTTTCATAAACCCCTTCGGTTTATATTTTCTTTTAAATTATAATCCTTTGGGTTTATAAGTCCTTGCATTTATAGTTTTAAAAATTCCAAAGGATTCTAAACCCAGATTTTGTTATTGTGATAACGATTGGTCAACCATGGTCCCATGTCGCATTATCACAATGATTTTCCCAAAGGTAGTCAACCATAGTCGATCATAGTGCAGTTTTGAACTGTAAAAATTCCTATGTAGTCCATAATCTACTCTGGCAAACTCTGGTCAAACATGTTTATTTATGTGTTTTAATATTTATGTCTCACATTTTAGATATTTATCCATTGGGTGTACTATTATTCGCTCTAGTTTGTAATGCGTTGGGTTTTTTATTTCTTTGGTTTTATAATGTTAATATCTTGGGATTTAAAATTGTAAGGGTTGTACAATTAATCATTTGTGAACCGAAATTATCAATTGTAAGATAATCTTTCGATAATGCTCTGCCGAGAAAACCCTGCTTTAAAAACCTATATCAATGACATTGATGAATTTATTGTGTTTCTTGTAGTGCTTAAATTACCTTGTTCTTTGAGGTAGGACCATGGTAAAGCATGGTCAACGATGTTTATTTTTGGGTTTATAATATTTATGTTAGAGTTTATATACCTTGGGTTTAAAATAATAACCCTGAGGGTTTAATATTTTTACCTTGGGTTTATAATTCCTTAGGTTTTTAGTATTAATTCGTTGGGTTTTATTGTCCATTTGGTTTATATTATTTCCTTGGGTTTATAATCCCTTCGGGTTTTAGTATTAAACCCTAGGAATATGAACCCTTATATTAAATCCAAGGGATTGATTTTATAAACCCAAGGGTTAATACTAAAACCCCAAGGTATTATAAACCCACTGGAATAATATTATAAAGTCTTAGATTACAATGATGTATACTAAACCTAAAGGATTAATATTATAAACTTATGAATAATATTATACCCTAGGAATATGAATCCTTAGATTAATATACCCATGGGAAACCCAAGGGATTAATACTAAAAACACAAGAGAATATAAACCCTAAGATTTTTAGTATTAATCCCTTGGGTTTATTATCCCTTGGGTTAATATTATTCCTTGTGTTTATTATTGTCTTGGGCTTATAATATCAATCCTTAGTATAAGTACTTAAGTACATTAATATACACATTATTGTATATATAGTCAAGTATATTAATGTACACTTGAATACATTGATTTACATTCTTAATATATATTTTTGTGCATAACAATATTGTATATGTACTTGTACATTAGTATACACATTATTGTATATATAGTTAAGTATATTTAATATAGATTCAACATTTCAATCTATTGATATACATTGTATATAGTTAAGTTCATAGCGAAGTTCATATGGTCAATACTGTAAATTAATGTGTATTTATAAATGTGGTTGATATAGGCCTAACTAAGTTTATCAACCACATTTATTAATGTGATTGTGATAGGTGTCATTATTGACTATAAACATTGGTGTTTGTGTTGATTTATTCATAATTTATATTAATGTGTATTTATAAATGTAGTTGATATAGGCCTAACTAAGTTTATCAACAACATTTATTAATGTTATTGTGCTAATTGTGTTATTGCCTATAAACTTTGGCGTTTATGTTGATTTATTCAAAATTAACGATAACTATGAAGATTGTTAAAAAAATTACAATAGTTTAACTATAGATACATTTTACTATATTTTTTTGTTTAGATAAAATGGTTTAATTATTATCATTCTAAATATTAAAAAAAATGTACCATCCTATTAAATTATATAAAATATTTTTAAAAAATAATAAATATAAAAATATATATATATATTTTTATTAAATTATAAAAAATATTAAACTATTATTATAATTTATAAATGTTTATTTATATTTGTTTTGGGAAGATATAATAAAATGAAATTGAACCTCAAATCTTTGATACATAAAAACCTTATTTTTAAGTAACTTATTCATTAAACTGTGTCATGAAAACTATTATACATATTAAAATATTCAAAATTAATTAAAAAAATATTATCTGTGCACATTAAAATAATAATAATCATAATAAAACTTTAAATTTTTATCATAAAAAAATAAAATACAAAATTCATACTCTTATTTAAAAAAAATTATAAAAATTATAATTACGCATTAAAACAATAAAATTAAAAAATTAAAATTAAAAACCATTTACCTGTCTAATATTGCAACGATCCTCGAAAAAACTTAAATAATAAACAGACTTGCCATTTAACCCTTGCAACGATCCTAGACAAACCTTAAATAATAAACAGACATGAAACCTTGATTAATTTCAAGGATATTAGAAAAATACAAAAGAATTACATTTTTCACAAATCATTTTCTTTTATGTTTTATTTTTAAAAACTAATTTGATTTTTATTACGTAAAAATACCAGTTACATTCAATATATTTTATAGAGATAGTTTTATATCATATATAAAACTATCATATCCCACATAAGTAGATCTTCAATATCCCATATCAGTAGATCTTTAATATAGTTTATTTTAAAATAAAAATAAAAATATTTTCAAAATGGCATACATTCAAGCTATGCATAAGGAGACAGAAACAAAAATAAAAATATCATAGTCATATAAATATATATATAAGAAATCAGGATTTCCCAGGCATGTGCCCTGCTATGGAATAACAACTTCCTCCCTCACACTGGCATCTTAAACAAGATTGCGTTGTTGAACCCTTGGTTAAACTGAGAGGGGGGTGAATCAGTTTAATGCAATCATGGTCTTGTAAAACTTTCTTTTACACTTATTTACATCTTCATTTTGTGCTCAAATTAATATTTAATGGAACAACAATCTTAATAAGTGAGAAGTAGGTATTAAGTAGATTAAATACAGAATATCAACACATAATCATCATGCACATAGACAACAGATATAAGTGGAAACCCATAAGGGAGAAAACCACATCTTATTATTGTTGTGATGCAAAGGAAAGCTCCAACTCCCTCTCACCACTGATTTCTCACTTCTTTCTTCATTCTCTCAACCTCTTTATGCATATGCTGGTAACATTATTTATAGGGATCACCTCATAACTGTTTGCATTCCATAGGGAATTCGAAATGAACAAGTATGACTCTTTGCCTTCCCCCTTCTCATTTTCTTGTCTAGCACATTCAAAATAATATAACAGAATGTATTACAGTGGAGTTTTGTTGTGCCTACCAAGACTTTCCTTTGCATCACATACAATAAAATAATTAAATCATTTACATTTACAGTTACAAAAATTATATTTCAATTCAGCCCTTTCAGCTCTCGGTACATTGTGCATTTGTCTTTTCTGTTGTTGTCAGAGTCATTTTGGTTTTTGCTATTACATTCAACACAGTTATGGAAATCCACATAATTCTGGACTTGAAATGCTTTAGGTTTCAGCTTTGGTCTTCATCGCATCAGCTCTCTTTATCGTACTTCGGTATTTCAAACATTCTTTGCTATATGGTTCCTTTTCTTTCCGATGCGATTTATAAAGGGAAATCGCATACACTCAGACTTGAAATTTATTAAATAATGGTTCTTAGCTGCATCGCATTCGGCTCCTTTATCGCACTTTGTCCTGAGCTTGTGATGAGCGATATGCAATCGGGTCCCACTTGACTTTATCGCTACTTCGCATCGCAACTCACATGACTTCTAAGATTGTGCGATATCTCTCCTGAGCTTTGCGATCTGTGATATGCGATGAACTTTGCATCGACTCCATTGCATCGCATTCATTGATCGCACCACAAGTTCTATAACTTACGAATTCTTATCACATAAGCATCGATGATTGCGATATGCGATATGCGACAGGTCCCACTTGACTCTATCGCTACTTCGCATTTCGGCGTTCCCATGTGTTTCTTGCTATGCATAGCTCTTCCAACCACCGATGCGATTTATCAAAGGGAAACCTTATACCTTCGGATTTGAAATCCTTTAGAATTTTTCTTTGAAGTTGCATCGCATCTGGAACTCTTATCGCATTTTTCATTTCGGCGATTCAACCTTGCTCTTATGATCTCCACCCTTTCGATCTTGCGATTTGCGATATGTGGGCCAGGTCCACGTCATCTCCATGTCATCGTGCCACGTCACCTTGCCATGTCATCGCCACATCACTGCCACGTCATCTTGCTACGTCATCTTGATTTATTTGCGATTTGCGGGGTCAGGTCCACGTCAGTTGCCACGTCACTTTCTATGTCATCCCCATGTCATTACATTGTACTTCGCATTTTTTGTGACCACTGTGTTTGTGTGATTTTTCTCCTGCCCCAATTGCGATATGCAATTGCATCGCAGCACATCTTTTCTCATCTATCCAACGGCTATCCCATTCGCTTGCGATGTCTGATATGCGATTTGATCTCCACCATTGCGATCATAACCATTGATCTGTCCAGATCTACGGTCCTCGTTGCTGCTGGCACTTCCGATTAATACTCAATATCTAGCATAATATCATCTCTACTTATGATTCTCAACTCTATGGTTTAAACCCCAAAAGAACCATATAAATATTTACGGGCCCACAATTTTATTTCAGCGTACCTTTTACATCGTCGATCTAATTTCTCATATATCCGATGACTGTACTTCTGGGCTTTAGGAGAGCGGGTCCCAATTCACAGCACTGCGGAGGCACTCCTTGGTATGGAATCATCATCGGGCTTGTGCTACCATAGTGAATGACAACCGTCGATCTGTGGTCAACGCCCGATGGACGGGTCAACTGCAGAGGCACCCCCTTGGTTTAGCTATCGGGTTGTTTGTGCCCCCGCAGTACCATTGATCCCAGATCAACGTTTAACCACGCTCATAATATGCGTTTTTCAACTCTATGACACCGGTCCCACACCTTTTTTTAACCTGTGCACAACTTTTGATGCGAACATCGTCAGATCTCAATTGTCAATGATCGAATGGCTATCGCGTTCAATTAACCCCAGTGAATTATCTCTCAAAATTCACCCGAAATAGGTGGTATTGCTTTGCGACGTGTCACTTCCAGACGCGTTCATTTTAGCTTTTACCACTTACCACTTTATATGCATGCGAATACCACCGCCAGTTCATGAAACCACTCACACTATTTATGAACACCCTTTTCAATCGTATCCACTCATTTATTCATACATTCCACATTTCGCCTTTTGATTTCGTTCGTTGATCCTTCAGATCCAACGATTTCTATGCTCTCATTTCATTCCACTCCTTTGTTCCCTAAGTTATTTCGATCACTAGAGATTTCTACTTCCGCCACTATTTCATTGAATGTTACACTTCTTAAACACACATTCTCATAACTTCCCTTTTAATTTTCCCGATTCATCTGCATACATATATATTGTGCCAAACCCTAATTTTCACTTGAGTTAAAACTGAATCAAGCATTCAATCAATGAATTTGGAACCTTTTCTCTGTATTTACACTAAATATTTACATAGGAGTTCTTTTCTTGCCTGAGATTCTAATCAGTGGCCTTCCTTAATCTGATCTACTCCCTTGTCTTGGTGTTGCTCCTCTGTTCTCCTTTGCCATCAATGACAATATTTCCAACAATCTCCCCCTTTGGAATTGATGGCAACACAACCACCAATACTCCCATACTTCCTTCAGGACTTCCTCCCCCTTTAATTCTGAGAAATATCTTGTATTTCTTCCTCTGTCTGCTTTACAAAAGACCCTTTCTTCTTTTGCTTGCTTTTCCTCCCCCTTTGACATCAATGGCAAAGGGTTTCACTTTTCCCAGTGTGGGTTTTATCTTTTCATAATACTTTGATCTTGAGGACCTATTCCATGCACTGCTCCATTGCTCTAGCTCTTTTGTAACAAATTTTATTGACTGCTCTCCCCCTAGAATGGTGCTTTCTTATCTGATATTGACCATCACTTGTCTTCTGCACTGATCCTGTTTCTTGTATGCAGACCCTTTTTTTTTTATGATTTTCGATCATGTTAGAGAGTAACATCTGCAGACACTACCCCTAGTTTGTCTCTTAGATATTCTAATGGTTCTTTAGCGAGAGGTTTTGTGAATATGTCTGTTGTTTGTTCCTTATTTGGTACATATTCCAACTTCACTAATTTCTGTGCTACTTGTTCTCTGAGGAAGTGGTACTTTATTGGGATGTGCTTTGTTTTTTAATGAAGTACATGATTTTTTGATATACTTATTGCACGTGTATTGTCACATTTGATAGAAATAGGTTCATCAATGCTTAACTTCATGTCTTGGAGAGTTTGTTTCATCCACATTACTTATGTGCAACATGCTGCTGCTCCTATGTATTCTACTTCTGCTATATATAGAGAGATATAAGTTTGCTTCTTTCTTAGCCATGCCACCAGAATTTTTCCCAAATAAAATGCACCTCCACTTGTGCTTTTCCTGTCGATCCACACAACTGGCCCAATTTGCATCTGTGTATGCTGTCAATGTGAAGCTTTTTCATTTTGGATACCATAGGCCATAATTTGAAGTACCTTGTAGATATCTAAATATTCTCTTGATTGCAAGTAAATGATTTTGTTTTGGTGCTACTTGATATCTTTCCACAATTCCTACTGCCAACATAATTTCTGGTCTAGAAGTTGTTAGGTATAGCAGACTTCATATCATGGATCTATAAAGTTTTTGATCTACTTTTGTTGATCCGTCATTAGCACATAGTTTGCATCCAGTGATCATGGGAGTTGACACAAGTTTGCAGTCTTCCATTTGAAACCTTTTCAACATTTCTCTTAAGTATTTTTCTTGCGAGATGAATATTCCTGTGTTCTTTTGTTGAATTTGAAGTCCTAAATAGAAGGTGAGCTCTCCAATAATTGACATCTCAAACTCTGATTTCATTTCTTCAGCAAATCCTTTTGCTAACTCATCTTTGTTGCCTCCAAACATGATGTCATATACATATACTACTACAATTAAGAGTTCATTTTCATTAGTCTTTATGTACAAATTGTTGTCTACTTCTACTTTCTTGAATCCTTGTTTTTGTAGGTATTTGTCAAGCCTTGAATACCATGCACGAGGAGCTTTTTTCAGACCATATAAGGCTTTCTTTAATCTGCACACATAGTCATGTTTATCTATTAATGAGAATCCTTTAGGTTGTTCCATGTAGACTTATTCCTCTAGATCTCCATTCAGGAAGGTAGACTTCACATCCATTTGATATACCTTAAAATAATGATAGCATGAAAAGGCCAAAAACATTTTGATTGCTTCCATTATGGCTATAGGGGAAAAGGTTTCATCATAATCAAGACCTTCAATTTGTGAATATCCTTTGCATACAAGTTTGCCTTTATTTCTGATTACCTGCCCTTGTTCATTCATCTTATTCTTAAATATCCATTTTGTGACAATGACATTTTTCCTAGTGGGTCTTGGAATTAATTCCCCGGTATTGTTCTTCTCAATTTGTTCTAGTTCTTCATTCATATCATTTACCCAGTTTTTGTCTTTGCTGGCTTCTTCAAACTTCTTTGGCTCTATTTGAGATAGCATGGCTAGGTATACTTCTTCTGTATGTTCAGCAAGATGTCTTCTTTTCTAGACTCCCACACTCTTGTCCCCAATGATTTGATCTTCTGGATGGTTCTTTTGAGTGTGTCTTGAAGGACCTTTTAAGTTTAATGCAGTATATTTTTTTGTCTTTCTCATTTCATCATTATCTTGGTTCTCATCTTCATGATCACCTGGAGGATTGTTGCATTTTATGCTTCTTGTTCTGTTTGGTAGATCTTCGTCGAATCTTACATCAATTCTTTCCAAAATTTTGTGCAGTCTTTTGTTGTAGCATCTATAACCCTTAATCTTAGATGCATATCCTAAAAATATTCCTTCATCAACTCTTGCATCAAAATTCCTGAGTTTTTCATCATTATTTTTTATGAAACACTTGCTTCCAAAGACTATAAAGTGCTTGATTGATGCTGGTTTACCATGTCATAATTCGTAAGGAGTCTTATCACAATTTGGTCTTAGATGAGCTTTATTTAGAATGTGAACAGCTGTGTGTACTGCTTCTGCCCAGTAGGTTTAGGGAATGTTACTTTCTTGCATCATAGCTCTGGCAATCTGTTGTACTGACCTGTTTTTCCTCTCTGCCACTCCATTTTGTTGAGGTGTACCTGCAATAGTAAACTGTTATTTTATCCCATGCTCATTGCATAGGTCTGAAAAATCATAGTCTGTGAATTCACCTCCTCTGTCTGATCTGATGCACTTTAGCTTGCATCCTGTTTGATTTTCTGCCAATGCCTTGAATATCTTGAATTTCTCAAGTGCTTCATATTTATATTTGAGAAATGCTACCCATGTCATTCTGGAAAAATCATCTATTATCAGCATGAAATAAGATTATCTGCTTCGTGATTTAGTTCTTGAAGGTCCACACAGGTCCATGTGTACAAGCTGAAGAGGCCGACTTGTAGATAGTATCTCTTTGGTCTTGAAAGATATGCGGGTCTGCTTGCCCAGTTGGCAGGATTTACATATGGTATTTGAAGGCTTCTTTATTGCTGGCATATCTCTAACTGCATTCTTCTTGCTTAGACTGATGATGTGGTCAAAGTTTAGGTGTCCTAGTCTTTTATGCCATAACCATGATTCATCAAGTTTTCTTATGTGGCATGCTTCATTCTCTTTTTCCACTATATAGACATTACTTTCTATTCTAACACCTTTGATCAAGGTCTTTCCGTGGTGCTTGACCTTACCTCACAATCTTGGGCTCTAAAAAGGACCTCACAACCTTTATCACACATTTGATTGACGCTTAGCAGATTGGCTTTTAGCCCATCAACAAATAGTACATCTTGAGCCTTTCCTCTTCCATTATTCAAACGAACTAAGCCCTTTCCCTTGATTTTCCCTGCTTTATCATTTCCAAATGTTACATTTCCAGATTTCCTTTCATCAAAGGTTACAAAATTTCTTATATCTCCAGTCATATGCTTTAAGCATCCACTGTCCAAATAACATTGGCTTTTCTGATCTTGGGCTATTAGAGCCAAGTCACACTTATTCAACTTCTTTTTCCATTGCAGGTAGCTATTGGTTTGGCACCTTTTCTGAGAAGATGGACCACATTCTTTGAGAGGACATTTGGAAGACATGTGTCCGATTTTACGGCATACAAAGCATTTGATTATATTTTTAAATGGATTATGTGTACGAGTGAACTCTCTAATGTTCATAAATCTCCTTAGGGTTTTGAACATCAGTATTTTTCCATACGTTCTGCACTCCATGGCTTTATGGCCAAACCCCTTACAACAAAAACAATACCCATGGAAGCGATTAGTGTACCTGGTGAAGGGTTTTCCTCTCCATTTGTTTTCTTGAGGTAATCTTTTCAATTTCTGCTATTTTTGCTAGTTGAAATCGACTATATTTGTCTGACAGTATGTAGTAATATGTCCCAACTTGTGGCAGAAAAAACAAGTGATATTTCTCACAGGAGGAAAGAATCTCTTTCGACAGCTTCCAAATTTATTCAATTCATATTCAGGGTTGTAAGAGCCTTTTTCAGCTGACTGTTTCTTCATTTCGTTCTTTGTCTCCTGATGTTGTTGCTTGTTTCTTTTTGTTTCATCACACATCAAGTTCTTACTAGCTTCTGCTTCTGTAGTTCCTTTTTGAGCTGCTTCATTGTCCTTTACAGCTTTTACAAAAATGATATTATTCTTATCTTATACCTTGGACTTACTGGTTTCTCCTTCATATCCTATCCTAGCCTTTATGAGAGGAGACCTTTGAGCATTAAGAATCTTGTCAAACTGTTCAGTGTTTGTCATTCGAGGAGTGTTCATTAATAATTCCCTTTGGGTGTTTTCTAGTTTCTTTCTCAGCCATACCACTTCTTCTTCCAATTTCTCTTGCTACTGATGTTTATGTTCAATTTGATTTAGCAGAATGTCTTCCACCTTCTTAGCTTCTTCAAGTTGTACTTTCAATTGAATGAGGTCTTTTGAATTTGGTACCTCTTTTACACATTTGACGAGAATGTCTTTTTGTTTTCTGCACTTAAGTTTAAGTCCGTCTATTTCCTCCAGGGCACTTCTTAGCTCCCCCTCAAGATCTACCTCACCTTTTTCCTCATATTCTAGAAGGAATCCTTCAGACTCTTCCTTGGCCATCAACACAAATTCAGAGGTTCCTTCTACATTTGAGGATTCATCTGAGTTTTCAAATGAACTGCTATATCACTGAGCATAAAATGATCTTCTATTGAATCTCTTCCCTTCCTACCAGTTATTTGTTTTGGTTTTCTCTGTTTGTTGATTCTGATTCTTTGTTTTCTTAAGAGGACACTTAGATGCATAGTGCCCAACTCTTCCACAGTTCAAGCATTTAAATGTAAGTTTACCTTTATACTTTCCTGAGCCTCTATCCAATCTTCTGACAAATTTGGCCTCTTCTTAATCAGAGCAGGAGCATGTATCTTCTTTTTCTTCTTTTCTCTTCTATGTCTTAAAGGCTTCCTCCCTGAGATTTGACTTCCTCTGTGGAATTCTCATCTCATAGGCTGTTAAGTTTCCAAGTAATTGGTTCATGGTCAATGTTTCCCAATCAGTTGTTTCTTCTATGGTAGAAACCTTGGGGTTAAACCTGGATGGTAAAGATCTCAATATCTTTTGAAAAATTACACATTCTCTAATCGTTTCTCCTAGAGCTTTCATGTTATTCACAATTTATGCAACCCTTAAGAATAAGCTGGCAACATATTCTTCTTCATTCATTTTTATATTTTCAAATTGAGCTCTATAAAATTGCAGCTTGGCAGCCTTCACCTTTTTATCTCCCTCATGGATACTTTCCAATGTATCCCATATTTCTTTTGCAGTCTTGTTTTACATTACTTTAATAAATTCTGCCTCACACAAACCACTTAAGAGAGCATTCATAGCTTTTTCATTAGCTACAAAATCTATTTTGGCATCTTTCTCTGAGTTAGACTCCTTTGGGGAATATCCCAATTCCACAGCAGCCCAAACTTCTATTCCTAGAGACATTATGTATGTCCTCATTCTTATTTTCCAAAAGGCATAATTCGTACCAGTGAACAAAGGGGCCTTATTTTTTTAGCATCCTTCTAGACTGGCCATCTTGGGGACCTAGGATCTCCTTCCAGTTGTTAAAATGATACAGAAGTAACCCGCTCTGATACCAATTGTTGAATGCTTGGTTAAACTGAGAGGGGGGCTGAATCAGTTTAATGCAGTCATGGTCTTGTAAAACTTTCTTTTACACTAATTTACATCTTCATTTTGTGATCAAATTAATATTCAATGGAACAAAAATCTTAATAAGTGAGCAGTAGGTATTAAGCAGATTAAATACAGAATATCAACACATAATCATCATGCACATAGACAACAGATATAAGTGGAAACCCATAAGGGATAAAGCCACATCTTATTATTGTTGCGATGAAAAGGCAAGCCCCAACTCCCTCTCACCACTGATTTTCTGTAGGCTCCAACCTACGGGAGGCTACTACCTCAATTCTGCAAGATACAACTTGCAAGGAAGCTCCAACTCCCATCTATTTTCTACAGGCTACAACCTACAGGAGGCTCCTACCTCAGCCAACTACAACTGGACATCTATCAAGATACAACTTAATATGGAAGCACCAACTTCGTCACACTACTATGAAAACACATGCTGATTTAACTGGATATTAGCTCTATTATATTCCTTCTTCACTATTTTCCTCCACCCTTCATATCTTCCTTTATCCTTGGATCTTCACAGCTTCTCTGTCTGCTCCTTCTTCTTCTTACTCTTTCTCACTTCTTTCTTCATTCTCTCAACCTCTTTATGCATATGCTGGTAACATTATTTATAGGGATCACCTCATAACTGTTTTCATTCCACATGGAATTCAAAATGAACAGGATAGACTCTTTTCCTTCCCCCTTCTCATTTTCTTGTCTACCACATTCAGAATAATATAACATAATCTATTACAGTGGAATTTTTTTGTGCCTACTGAGACTTGCCTTGCATCACATATAATAAAATAATTAAATCATTTACATTTACAGTTAAAAAAAAATATATTTCAATTCTGCCCTTTCAGCTCTCGGTTCGTTGTGCATTTGTCTTTTCTGTTGCTGTCAGAGTCGTTTCGGTTTCTACTATTACATTCAACACAGTTCTAGAAATCCACATACTTTTGGACTTGAAATGCTTTAGGTTTCAGCTTTGGTCTTCATCGCGTCTTCTCTCTTTATCACACTTCGGTGTTTCAAACGTTCTTTTCTATATGGTTCCTTTTCTTTTCGATGCAGTTTAAAAAAGGAAATCACATACACTCGGACTTGAAATTTCTTAAATAATGGTTCTGACCTGCACTGCATCCAACTTCTTTATCGCACTTTGTCCTGAGCTTGCAATGAGCGATATGTGATTGGGTCCCACTTGACTTTATCACTACTTCGCATCGCAACTCACATGACTTCTAATATTGCGCGATATCTCTCCTGAGCTTTGCGATCTATGATATGCAATGAACTTCGCATCGCCTCCATCGCATCGCATTCCTCAATCACATCGCAAGTTCTATAACTTATGAATTCTTATCACATAAGCGTCGCCAATTGCGATATGCGATATGCGACGGGTCCCACTTGACTCTATCACTACTTCGCATTTCAGCATTCCCATGTGTTTCTTGCTATGCATAGCTCTTCCAACCGTTGATGTGATTTCTTAAAGGGAAACCTTATACCTTCGGATTTGAAATCCTTCAGAATTTTGCTTTGAAGTTGCATCGCATCTGGAGCTCTTATCGCATTTCGCATTTCAGCAATTCAACCTTGCTCTTACGATCTTCACCCTTCTGATCTTGCGATTTTCAATATGTGGGCCAGGTCCACGTCATCATGCCACATAACATTGCCACGTCATCGCCACGTCACTGCCATGTCATCTTGCTACGTCATCTTGATTTATTTTCAATTTGTGGGGTTAGGTCCACGTCAGCTACCACATCACTTGCCACATCATCCACACGTCATTACATCGCACTTCACATTTTATGTGACCACTGTGTTTGTGCAATTTTTCTCCTGCCTCGATTGCGATATGAGATCGCATAGCATCGCATATTTTCTCATCTATCCAGTGGCTATCCCATTCGGTTGCGATGTTCGATATGCGATCTGATCTCTGTCGTTGTGATCATCACCGTTGATTTTTCCAGATCTACAGTCCTCGTTGCTTCTAGCACTTCCGATTAATACTCAAGCTCTAGCATAATATCATCTCCTCTTATGATTCTCAACTCTATGGTTTAAATCCAAAATGTACCATATAAATATTTATGGGCCCACAATTTTATTTCAACGTACCTTTTACACCATCGATCTAATCGCTCATATATCCGACGACTGTACTTTTGGGCTTTAGGAGAGCGGTTCCCACTTCACAACACTGCTGAGGCACTCCTTATTATGGAATCATCATCAGCCTTCTGCTACCGCAGTGTATGAGAACCGTCGATCTGCGGTCAACACCCAATGGGTGGGTCAACTACGGAGGCACCCCCTTGGTTTAACTATCGAACTGTTTATGCCCCCGCGGTACTGTTGATCCCCGATCAACGTTTAACCGCACTCATAAGATGCACTATTCAACTCTGTGACATCGGTCCCACAACTTTTGTTAACCTCTGCACAACTTCTGATGCGAACATCATCAGATCTCAATTGTCGATGATCGAATGGCTATCACGTTCAATTAACCTCGGCAACTTATCGCTCAAAATTCACGCGAAATAGGTGGTATTGCTTTGCGACGTGTCACTTCCGGAGGTCTATCGCGTTCATTTCAGCTTTTACCACTTACCACTTTAGATGCACACGAATACCACCGCTGGTTCGTGAAACCACTCACACTGTTTATGAACACCTATTTCAATCGTATCTATTCATTTCTTCATACATTCCGCATTTCGCCTTTCGATTTCATTTGTTGATCCTTCAGATCCAACGATTGTTGTGCTCTCATTTCATTCCACTCCTCTGTTCCCTAAGTTATGCCGATAACCAGAGATTTCTACTTTTGCCAATATTTCATTGAATGTTACAATTCTTAAACACACAGTCTCATAACTTCCCTTTGAATTTTTTCGATTCATCTACATACATATATATTGTGCCAAACCCTGATTTTCACTCGAGTGAAAACTGAATCAAGCATTCAATCAATGAATTTGGAACCTATTCTCTGTAATAATAGTAAATACTTACATAGGAGTTCTTTTCTGCCCTGATATTCTAATCAGTGGCCTTTCTTAATCTGATCTGCTCCCTTTTCTTGGTGTTGCTCCTTTGTGCTCCTTTGCCATCACTGACAATATTTCCAACATGCATTGCGATGTTATACCTGCCCAAACAGAATACAACTATTAAACAAAAAATGAAACCAACCGCAAATATTTTTCATATTATGAATGAAACTAGAGCATATATTTATTTTATTGTTCATATAATTTTCATATTTCTGGTATTAAGTATAAAGCTCCTAGCCCAACCCAGAAGAATAATACCATTTCTGGTATTAAATATAAAATTCCAAGCCCAACTTAGAAGAATAATACCCATCCACTAAATGAATATCTCTCAAATGGATGGCTCTAGTCGTTGACCCAAAACGAGTTCAAAAGTACAAAAACCACATATTTTTACACCATTATTTGGAGAAACAAGTTCAAAAGTACAAAAACCACAGATCACTATTTGGAAAATTCACCCGTAACTAACTCTCTTTCCTTTAATGTAGTGGCCTTCATTCCACAAGTGATGATCTCTGAGGACGAATTTTGATGTAAGGGCCATTTATACCTTGTCTCGCATAAATACAAGAGGGGAAAGTCTTGAAAAACCTATTATTTCTGGCATAAACCTATTATTTCCAACCAGATAATATGAAAAATATATGCAAAAAATCAATCATAAGGATACTCTCTAAATTATGCTTAACACTAAAGATATTATAAATGATGCTCAACACTACATTACTTTGGAAAAACCTCTATGTTAACTAATTTGGCAAAATACTAGAGGGGAAAGTCTTGAAAAACAGTGATATATTGGTGAACTTTATTTAGGTCATTAAGCAAAGTCATATTGACCTACCATATATGTGTAAAATATGTTATTTAAAATAAATTTTACTTTTTATTTTATTTCTTATTTAAATACATAGTTACCAAATTCGAATTCAAATTCAAATTATGTTCCATAAAAAAATCGGCTTTATAAAATTCAATATAGGAAAAATTCGACATTATACATCTTACAAGTACTTAATTTTTATTTTTTTTAATTTAAATGAACAATCAATTTATTCGAAACTTTAATGAAAATTAATTAAGTCTTTCTCTAATTTCCAACATTAATTTCCCTTGTCTAAGATGTTATAGATCCCTTCTCTAAAATGGTTTAAAAATAATGAAGATCAAAATGCATCAAATTTATTATTATTGTAGATTAGAAAAACATGTAAAAGTAAAATTTAATAATATGAGTCATAAAATAGAGATATTGGATATTAAAAGTATGATTTAAGTGATCTCTAAATATCATTAAATTTATGTCTAAATCATTAAATAGATCTATGTGAACTTGGAAATGTAAATTCCATCTACAAAAATTGAGACCACTCCTAAAGGGTCTTTTTGTAGATACCTATAAACTTCTAAATATTATTCTTGAAATCCAATCCAAAAATAATGATATCCAATTTAAGATTGAAATATGTATTTAGATCATTTACTTCATGCTCATTTTGTATTATAGTTAAAACAATGTTACATATAAAAGAGACACTTTTAAACGTTATAAAACACTGCAATAAAAATAACTAAGAATCTTAATATGTCAAAGTAGAACAATTCAATCATTAAATGTCAAAAAGTAAAAATATAATTTAGGACCCAAGTTCTTATGCAAAATGCTAATACAAATGAAAATTTTATGATCTTAAGGCGTGTAGGTCATCTCATCTCTATCGTCATCATCAACATAAGTATATTGACTCATGAGAGAGACATTATCACTACTAGCACTCTCATCTGGAACATCTCTAAGTAAGACATCATTCTCATGATGTGATGTGTGGATGTAGAAGATGATCCCACAATTGGTGCTTGTGATGTTGGAATATAAGCATTGAAAATAGGGGGAACTTCTTGTACTATATTTGAAGTTTATTTCTTCCCCTCTAAAGATTTCAGCCATAAGTGTAAATTGCAATGAATGCTAGCCAAATTTGTCAATTTTATAGCTCCGAAATGGTTTCTTTTCTTTCCATGGATGAAATCATGAGTTCTCCAACTCCTTTCACATGCTCATGCACTAGTGACCTATTTTTTACATGAAAATATTATTAGATTAGTATAAAAATTTACATGGAATAAATTTCAAATGTACATAAAAGAGTATAAATAATTATGATGCATACATACCTGACTCAACACCTTGATTGCAAATGTTTGCAGTTGACATGTTTCATATCCATGGAGAAACCACCATTGTGTAGGGGTGACCTCTTGATGGTGCATATATCGTATTGCCCTATTTGTAGTGAAAGCATGACCGGTCCCTTGCCTATATGATATTGACTGTATTCATATTTGATATTGTATCTCGGGATCAGGATACATCCTCTCCATGCAATTATAAAATCCCTCCATGATATATTTTTCCTTAGGAACATGAAAGTAATTAAGTGCTAGAAAAAGCCCTGCAGCATGTAATGGTATATGTAACATACACTACCTTTTTTCCACATTTTTCCATATTGGTTTATATATTGAACTATCATTCGTACATATCAATGATAGGTGTTCTCTTACTCTATCCATTCCCAAATATACAAAACCCATGCATGCAACATTAGAATAAACCATCCTCAATATTTGTATAATAGACTCACAAATAGAGATGATTTTGTCTGCACATGACCAAAAAATTTCATTGAAGATTGTTTTCTCTACTAGTTTACCACATTCTCGTCATGATAAAGGGGATTTCACCCAATCTTCATTACATACAAATGATCTTAATGCAGCTTTTTGATCTACCACCGTTTTTAGTGCAATAAAATGTGTGGCAAACCTAGTTTCACCTGGTCTTAGTCGATTCCTTGTTTTGTATTCTCTAAATATACTAAAACACAATCACTAGTTAAGAATGAATTTGAACATTTATCTTTCTTGATATATATGTAATTGCACCCAACCTATATTACCAATGTGATGAAGGGCTAGATCAATACAATGTGCTGCACAAGGTGTCCAAAACAACTTAGCGAAATTCTCCATCAATAACTCACTAGCATGAACACAATTGGATGCATTATCAGTGAAAACATGGACTACATTATCCTCTCCTATAGACAATATGGCGTCCCTCATTATCTCTAATAAATATTCATCAGTCTTTGCTTTTTCCATAAAATCAATAGTAGACAAATGAATCACTCCGTGGGGGCAACAAGCAAGTGTGTTCACAAGAGGTCTATATTGATGATCGGTCCAGCCATCACTAACTAGAGTACATCCAGAAATGACCCATGAATCCCTTATTGGTTTAACTCTTTCCTCTATTATTTGTTTTCTCCTCTCAATTCTTTTAGTCCTAAGACTTTCATAGCTAGGAAAAACATACGAGGGACCAAAATGGCCAATATTTTTTAACATATCAAGAAATAATGGGTTTTTTATAGTTTTGAAAGAGATATTACAACCAATGAAAAAATCATAAACTGCGTCATCTACCTCATTTTGCTCCAATGGCTTCCAAGCTTTCTTCAATGTTTGTTATGTTGGATCAATATCTTGTAAATTAGGTTCTCTTTGTGATCCATATGGCATAGAAGATGTTGTAGATTCCATGAATTATGGCAAGGAGCTTGCTGTTGAATTAATAACATTTTATCTTCCCATGAGTGTATCTTGTGTTCTTTGGTTTTTTTCTCCTTAGACTACCTTTCCTTTCTTATGAGAAATGATTTCTTCACTTAAACTTTTCTTCACATCTTCCTCAATTATAGTACATGCTACCACTCCTCCACCAGTTCCACCTACAATTCAAAGAAAATGATCTCTTTCTCGAGTCACTGATGTCCCACAAGTATTATTGCATAACTTGCAATAATTTTTTCAGGGAGTTTTGATCTAGGTTCCATCAACGTTCTTTAGAGGATTTCCAAGTATGATATTGGGAAGAAAAAAAAACATCTATTTAAATTTAATTAACTCTATTTGTATAGATTTTGAGAAATAAAATTTATCAAACTATAGAGAATACAAAGGAGACAATGCATAAAATCCTAGTTATTATATTACCTATAATTGGATTAGAAACAAGGCATTCTATGTGAAGGAAGAACACATTAACTCCAAGGAATCTAGTATAAAATTGCAAATATGTCCATGATATACAATTTAAAAACTATTACAAGAGTGAAAATTGGGTCGATACCAGGAAAACAATATTTTCATATATATAACAACTAAGACAAAAAATATATATATAAAATAACAAATAATAGTTTGCATTTAATTTATTGAAATCTAATAGTGGTAATCACTATACTCCAACGAAATCCAATAGTGGTAATGTTCATATCATTAATAATTCTTATTTAATGTTTTTTTTGGTAGTTTAGGCTAATCCTAAACCCACAGGTTTAGGACCAGTGACCTTGCATACATAGTACCTTAACAGTGCACCCCATCACCGACTGCTCTACACCACGTGGACAATTCTTATTTAATATTATAAGATAAAATAACTTCTCAAAAGATAGGGAAAATAAGCAAGTGGCTTCATGCATGTAAAGTCGTATGCCTCTAGCTTATTAAATTGCCTTATTGTTGACTCGAACCATACGTCTTCTGGGTTGATTTCCTTCGTCTTCAATGCATGTAAAGCCATATGCTTGCAAGCTTATTAAATTTCCTTATTGTTGACTCAAACCATAGGTCTTCTAGGTTGTGATTTCCTTAGTGTTCAATGATGTCTATGTCTTGATTTTTAATCTGGTCTATGCCATGATTTTCTGTATTTGTTTTTTCTCTTTCTGATCCAAATTTTAATTTTTATCTATCCCATGGTTTTCCATGATTTTATTTTATGTATTGTGATCCAAATTTGGAGAGTTTGAGCTTTGTCTTCAATGATGTCTATGTCTTGATTTTTAATCTTGTCTATTTCTATGTCGTAAATTTATGTATTTTTTCTTTTAAGTTGATAAGCGTTGATCCCTAATACTACCTTTAAGAGTTGATCCCTAATACTAGCGTTAGGATGTAGAGCTAACCGAGATGGGAAAAAATAAAAGGCCAAAGTTCGAAGGAAATCCTTCCATTTTCATTGACTTCATCTACGTTTTTATCAATCTCCCTCTGTGTAAATCCTTGAATCTTTAAATTGAGGTAATTGGATGCCTACAACGTATTCAACGTATTATTTAAATTGAGGTAATTGGATGCCTACCACGTATTCAACATACTATCTTATTATCTAATTTGAGCTGAAAAAAGTGACTAATAGTTTATTTACACTCACAAGGAGGTCTTTTTACATTGGCCAGAGATAACATTGATAGGCGAAGTTTTCATCAATATATCGAAAATTTTGGGTAGCCTTATGGACTTGGGTTGTTGGAACTGGTTCATTTGGCATTTTCTCTTTTTTTAAGATACAAGCAGTGAGGGTTTTGGTGTTTGTTCTTTTTTGAAGATGGTAACAGTGAGGCTTTATAGGTTTTCAAAGTGAAGTGTAAGACATGTATTCTCAGATTGGCTCAAGTGTATCCGGTGAGAGTGGTCCTTTTCATTTAATATTCGCTCAGTTTATGTTTTGTTTTTCTTGGGTTTTTTTGTTTAATTTTGTAAATTTGTATGCTAATATTTGTACTAATAATATTGAATATACATTACCCTAATATTGAATTTTTAAAACTACTTCATCGTCTCATTCCAAAACTGCTTCATTGTCTCTTTCCAGCTTCAACTTCACCAGGTTATTCCATCACCGCGTGCCCCGCTTTCAAACATCTACTTGCTTGAAAAAAGGCTATATTTGTTGTGACAATGAGATTGATTTCCCTGTAAAAGAGACAGTGAGAGAGGTGTAAATAGAATAGAGACCGAGGTTGGAATTGAGATAGACAAGGAAAACAAATTGCGATAGAAAAGAGGAGGAGAAGCCTTCTTCTAACTCTGTATCAGGAAACTAACTTTGTATCTATTTTACAATTTTCTATGCATTTTACATTAAATTATATTTCTTTTTTACAATTGTTTATGCATTTACCATTAAATTATATTTCTGTTTTACAATTGTCTATGCATTTATCATTCTGGTTTATTATCCTTCTAGTTGATTAAATAAAAAAAAATTGACTGTGGTAGTTTTGTTTATAAGTTACTATTTTCCATCAATCAAAATTCAATTCAAGTCTAACTAGGTAATATATGCTAGATATTTAGCATTGGATTTTTGGTTTTCTATTTAGCTTAGAATAGAAATAGAAGTTCAATTTAACCTGAATTTTGCAGAAATATTTTTCAAAGTTACGATAACTAAAGAAAATTGCTACTCATTTACATTCGATATGAACAACAATGCAAGATATCATTTTCAGATACACCTTTTCATACCTGCAACCTGCTACGAGAGAATATCTGCTACCAAATGAAATGGCATATCTGCAAATTCAAATTGCATTCATCTGTTTTCTTGGAGAAGAACGCCAAGCTACTAATTCAACCCTATGGCTAGTTTAAGATGGATCACTACGAGAGGAAGTGGAAGCTATGTGGCAGGTGTAAGCAAGGTGCCAAATGTAAGAAGGCTGTGTGGAAAGTGTAAGCAGGGGAAAGAATTACTATCTTCGTGTGGCAAGCATAAGCGGGGAAGAATTACTAGTTTCTTCTTATAAAAATGTTTAAGAATATTTTAAACTATTTATATTATATAAAATGTTATGAACTAATGCCATCCTTGATGTTAGCATTAGTTAGTGTTGATTCATTTTTATCCTAAGTTTACTGATGGCTTGCCTCAAAAAAACTTAGGTATGTGATCTCTATATACTTACATATGGAAAATATTTTGAAAATTAAATTTAATTTTGGAAAAGATAATTGGACTCTTTCATTCCATAGCATTATGGGAAATAGTCAATCAACTTCATGAAATTGTGTTCTTATTTTAGCAATGATTATTTTTTTAGTTTGTTTTTTTCTTTTTCTTTATCACTTTATCACCACACAAATTATTGATGTAATAATATTTGTATTATTATTTTTATTTAGAAAAATTTCCTTCCCCTTTATCCCTAAATTTAGCCAATTGGAAATCCACCCTTATTGCTTGCATATTGTCTTCCATGTTGTTTAACTTATTCTCTTATGCATAATATACCTAGATACAACCATGCTTTCAATGGGAAAAGACTTGTTTAGAAGATGAGAAAATAATATTGTTTATTTATTTTAATTTTAAGATTGTAAATTATAAATTCCCTCCACTATTGTGTAAAGTTATTGTAACCCCAATCCTCACATTCATATAAAATAATAGTGTCAAAAGATTTTTTTTTAATCCCATATCTAAGGATTTATTGACATGCAATGATTTTTAATCCCATTATAAAGTTTTCATACTCCATTTATTCATTTTGGAAATTTTATAATTCTAATTGAGAAATAAATATAAATTCCAAAATATTTGTACTAACCAACTTTCTCCAAATTATTATTATTATATATCAAAATATAAAATATAATCTATTTAATTATTATAATATTTATTTTATTGGTATTACTAATATATATGTCCAAAAAAAAAAAAAAAAATCACACTCTTACATGATTTTTGATATTTCTTTCAACCATTAACATTGTCACTATACCCTTTATGTCATTCATAAATAAAATTTTCTCTAAAATAAACTATAAAAGAAATCAAATGTATTATTATGACACTCTTCAATAATTCTATAGGATAATCGGGTTTACAATTAAATAATAAATTTCATTAACTTTAATGATAGATTTCCTACACCTCACTTAACTTTAACTCAGCTCTTTAATATACATAGTCTTCCTTTTCAAAATATAATATTCTAATTATTAACAAAATGATAATACATTAATTTTTAAAAAAATGTCAATTTTAAATTTACACCTAAATCTATTGAGGAGATAAGAGATTGAAAATTACAAAATGCAAACTCGTTTAAAAATCGAAGATGACAACGAGTTTTATATTGGTAGCGTACATATCTTTCACCGTAACTTGTAATTAAATAAAATAGAAGGTACAACAAGTAAATTTGTTTGATAAATCAAAGCTTACAGAAATGCTCCACCGTGCAATTTGTATGATGAATCTATGCTCTGGGAAAGGCTTCGCCGTGTAATTTGATTTCCTAAATCCTGGCTTTCATGAAGGCTCCACCGTTCGTGCTGTTTATAATCTGCATATGAATTACAAACAGCAGGCAATAGGTTAAGG
Source organism: Pinus albicaulis (assembly GCA_034641835.2). Classification (NCBI taxonomy): domain Eukaryota; kingdom Viridiplantae; phylum Streptophyta; class Pinopsida; order Pinales; family Pinaceae; genus Pinus; species Pinus albicaulis. The sequence goes on along the minus strand of CM076584.1, from coordinate 1,460,244,821 downwards.
TCTGGACTTTGGAATAGGTTGCAAACAGATTTGTTCATTGTTGTTGGGAAAACTTGACCTTGGACGATTATAGAAATCAAGTTTTAGTTGTAATTGCAGCATGGAGTGGTTTGAATGAAATTATACCCAGAAATCCAGAATTTCATTGTCAAATATTTAAAGTTTCATTGCGACATCCTGTCAAAATACGGAAAAGAGAGATACGTTTGCTTAAGAGTTCGAGATGCAAGCGGAATATATGACTATTGCTTCTTTATGTCCCATCACGATCCACGTTCATTTTAGTTTGTTATACCTACAAATATGATCATCCTGCAAGGTGGCGGGATTCATGTTCTTCTTGATCTTGAAATCATTTCAGATTTGATAGTACGTTGAGCTGTACGGCCATAAGAAAATTTTAGTTTGTGGCTGTAAATTCGGGTAGATCTCCAAATTTTACAAAAAGGGGAATGCAATAACCGACTGAGTAGTCTTTAGTGACTTTTTGAAGGCTTTTATGGTGATTTTTTACAGTGTAATTTCTTTAAATTCCGAGCAAGAATTTATTGAAAAGAGAAATTTGATTGCTAACTTTGCACAATCGAAGTGCCCTAGAGGTTTTTGAGGGTGTTGAATCCATATATAGAGTCAAAAAACCAGTTTGAATAACAAAAACCAAGATTTTACGTCAAAAATTTTCACCGGATTCCGGCACCTAAAACTTCAAAAAGTCGCACTAAAGACAACTCTATAACACACCAGGTTTGGTACAGGATTGGCAACATCGCCGTTTTGGATATTTTAAGAATTCATGGTTTGGTTTGGTTTGGTATGAGATGTATTTTGGTTACCTTGTTAAAACTTAACCACACTGACATGCATGGAATAATATGTGTTGGCAATGGAAAAAGTTGTGGTAAGGGTTGTAGGTGGAAGATTAACAAATGATAATTGTAAGAAATAAACAAGCCAATTATTATTAAAATTTTATGTGGGTAAATTTGATATTATACACACTACAACATAAAGGGGGGGTTTAAGACAATATTTAAGACAATCTTTGGGTAAATTTTCTTAACTTGAGACAAAAGAAAATTTGTGTATTGTCTTAAATATTGTCTTTAAGCGGGTGTCTCAAATTAACACAAGTATTTTTGTCTCTTCAGAGACAATTTCATTTTTGTCTCTCCAAAGACCGTTTCAATTTTGTCTCTACACTTTCATTTTTGTCTCCCTAGAGACAATTTCATTTATTGTCTCTTATGGGACAATTTCATTTGTCTATCCAAAAACAATTGTTGGAATTAAAATAAATCAATATAGAAATATTTAATTAAAAAAATCTGCAATATCATTGAATAATTCATGTTACGGTACAGTGATCGAACCACCAACCTCTTGCATGGCAGGTGCTCTTCCATTGAGCTAACAACCTTTAAAGAATTATGTGAGGAGTTATGGCAGTCCATTTTTCCTTTTGAAACCAAGAACTCTAAAAGCTTTAGGAAGTCCATATGAACAGGAATAATGGAATGGTTATTCAAGGATCTCTTCAAAAAAAATTAAGAAGAAAAAGTTTATAAATTTAACTATAACTTAGTCAATTAAATCTCTAGGTATTTCCCAACGAGGCCCTTCTATTGATCCTCCGATCACCAAGCCAACCCCTCTCAGTCATAGGTACACCACTGATGACATTATGAGGCACTGCATTGGCACATTATCAGGCACTCCTTATGGAATTTGTTCGAGACAACAGATAACTTTTAAGCCTTCTGTGAGATTTCTTCGGCCTTATTTTTGTTCCTAAGTGCAATACCCTGAATGAATGTATCTTTTAGTGCCAGACTCTTGTGAAATATCTTGCAAAGGTGTAGTGGAATGGACCTAACATTCCTACATATGGTAACATCAAGGCCCAACACCATTTCAAAAGTTAATACAAAGCATACACAGTTCCGTGCAAGATCAAGCCACACAAATATTTAACTTTTGGTTATGTTAGCCCGACTTCAAACCAGAGTCTCACTGTTGCATCCTTCCCATCACACTATAGGCTCTTACTGCTGGATCCATACAAAACTCAAAAACACAGATAGACTGCTAACAAAAAACGATATATGATTTTATGAAAGATCAAAATGGCATAGCCCAAGGACAATTACCACTATGTAGCTACAACTCCCTTATAACACTGATTGTTTATCTCTTCTACATTTATATAAAAAAAAATATGTTTCTTAATTGCTCTTCAAGATTTTAGATGCCCAAAAAATTTTATCAGTACTAAATCTATTTCCATAATTAAAAACAATTATTTCGAATGCTTCAAAATTCTAATTTTTTGAAATTTTTTGACCAAATTCCAACCAAAAATCTACCTTAGAAAACAAAATATATGGGACCTCGTGCGCCGCGTTCTCTCTATCTGTGTCTCACTTTATGCCCTCGATTTGTATCATTCATAAAGTTGAAGTGGCAGGAGGAATCTCTACATTGGGTCGCTCTGGGCAAAGTTTATAATCCCATGTCATTTTGAGCTTTACTTGAGTTAATGGTAACCTGTAAGTTGTAGACAGAGCACTCTGTGTAACGTGGGAGTTGCTACCTGTCAATTCTCATAGATATTGCAATTCAAGAACTGGGAAAGATCTCCAAGATTCCGAGTACAATCTATGCACTAGTTTCTTAGGTTTACCATTTAGCATTTTTTTTAGTGTGTTTTGCAAATAGTATATCTAGGCTCATAACCATGGTTGTTATTTTCTGGAGTTGAAAATAAGGAATAAGGAAATAATTTGTTATTCTATACCTCATGAGTTTTGAAACATCTTTTCATATATACTCTAACCTATAAAAAAATTCACATTTATGATGAAAAACACTTTCGCTTTAGGCTTTATGGGTAGAAAAAGTGCAGTATAGGTTTAGTTGTAAAATTTCTTTCCTACCAGTCTTCTTTACTTTTGAAGTTCAGACACACCATTTAATCAGGTATAGAATCCCTTTAAAATGGCCTTTAAGTTGTTAGGTTACTTCGAGGTTGTTCAAGGGACTTTTTGATCACACGTTCAAAAATTTTGACTGTTTGATAGTAACCATATCTTACTACATTTCAATGTTTATAATTACATGGTTTTCACATGGAAAGAGAAAACACTTCCCAAGGAATGAAAAAGAAAGGGCAGAACAATCACAATTTCATGGATCAGGTTACTGTAACAAGGGAGGTGATCTGATCAATTTCCTCCTTCATATGAAAAGTGTTGTTAATGTTGAAGGACTAAAGGATTATATTTTGACTGTATAATTACTTATACGTTTAGCATTGGGTAATATTGTACATGATGTCTTATTTTTTTAAGGAGTAAAGAATGGTTTCTGGATGGCCACTGGGTCATCAACATTATCCCTCATTATATTTCTAGCAGGAACACCTTGTTACAGACATTTTATGCCCGGGGGTAATCCCATGCCTCGTCTTGCTCAAGTTTTTGTTGCAACAATCAGTAAATGGAATCTGAGGGCTCCATTACAGGGCAACAACCTTTATGAGTTTCCAAGCAAGGAGTCAGCAATGGGGATCAACAAGAAGATATTTCACAGTGAATATTTTAGGTTCTTGATTACTACTAGATTTCCCTGTTCCAACCGTTGCAATTGGTTTGATTTTTTTAAAAGTCTTTAAGAATACATAAAATTATTTATTTACTATTCAAAAGTTCATTTATTGGGTTTATAGGTTTCTTGACAAGGCAGCAACGTTAACAAAGGATGACATAACTCAAATGAAGCACACAATACCTGGAGGCTCTGCAGTGTGTCTCAAGTAGATGAAGTGAAGTGCATATTGCGTATGCTACCCATTTGGCTATGCACAATTATTTACTCAGCTGTGTTCACCCAAATGACATCTTTTTTTGTAGAACAGGGTGCTGCAATGAGAACCAATATAAGTGGTTTTCATATTCCACCAGCAGGTATCTAAAAATATGTTTCTTAAAAATAAGTACAACAACCACCCAGATGGCTTTAACTATCTCTCAACATTATTTGTTATGACTTGTTAATCATTCCAACTAACAATTATCTTACCCTTAACAATGTGCTACTTACAAAATTAATGGAAGAGTACAGTATATATTCAAGCTGGTTATAATATGCCTATAACATAGGTGCCCATAATCCCTGAAATAGGTGCATGTTCATGTCTAATAAGACACACATTGTGTTGAATTTCAGCAGGGCATCCAGTTCTGGCCTGTTTTTTGAGACTAGAGGTTTAGGATGGTATAATGATTTTTCTTATGCACATGTGATGAATCTTCTACAAAATTAATGGAAGTTGTCCAATCCACAAATATTTCCCCTTCGCAGTGCTTTGCTCCACATTTTATCATTTTCCTATTCTTTGGGATGACCTCTTTCAAGTAGATCATTGAAAAATCACGCCTTCATTTTAAAAACAACTAAATAATCATTATTGACCTCATTGGATCACGTCAAAATTTACTTTGTGCATTAATATAAAACTCAAAAACTTCATGTTACTCCATGCTATGGTGCATATAACTCCATAAAAACCCCCATATCTTTGCCTACTTCATTCTCAAACTGTAGCATAATTAGATCAAATGCCACAAGAAGAAATGTGAAAGAAAAGCTAGCTACTCCTCTTTAGGAATCATGAGCGCTAGGTCTCTCTCAAACATGAGCCGCTCCATGCGTTACCTCGGCACATAATATCCAACTAATTGACTGAAACATGTCTTCATTCAACTTAATGCACTAGTTAAAAAAATGAAAATAATTTTTCTTTGATCAATTGATCCTATGACTGTGCTATACAGAACAACATCGATTTACCTTCCAGTAGTAATCGATTTTTCCACAACATCTAGTATTTGGTGATTAATTCAAAGCACATGGCAGAGCTTAGGAACTTGCGAGCAATGGGAAACGTGAATGATTGGCTCAACAAGGTCATCTTTTTTTATTTATTTCAAAATTATGTAAGAATCCAAAAGCTGCAAGAATGCATTTGCCTCCGGATAAGTCTTGCAAATGGACTCCAAGAACATATCATAGGCACATTTTTATCTAAATATGGAGTAGCTTCCATGGATTTGTATTGTCATGATCTGCAACAATGATCGCCTCTTATACATCTCTTTGTTCTCCCTTTTCACTTTGACCTTACTCCTCTCCTTCAAATCGAAAGATACTTTGGAGTTACTGGATTAATTGGTGGGAAGCAACAAGTCCCTTCTCATATTCCTGGAACCTTCTACGAATTCAAGCCCAATCAGGCTCTGACACCAAATGTTGGTATAATAAGAAGCCATGAAATGGGTTGTTTTGCCATTAGATTTGAGTTATAATCTGTTCAACCAATTTTTTTGACATCTTGTGATTTGTTAAAGATGGCTTTAATTGAAAGTGTTGAATCACAATATTTTATGGCATTTCTACAATTTTCATTGTTTAATATTCTATTAGATCAGAGTTGTCTTTCTGAAATTCTAAATTTTGCTAGTTGTGGCTTCTTCATATGAAGCTATCTCGTTTTATTTTTCTTTGACCAGTGGGAACACGTGAAGGTGAATAGTTGCACCAATCTTGGGATATTTGTGAATCGCGATGCTAGCTAGCCTTTTGTTCCTTGAATGTTCTGGACCAAAATATGACGACTTCAGAAGGGAATTGGCCCAAGCATCACAAAAATGTCTACTGTTACCAAGGAAGCCTACATGATGCTATGCACAACAATCTAACTTAAAGCGAACCATTGCAAGTCAATATGCTTATATCATTAGTGCCCATAATCCCTGAAACAGACGCATGTCCATGTCTAATAAGACACTAATTGTGTTTAATTTAAACAAGGCATCCAGTTTGAGGGAACATTGCAGAATGACTAAACAAAAATAGAATTTGTTTTGATTTAACAAATAATTTCATACGATTGGGACTAATTGCATAATATTATAGCTCACATTAAGAAGTTCAAGGTCTCCAAAACCATTAAAAAAATTTCAATCGTTCTATAATTTATGACGGAGGAAGACAAGTATATGCTACTCAGTGACTCAGATGCGTTCCGGGTTTAGACTTAAACCTGAGTTCAAATTTTGATCAAAAATATTGCATAATTTCACAAAAGAAAGATTGAAATCTTAACTCGCAGCATAGTGTTAGATCATGCAATTAAAGGAAATAAAGCTATGGTAAATGGAGTCACCTTAGCAATTACAACAAGCCCCATTGGAAACCGTTTGCAGCCTGTGATATTGAACACTGTATGGTGTTTTGAGAGGTAGATATCATATGTTAATATTATTCTTGTAGATTTCAACATTTGAAATGAACAGACAAAATGAGCAGATAATTCCATGTGGAACTACCATGGATTATAATTTCCAGAAACTAAACACAGATGGAGAAAACATTCTGAAAATATCAGATAACATCACACATAAATAAATAAAACAAAACAAAGGCCCACAGAAAAACATATAAAATGCACTTGTGTACCTTTGTTGCTTCTCGTTGTACCTCTCTCAGCTCGACTTTGCAAGATCCAACAAAACCCAATACTGCCTTCGTGCATTGCAAATTTTGCCTTAGCTGGATCAACAATTAAAATCTCAAAATCAAACACCACAAACATTGCAAGTGTAGTGACTTCTCTCCATAACTCAATGAACATGAAACCTTTGAGATCTCCAAAATCAGCGACCTGAAAGTCGCATCTACGGCTATAACGCTACATGATACATCCATAGTAACCAATATCGGAATAGTGACCTTGAGTTGCCAATCGATTGTCCACTTGATGTTCTGAGAACCTACCACAGACAAAAACTTAAGAGTCGATGCATTTCCTAGCATTGTCTCATCGACAATCATCTAATCAGAGGGGCTAAGCTCTGAAATGTTCCTAGCAGTGCATCCTTAGAAGCTTATGCTCCACAATTTGTTAGATGCAGTGGTAAAGTGCAGAGGCATGACGAAGAGCCTAAAAACCCCCGCAAATGGTGGCAAGGCTAGCCCTAAGAAAACCCCTGCAAATGAAGGCAAGAGGCAAGGCTAGACCTATCAAAATCCCTGCAAAAGGAGGCGAGGTTGGCCCTATCACTGGAGGTGAGGTTGGCCTTGTCTTTAAAAACCCTGCAAATGGAGGCAAGGCTACCCCTATCAAAACCACTGCAAATGGAGGCAAGAGGCAAGGCTAGCCATATAAAAACCCTTGCAAAGAGGCGAGGTTGGCCTTGTCCTGGATTCGAGAGGGCAAACAATGTAACAATGCTTCTTCTGATGAGTCAACCAATCTCCAACCTTCATCATGTCTACTTCCCCTCTTCTTTTTTGACATTTTTCCGCTTGAACGAATTGTTTTAATTTGTAATAGTTTTCGTCATTTTGCCATTTGAACGACAAATTGTTTTAATTTCTAATAGTTTTTGTCATTTTGCCGCTCAGACGAATTGTTTTAATTTCTAATAGTTTTAATTAAATTAGCTTTAATTTTTAAATTAAAATAATAATTTAGGATGATTTGTTTTAATTTCTAATAGTTTTCATCATTTTTCCGCTCAAACGAATTGTTTTATTTTCTAATAATTTTAATTAAAATTATTTTAATTTTTAAATTAAAATAATAATTTAGGATTTTAGTTTTAATTAAAATAGTTTTAATTTTTAAATTAAAATAATAAGTTAGGATTTTAAAACAAAATATTAGTCAACCTTAGTCTTAATTTCTAACTTATTAAAATAGTTTTTATTTTTAAACTAAAATAATAATTTAGGATTTTAAAACAAAATATTACTCAACCTTAAAAAAAAGTTTTAGAGTGATATAAAAATAAAACTAAAATAACAATTTAGGATTTTAAAACAAATATTATTGGCCCTTAAAAAAAATCGTTTTCAAGTGATATACTTGCTATGTGGAGTAGTGATATAATTGTTATGGTTGTTTAATCATTTATTGGTTTTATAAATAGAGCATTATTATTATTTTTTATTCATCATGATTATTTTAAGATGTTTGTGCACAATTTAGGTGTAAGTTTAAATTAATCCAACATAAAATGTTGTTTTTGAGTGTTTTAAAGAGGATAGAGATTAAAGTACAAATTAGATTATAAAGGGATGTGATGAGTTTCTTAATTAAAATACGTGTAGTGACTAGATGGAAAAGAAGCAAAGAATATGCACCTGATATGAAAGTAAAATTTAAATAAGTGCACTTTAATGACAACACAATTCTTGTAGCATGATAACATATACAAAACAACCACATGAACACCAAGAGCTATAAAATAAGAATATTAGAATCCATTTGATATGTGAAAGAAGTGTTAGAAAGTAAATAATAAAGACATTGTACCATGGGCTACCCTATCAAGCTCTTACATGCAGTAGTGGAAGTGCTCTCAAGTCTAAAGTGGATGAGGGTAAGTGATGAGAAGCTCTTGACACCTTTGTAAGTAAGTCCACCCTCTAGAATGAGGACTTGCACCTCTCCTTTATAGAACAGGATAGGAGGAGAGATAATGTAGTCGAGGAAAGATAAGAGGATCAAATTGTGTGTTAAAGGCTTGTGTGCTAGATCATTTTGGATGTCAAAATTCCTCTCTAGTGAATTTTCTCTCTTTCAAAACTAGGTTTTTTGAAAGTACACACCTACTCAAAACACTTCGTAGCTAATGTTTTTCCTTTAATTGAAAAATATGTTGAAATTATATTTAGTGAGGTGCATGTATTCTAAAATATGTGTTGTTTTAGCACGTAATACTCATGATAATGCATTAAATGTATGAGAAAAAAATTCAATACAACACCATGGCACTGCTTCTCCACAATATCTATCTTTTTCTTATTATGAAGTTCCAACCTACTATAAATAGTTCAGTATGGTGCCCCCTTTGTCATAACTTATTGTTTTCCTTTAGTAACCATATATATCTATTGATTTTCGTTTGTATGGATGAAATACAAACATTGCCTAGAATTACCCTCCTTAAGCACACCCTATCCAAGACTGTTCGCTATTTGAATGGTTGAAACACAAAATCTTCCAATAATAATCCCTTTTGACTACACCACCTCTCAATATTTTCCTTTCTCATTGTAATAATTAACATGTGTGGATGAAATTAGATCTAATTTGACTTCATGAAGAAAAGCAACCTTGCATATATGGCTAGGTTGAATTGCACCATTACCCAGTTAACCCAAACATTATCATCCTCCTTAACCTTAGTCCCTGCACCTTCCTTGATTGCACATACAACTCAACTCCTCTCCACTCCTTCAACTGGGATGAAAAGGATTCAATTTAAATAGGAAGGATCGATGGGATGAAGAAACTCGAGTAAGTTGCAATCCCTTCATCCTCATTGACTATTCCTGTGACTCAACTCGCTCAGCTCTCCCTCATCTCCTTCAACTGGGATAAAAAGGCTTCAATCTCAATAGGAAGAACATGCGGGATCAGGAACCTCGAGCAAGTTTTAGTCCATGCATCCTCCTTGGATTTGTCTTCAACTCAACCCCCTTAGCTCCTTCAACCTGGATTAAAAGATTTAAATAGGAAGAAATGGTGGGATTAAGAACCTCCTGCAAACTGCAATAGGAAAAAATGGATGGATCAATATGCGCCATTCAAAACAATAATACAACAAGATTTTCTCCCATGGGGTATAAAAAAAAATTGTTGAACGATTTGTTCCATATTTGAAATTTTAATAGACGAGAAGCTCAATGATATATAGAAAAGTTAAATGTGCTTTGTAATAAATTAGAGGTTTGTAATGAACATTGAAAATATGAAGTTTGAGCTTAAATATATTGGAGGAGAAAAGGACATACATGTTGTGAATCTACAAGACAAAACCACCCACATATTGAATGGTAACTCCTCCATTCAAATAAGAGGAAACTAACACCAATTTTTCTTGGATCATAACCTAAGAGGAAATCAATTTTAAAGGAAAACCAATCCAAACCTAGCTAAGCTAATAAAAGAAGAGCCTAAAATTTTGGGAGTAGATTTAAGGCTTATGCACCATGTTCATTAAATATGAATAGATGAAATATTTTATGATACTTATCAAATTGAACACAATCTTCATAAAGACACATCTAAAAACCTTGGATATGTACAACATCACTTGGATGCACTAAAATATACCCAAAATGTTAATGGCACGCACCCAAGGAAATACTTTGTTCCAAAACTAGTAGAAGTTCTAGAAAAAATGGTTTTCATGAGAGACCGAGTCAGATAAAATTGGTTGAAAAGATAGAGGAGAAAGGATGAGGGAAAAAATGAAATCTAAATAATATACACCAACACAATATCATTTTATCCCTAAACTTCTCAATGCTAGCAATCTCTCGGTGCATATAATTTTTTTACATTGGCTTGTATTTATTACATCAATCAATTGTAAAGGTATGAAATTACTCACCGATAAAAACCGGGCCCTTGAGATTTGAACCAAAGGGGAAGGCGCAAGATTTTATCCTATGTACACCTAGCCCTGCACTCTATAGCAAGAGGAGACCCAAAGCAAATATGGAAATGAGAAATAAATGTAAGAACAAAGGTCGACATCCAATTAATGGAAATATATAAGCCCAAAAATCACTTCCCACGATACCTCTGAGTCTTGCTGCCCCATGGGTGATGGTAAATGATGGCGAATGACCATGATATTAGTAGTTGTTTACTTATCTATTTGTAAGGAAAGTTCCCAACTAATGAATGAGTCTTGTGCCATTGGTATTGGGGAAAGAAAGTTATCTGCCAAATATATTATGGAGGTGTGAGCCAAAATGTCCATTCTCCTATGATACGAGCCATGTCATCGTTGTTTAAAGCTTGGTATTCACAAACAAATCCATCTTGAGCATTATAGGGACCCATCAATATTTTGTTCAAAAAACCTCTAAATGATAAAACCTCTGACTTTATAAAGGGTGCACCCTAATGCTACTCATGGTAGGTTTTGGTCTTTCTAGATGATGTCCCCATTCATATTCAGGAGAACTAGAAATGAGTAATGATCTCAGCCAAATCCCAAAGGTTTTTATTATCTTTACTTTGAAGAAGGTCCTACAATTCGAGATTGAGTAATATATGTTTACTCCCAACTCTTACTGGCTCAAATAATAAGGGAAGATAGGAGATTTGTCTCGTGTCGAACTCTTTGAGTGAAAGCTATGTTGATTTCTCTTGCTAATAATACCACATGAGTGCATTCGAAAAATAGAATATTGCAAGGGCCTTCGAAAGGGAAATTTATGAGCCAACACCTCTCATTATGTTTCCTAGCAAGTGATTGAATTCACAAATGAGGAATTTTTAAAATGATGGTTTTTTATATGATCAATGAGCTCGACACTCCTCAGTTGGGGATCAATATTCATCTCGTATACCATGTTCGTACACTGGCACGATGACACTCGAGGAAACTTTGGAATGGGAAATTCCCTAACTGCACACCCATTGATGGCATGCAAATATGTCATAGATCAAAGTACTATAACCCTAAAGCTCTTATGAATTGAAATAAAAGGAAAACCCAGTTAACCCAGTCATTATCATGTCCCCTTAACCTAAGTCCCTGCATCCTCCTTGACTGCACATACAATTCAACCCCTCTCCACTCCTTCAACCAGGATGAAAAGGATTCAATTTAAATAGGAAGAATCGACGGGATGAAGAAACTTGAGTAAGCTACAGTCCCTACATCCTCCTTGACTATTCATGTGACTCAACCCACTCAGCTCCCCCTCATCTCCTTCAACTGTGATAAAAATTCTTCAATTTCAATAGGAATAACATGCAGGATCGAAAACCCTGAGAAAATTGTAGTCCATGCATCGTCCTTGGCTTCGTCTGCAACTCAGCCCCCTTAGCTCCTTCAACCTAGATTAAAAGACTTAAATAGGAATAAATGGTGGGATCAAGAGCCTCCTGCAAACTGCAATAAGAAGAAATGGTCTGATCAAACTGTGCCATTCCATCACTAAGAAGCCTCGGTTTTCAAGGCATTGATTCGCATATGGAGAGAGATATCATAACAAAGAAAGAAGAGGAAGAAACACTTACTAATGTGTTCTAATTGTTTCAGCTAGAGGAAGGTAAAGTAGTAGATATGATATAGCATAAGAAAAGTGGATCCAATCCAAGCCAACCACCCTATAAATTTTAAAATTCTAGAGGTAATCCCAACTTTTTATTATACTTTTGACTTGAAAGAACCTTTTCTTAGTCTCAATAAGTGAATTAAATAGTCTCAACCCCTTGGAGAAGGAAATTTGAGAAAAAACAATTAGCATGAACAAACAAAGAATCCAATGAGCTAATCTAAGAGGGGTCTCCCTTTATAAAAAAGAATCCATAGGCTTGTTAGAGTTAGTATGAACCTTTACTAGAAGGTGAGTAGTCTTCACATCACCAACCACATCCAATAGAAAGGTACCAACCCCTACAATAAAAATTATATCTCCAATTAAGGTGTAGTCAATACCAATAATATCATCTTATGAATCTATTACAATATGATTTACAAACTATGTTTCCATACATGTGTGAAAGAAACAATCCATCTGGTTAGCAAAAGGAAGTTTTTGTGAAGGGCTTAAGAAACCCCCTTGAAGGAGACAATAAAGGTTTGAAACCATAGAATATAAGTTTATCTATGAACCCTAGTTCTGCAACCCTTAAGATAAATGTTAATAGTCAATAGTCTAATTTCAGATGATATCCTAATATCATATCAATCTTCAATAACATTTTTGTTCCCTCAATTGATCAAACAAATCATCAATCCTCGACAACGTATAGTTATTCTTAATGGTCACCTTGTTCAATTGCATGTAATGAATGCACAATCTAAGAGTACCATCCTTATTTTTCACAAATAATACTTGTGTGCCCCATGGTGATACACTTGCCCTAATGTATCCCTTGTCCAACATTTCCTTCAACTAATGTGAAATAATCGATGCATGACCGGCATAATCAATGCACGATCGGTATATGTGTTATCAACTGATACACATAATTGATGCACGACTGGCATAAAGTCACAACAAATACATTCAACAACGACACCATTGAATTTCTCATGGAGACACCACTAAAATCATGACCAATGCCATGCATACACAACAAGCACATAGATCACAATCACAAGGAGCTATATGCAACCGACATGTACATACGACAACACATCCATCCAAGGGGAACAGAAACCAGACATCACCCAAGGAGAGCAGAACCATGCTATGATACCACTCTATAACACCCTCCTACCACATTTACCCAAGTAACTGGCCAACCAGGGAAAACATGTGACGAAGAGTTACTATGATATTATTCAACTCCCTATATATCAGTTAAGGAAGTGGTACCGATGGAACGCAACCAACATGACCTTCTCCACTTGCAACAGAATCCCTACGAGCCATCCAACCCATCCAGGTGACCAACCCTTGAGACAAACTGACATCTTTCTTCATCAAAGCCTTAACCTCTCCCTTGACATGGGCATCCTTATGTCTAAGAACCTCTAGTCACTCCCACAACAAGGCATGCCTGTGACTAGGGACTTTTCCAGGTAGTTTTGTGCCAACAACTCTGGATTCTGAGCCATTTTTTCAGATCCAGGACTCATGCCACTGCCTATAACTCCATGAAACTTCCAGAAATTAAAAGTAACGTCAAAAGAACAATAAAAATGTAAATACTTGAACAAGGACTTGAGTGGACCCCTACTACACCCATTTCGTCAAACATGTCACGAATATGCATTCTACATGTTAAAAAAATAGACATGAGCACAAGGGTCTCACAATTATCTGAGAATCACTAAGAAGCATTGATGCATCTTCATAATAACTGCATTACCATCTATTAAGCCATATAGTCATTATAAATTCAGTGATTAACCAAAACATGATGAGAGCCATACATTATCATTTTCATAAAACAAAATCATAAACAACATATAACCAACAGAAATATCAAGGATATAACAACAATATAAGCCACAAATAAACAAGTATATTTACCCATAAAATACCAAGGATAAGGAGCTCTAATTGATTATTGCACAGGCTGACTTGGTATGGGACTTCCATGAACCACCCGACCATAAGCTAGGATGAACCAAATATTTCTTTCATCTAATCACCCTCATGCCATATTCCAAGCATGAATGTGTGATCTCATAGAATAAGTCAATCAAAACCTAACCAGGGATTCCAGAAGCCAAACCACCTCAACCCTCAATCAATATTTCCACTTCGCGGTCAAACATCACTAACCATCACCATATTGGTCTCTACCCAAGTTTTCCAGGGCTCCAACGTGTTTTTTCCAAACAGGGCTTCCAGGATTAGTAACTCAACACATAGTTGTTATCGGGCTTCCAGCGCATTTTTCCAACCAGGGCTTCCAAGACTAGTAACTCAACCCACTAAGGGCTTCATGAGAATTTGTCCAACCAAGGCTTCTAGGAACTAATAACTCAACCAACAACCAAAGGCACAAGAAAACCAACCAGAAAACAAAAGTAAAACCCACAATAACATGGCTATCTAGGAAATAGAAAGGCTAGGCAAAACCACTGTCAATCCGTGCAATCCCCCATGACATTGGAAAATCATAACCAAATAACCACATGCATATTCCATGCATGCCAAAACTTGTAAGAGAACCATACATGAAACTCAGTACCTGCAAGCAAATCCCACTATAGCTATCGATCTCGTTGTCCTCTTACGCTTTCTTGCTTTTCATTTGCCTTATTGCTCCAAATCCAAAGTATGCCACAGTCCTCCAAGAGTGCTCTAAGAAAACTAAAAGAGTCCAAGAGTATGAGAGAGAGAATAGAATGAGAGCTCCAAAATTAAACTGAAAAAAAATTGTGCAAAAGCTACCAACTTATCCTCCTAAGCCTTTTTATCAATGAGGCCTCTAATTTCTTCATTTTTCCATTATTTTCCTTCATTTTCCTCCTCACATGAAATTTGTGACCTTTCACCTCCCTTTTCTCCTGTTTTCCCTTATTTTCATAACTAAAATGCCAATAAATGCGGCATGCCTTTCCAAATCCTTTTCCATTTCCTTTTCCAATTTCCATAACCATTAATAAACTGAAATGAACACCCACTAGGAAGTTTTTGCGCAACATTCAACTTGGAATATGTGTTCCATGACCAAGGTCTTATTTTACCTTTATTAACTTTTACATGGATTTTTGACCAAATTTGTTACAAATTGTTGCTATAAGACTGTAGCTTCAACCTTCAATTCTTCATCAAACATGGCACTTTCCATATTTCCACAATCAATCCTTGTTTCGAAAAAGAGACCAAAAATGATTTCATCAACATAATTTTCATCCACTTTTTGGCTATATATATGAGCATGCATGTGCTCATTAACAAATTCAACTTCACCAAATTCCTCATTTGTTGTTGGATTCTTGAGAGATGCACATTCAGCTCTAAAAACCATTACTTCATATGTAAAATTGTCTTTGTTATTCTCAAACTTAAATGCTTCAAAATTTGATGCAAAGAGGCAATTATAAACTAAAATCATACCAACTAGATCACACATGTTATTCACTTATTTATTGGAAGCTTCACTATCATCAACAAGCACTATTGTTGGATTCACCAATTCACTACTCATTTTTCAGTCACCATCCACATGTGTCTCAACAGAGTGGGATTCGTCATCATATTCACCATCCATGTTAAATTTGGGTTCTCAATAATTTATATGTTCTTACTCTACCTCATACATAGGGGCTTCAACTTCTCACTCTGCAATCTTTTATGTGTCTTCTTCATCCATATGCATGTCTGCATGATAGGTTTCACTTTTATAGTCTTTATTACCATCATCCACATTTGAGTGGGATTCTCCAACCTTTGTTTTCCTCCTAGAGTCTTGCTCATTTAATCTCATAACTGCAGTTAACTTTCTATTGATTCTTCAATGGATTGTAACATAATTTGTTGCTTTATGTCACTTCCTTTATACCAAATTCTACTTCCAGGGTCTTTCATGCTTCCTAGGGAGATGTATCTTTTGTTACCTTACACGAAGACTAATTCTCATCCAATACATGTTTGATAAGATCCAATACTAAGATATCACATACTTGATCACATGGTTTATTATACCGATACTCAATCAACTCTTTACATCGAAGAAAATTTTTCATTTTGATAGTTCCTAAAAAATAAAATGTTTACTAGTAAATTTTGGAGGTGTTACTCGATTTGTCCTGATCCATTCATCCTTGAATTTTTCTACTTCATCTACCTGTCTTTTAGATGCCTTGACTGTTGAGAAAAAATCTATGATATCTTCAAAATACTTTGGCTCTTCCTCTCGATTTATTTTCTTAGTTTTCTTCATTATTCTTTGTGACTCATGGTTGTATTATTTCTTTTGTCTTCTACCTTCTTTCCTTATTGTGCTAGCCTTCTATAAATTAACATCACATACACTTAATTATCTTTAAAAATAAACATTTTAACCTTCACTTTAACGGTGGCTCCCAACAACTAATAAGAAGTTTTCTAAGCTCTTCTATGCATATTCTTATGGAGGCTCATGGCTAAAACTTACGGTGGAGACTCCTGATTTGGTTAGTGGTGGTGGATATTTCCTCTTGATATGGTGGTGGCTCTATAGCCTAATCACCCCAATATTTTATTAGTTGGGTTTATAAACTCACAACGAGCTTTAGTTTCTACTTATGGACCAATGGATGCAAACTTTGATTTGTAGACTACTCACAATAACCAAGGATCTTAGTGGAAGTAGCTCATGACCTTCTTAACTTGTTTGGTGCTTTGAAACCTTGCTAAACCTTGCTCTGGTACCACTTGTTATTTATATGAAAAGATAAACATGCAAACACAAGACAAATAAGTACACAAGATTCATGAATAAATAAGTTATATTCATTAATTATTCTCTCATATACATCCACCGAATTTTTGTTATTATCTCTTCTTACTTCACATTACAATGACCCAACCATGAGTATATAAGCACTGAACTTTCTAAATATGGAATCAGGCAAACTCTAACTTTATTTTCTTCATCCAAACTATGACTTGACGCTTTAACTAAACATTTTGAACTTCACTTTAAGATAAATTGACATTCTTCTTTTCCTTCACTTAGCTTTTCTTGATAAGGCATTACCTTTTTAAATTTGACTCACTTGACTTCTAATATTAGACTTAATTATGCCTAACTTGCTTTCCTTCACTTAATTTAACTCTTCATACATTGCATGCATACAAGAGTACTTACTATTTCTATCAAGTGAAACTATTTTGATCTATGACAAAGTTGCGATCGATGATTGTAAATGAAATAGGAAATTTGGTGATAGGTTTGTATGAATTGCGTGCTCTTATAATTTAAATTGTTATACGAGACTAGAATTCACTTGATTGTAACACATTTGAATATTTGACAACTGTTAGGGCAGTTAGGTTGTTGATTCTATAATATTACTTTCATTCATATCATTTTCATATTGGTTATGTTAAGGCATAATTGTATGGAATTATTATCTACATACTTCAATAAGTGTTAAACTTATGAATTTTAATGATCGTGAAACATAAAAAGTGAGGTCAAGTATATAATCACATAGTTTCATATTAAGAAAATCAATGAGATGAAATGAGTCAAATGCACCACAAACCTATAGTGATGGGCCATCTGGGTGCGCTAAGTTAGTCTCCGATATGGGTTACTATAGGGGCTTGACAATGGATTTTTAGGTTAAATTAAAGTTTATGCTAGAGTACTCTTTCAACCTCCTTAACAATTTGTTTACATATATCTCTATTAAGTGAGGAAGATAAACCATATAATCGTTATTCCCTAGCTTGAAATGATATCAATTACTAATATTACTTGGTTTCTTACTAATGCATTCATAGTTTTCAAATTACCATGAAAATATTTACCAACAACTTTATATATATATATCTATATATATATATATATATATATATATATATATATATATATATATATATATATATATTGCAATATTTGTAGAAAGTTTTTTTACAATAAGAAAAAAATTAAATACTAAAATTTTATTTAAGAAATAATTAAATTATTGTTACTTAGCTCTTTGATATATTTTTTCAACGAAAATTGAAAATAAAATTGAGATGTGACTATAAGACATATCTGATCAAAATTTTGATTTTTCATCTAGAAAAGAAAAGAATGAAGTTTTAAAAAATGCATATATGGATGAATTTATATTTTTTTTATTTTATTTCTTTATGTATATTCTGACATATATATATATATATATATATATATATATATATATATATATATATATATATATATATATATATATATATATATATATATATATATAATTGAGATGTGACTATAAGGCATATACAAGAATCAAATTTTTGATTTTTCATCTAGAAAGAAAAGAATGAAGTTTTAAAATGCATATATGGATGAATTTATATTTTTTTTATTTTATTTCTTTATGTATAGTTCTGATATATATATATATATATCTATATATATATATATATAAAACAATTGAGAAAATATTTAATTTTTTTATAGTTATATTGTACTTAATTTCTTGCAAATTTATATCAAAGTTTAGTTGAAGTAATTTAAAATTGTTCACATATTTAAAAAAATAAACAATATTAGTTCATGGAATGTAACGCATTTGAAAATCACCTTGTTATGAAGTATTATGTTAAAAGATGAGATTCAAAGTTAAATCCCCTTCACTGGCCAACCAAAAAATAATATTTTTTTATCTATTTTTTAATTATATTTGTAGAATGTGGTTTAATGAAAAAGGAAAAATAGAATATAAAATAAATAAAATTGACATCATCAAATTTCATGTGGTTTAAAAATCTATTTTCAAAAGTTAAAATATAATTATCCACTATCCACTCATGGAATTTCAGTGAAAAAAATAAAGGTTTAAAATCCATATATAAATGAATTTGTACTCTCTCTCTCTCTCTCTCTCTCTCTCTCTATATATATATATATATATATATATATATATATATATATATATATATATATATATATATATATATATATATATATATATATATATATATATATATATATATATATATTGATAAAATTTAAAAAAAAAAATATTGTTATATTGTATTTAATTTCTTGCAAATCTATATCAAAGTTTAGTTGAAGTAATTTAAATTTTTTCACATGTTTAAAAAAATAAACAATTTCAGTTCATGGAATGTAAGCTATTTGACAATCACCTTGTTATGAAGTATTGCTAATGGTTTTGTCTTAATTGCTCATTGTCTTAAATGGGTTTCGTCTTAATTGTCATTGTCTTAAGTTTCCATTGTCTTAAATACAAGTTTTATATTAAAATATTTTTGTCTTTGTCTTAAATATAAAGTTTTGTCTTAAAATATAATTTGTCTCAATCTATTCTTGTCTTAAATATAAAGTTATGTCTTAAAAAAAAATTGTCGTAAAATATTTTTGTCTCAAATTGTTTTTGTCTTAAATATAAAGTTTTGTCTCAAACTAATTTCGTCTCACGCTACTTTTGTCTTAAATTTTATATTTAAGACAATTCAATTGCTATTAAATTTTAATGTAAAATAACTAAAATAAAAAGTGACTTTTTAAGACAAAATTTTTCTTTTGTATTAAAGAAATGTCTTAAAAATGCCTTAGTTTAGTAGTGACATTTTCTTTACAATGTTACATAATAAATAAACTAATTATTAACTATGCACTTTCCTTTTATGATAGTGGTGGGTAACAAATAAACTAAGTATTATTTAATTTTTATAAAGTTGTCTAATGAGAAGGTGGAATTGCCCGGACGAGTAAAATTGGTAGGAATCTGGGCCAAAAAAATTTAAGAACTCTTACAATTATAGTGTTTGGATCATGATTTTGATGGTGTAAATGGATTCAGCACCATCAAAAACCTAAAGGACACCCAAAATATTAAAGTTTGATAGTTATAATGTGGATTTACAAAAATCCCTGCCAAATTTTCTTAAAATCTTAAAAGTATTTCCCTAATTTTTAGAGCGAAAAAGCAGTCTAATTAGACTACGACGATTTTTATTGAGTATTTTTGATCTCATACATTTCACTTATTTTTATTCAGTATTATTTGAATTATATAAAATAATTTAATCCCATGCCATGTTTTATTGGACTTTTGTTAGTATTATGGTTCTTTTGGATAATGATTATTTAAATGTTTTTTTTTAATTATTAATTACTAAAATTTATATTAATATTAATATTAATGAATTTTATAATGCAATTTAGATATTATATCTATATATATATATATATATATATATGAGATAATAAGTAATCATAACAAGTAATAAATTGAACTATTATTTGATTTTTATAAAACAATTTTTAATTATTCTTGAATATTATTTGAATTTTATGGAATAATTTAATTTTTTACACTCTTTTTGTTATTGAGATTCTTTTTATTATTTTCTTGAACAGTGATTATTCATGTTAGATGTTTTTTTCTGTTTTCTTTGTTTTTTTTTTTTAAGTTAGACTAAATTCTATTGATAATACAAGATAATATACAAAAAAAAAAAAAAAAAACTTTGTATTGTGGAATCGTGTTGATTAGCATATCCTCATATGAGTTTGGCTCAAAAAAATATCAAAAAAAGGATTTGCGCCTGTCGGGGAAACCAACTCTTATAGGTACTGAGTATATCATTGTCCCCTTGTTTATCTAGGACACTAAAGTAGGAAAAATAAGTTGTAGCAGACATGCATGAACATATTAAAAATGGGAACCTAGCAAAAGAGATACCGACTTCCTTTTCTGTCATCTTCTTCTTCAGGAATTTCTTCCGTCATTAAGCAGCCAAAATCTCGAAGGGTGGCTTCATCTTCAGCAATCGGGAGAGGTGGAGGGCCTGAGGTAGTAACAACCACGATTGGGACAGAGGTTGCATCCTCTCTATGCCTTGTTCCATCCGGAGAAAGGTGCTAGACCATGATATCCTCTGCTGAAGGGAGCTTGACAGGCAGACTGTTCAATTTCCGCAGTGGGGAAGGCATAGAAACCAGAATGGTTGAATTTCATCATCCTTTCCTTCCTGTCTGATGGTTGTTTCGGGAGCTATGAGGGTCGGTGTCTGGGAGAGGGCCCGATTCAACCTCGATAGCTAGGAATAGGAGCAGAGGGTTTAGAGCCAACAGAGGCCTCCATTATGTCTTCCACTGTGTGAATGCATAAGGAGAAACTATGAGTGTGACCTAGAAGGGTGCCTCTCCCTCTGCCTCGGATGGGTTGCATATGCTGGTGAGGAGGCATTGCAGAGTAGACTGGGAGAATATCAGGAGGAATATTAAGAGTTCTAAGGAAAGGATGGTATCGAGAGAGTGCAACTTCATGTAAGTTAGAAGAGTAGCTAGACCAAGAAAGAAAAGGTGACCAAGTGCAAATGGTAGACCAAGCACCAAACAATTCCATCGAGTGGTAATGAACTCGGGTGAGCGCAACAATCATTAAAATTTGAAGTAATGACTCAAACAACGATGGAGGGGATATGAATTCCACAGGAAGTCAGCCTTGCGCCATTTAATGGATTTCTCCATGAGTCGTCGTGCCATTAAGGTGAAGGTACAGTGATGGGTGCCCTCCGCGCTAATCACCAGCTGCATTGACATGTGAAGGACCTGTGTTGGAAGCGTGTCATCTATCACCTACAGCAAGGGCATGTTAAAAATAATTATTTAACTTCAAATTTATTGTTTTTAAAAGGAGTAAGATATTTTATATTATTAATTATTAAAAATTGTATTTATATTTATATTAATGAATTTTGTAATGCAATTAAGATATTATATTATTTCCTTTTACGACAATAATAAGTAATAAATTGAATTGTTATTTGATTTTTGTAAAACAATTTTCATCTCATACACTCTCTTTACTATTTTTGAATATTATTTGAATTTCAAAGAATAATTTGATCTCTTACACTATTTTTGTTAATGAGATTCTTGTTAATGTTTTGTTGAATAATGATTACTCAGGTTAGAAATAATTATTGAACTTCAAAATTATTGTTTTTAATAGGAGTAGGATATTTTATATTAATGAAAATGTGGATTTTGGGTGATTACCCCTACATCGAATCCATTACATCTAGAGTCATCATGAAAGGAAGGTCTTCAAAAGAGTAAAAAGAAAATTTGCTAGCACCATTTCTTACATTTATTTTTAGTCAAAATATATGGACTCCATAAATTCTACAAGTATTACCTATTGTAAGACAAAATTTAAAGGCTAGTATGATAGAAAATTATAAATCAAGATAAAGTTGGTTGAGAAATAGAACATAACTACATTCAATACCAACAGATGCTCACCCCAAACCACAATCATAATCCTCTAGGCCTCAAAAAAGATGAATCTTTCTGCACTTGCCATGGATCCCAACATAAGTTTCCACCTCGACATCCATCCTAACACATTCATTTTCCATTTCCTGCACTTCCACCTTCTTAGATAACTTTCACACCTTAGAAGAAAGGCTATCCAACGTCGACTCCATATCAACATGTAAAAGATTCTCATCCATGAAGGCTTGGAATGAAGTTAATTGACGCTCAATTATTCCTCAAGCTTGTTGATTGTAGCAACCAGAGACTGCATCAAGTCCAATGACCTATATATCAACTTGGAGGCCTTGATGGTCTTGTGAAGCTCCTCAGAAATATCATGGCCGGCCATGTAAATCATTTTAAAGAGAGCTTTGATATACCAGTCATTTCTAAGGGAACTGGGAACATATAAGACGATTCTGCCACCATCTATAGCACACAGAATTTTACCTCCAACAACATGAACCTGAGATAGAAATTGGTTTTATCTAAAGCTTCCATTGAGCCATCTAAAAATAGAGTTGAAATTGAAATATGAGCTCTCTTGAGACCAAATATCACCCATTACAATGAGAATCACTTCAGGATAGATGTAACAAGGCCAAAAATTGATGCCATAAATTAACATTGAATTATCCCTAATGCGAGGTGAAGAATTCCACACTAGATGTATAAAACACTAAATTGGCTCCAGAGGAATTTAAGACAAATTGAAAGGTGAGAGTGAACACTCAATTTCATTTATTCCTTGAATGAGACCGCCATAACAAGTGTCTCATTAATAACTAAGCCTTCCCACACCATTAAGAACCTTCCTTCGAATTAGGTGGAGGCATGATTTGGGAGATGAGAACAAAACATTCCCTTTTATTCATTTAAGGAACTGGATATGATAATATTTTTGCATTGATATCTATGATCCCTTGAGGCATATCGACCCTATTTTTGCAAGTTCATCAACACTTGAATTCAAAGTTCCATATATATGAAATATTTTTACACTATCAAACTTGGAAATTGTTGCATAAATCATTAGAATCATAGGGGAAGATGAAGAATCAATATATTCGTTTATTTTGTGAGTTTTTCTATAACTAATAAGAAAAACACCATGGTTTTCTTGATTCCGCGCATTGAGGCTAGCTCCAATCCTTTCCATAATGCAAATAATTTTGCATGTTTGTTTGTAGTTTTAACAAGACCCCAAGCATATTGGAAGACTCTTTGTTCATGAGGGTCAAAGACAACCCCTGCGCCTTTGGCCTCCCAAATTAATGATAATTATTAATTATTAAGAGGATGTTCATATTGATATATAATAATGATTATTTGAATTAAATTTATTATTTTTAAAAACCATTATTTAAATTATAAATTATTATTTTTGAATATAATTATTTAAGCAATGAATAAAATGTTTACAATGGTTACCTAAATTAACACTTTCTAAAATATCATGTTCAAAGATAATGGGAGTTAGTACTTATTTATATTTTCATATATGTGGAAGGTGATAATAGTAATTATCAATGAGATTTTTTATGGGATTTAAAAAAAAATGGTTATCCATCTTTATTGAAATTTTCATGTGTATTTATTTTGACTAATTATACTATTACCAACTTAATGGTACCAAATGATAAATAAATATAAAAAGAATGGACATTATAATATGTTTTGAAAGTGTTAAACCAAGATCATATGTTTAATAACTATATACATTTTTTTTTAATTTGTATTCTAGTTATAGATATTAAAATTACATATAATATTTAATTTGAATAATTATATCTCATTATGATTTAAATTCTTCTTAAAGTCTTTTTCGAGATTTGTCTATATTCATGTGCATGATACCTTCATATAACACAATAATGAGGTTGGTCCTATAAAATTATGGACATTCACACACACAATACATATCAACATCGTGGGAACACCATCTCCACTTAATTTACCAACTTTATTTTAACCATTATCTAATTAATGGGTGCCCAAGTAATGTAGAAGCAACCTTGGTAAATATTTGTATATATGTAGATATAATAAATAGATTAATGTCTAAATTATATGTCTCTTACATGTGCACAATATAGACCAAGCCTCATGGGCCATATGAATCCATTAAAAAGAAACGTGTTCATCTAATCCCATTTTTGGAAAACAAATGTTGATGCTAAAGTGTTAAATAAGTCCTTTTGCACTATGGAATATTTTGATGTAAATGACTTTAACGGTCTAAATAAAGTTAGACATTCAACCGTATGCATATCCCTAATCATAAAGTGTTGGTGGGAATCTCACAAGAAGTAGTGAAAAGAGTGTGGTGAATTCATCACTATGTAGGAGAATAATATGAAGATGTTGAATAATATTTTAACTATAAATATTTTGAATATCACAATATTTTAAATATTGAAGTATTGTGAAGATTAATATATGAGATTAGATCACCAAAATTTCATAATACCACTATCAATCAATAAATTAATACATTAATATACTTTATTATTTAAGACTATTTTGGAGATCAAATATAAAGAAATGTTATTATAAATTTCATATTAATGGATACAGTATGTCATATCCCAAAATGGGAAACATGCAGTAGTATTAAACAATATTGTAGAGTAATAACGCAGTTCATCCAAGTAAGAGTAGGAGGCCAATATGGAGACCCTTCTTTATCATTTATAACAAAAAATAAGATGTATAATGAAGCCCATAAGATGCTCAAGAGGAAATAGAAGTCTCCAATGAAGAAATATCCTCAAAAAGAGGTGCAGCAACGAGACATATGAACCGAAACTGCCTTGACAATGTTATTTTTATTAGGCTACAATAGCTGTTGATTACAACTTAGATCTAGTGAAAAATAATGCATGAAAATTCAGATCTATGACATATCCATACACTATAAAGGCTCTCCTTCAAATACCCCTTGGGGTTTTCAGCAATATGTGAAGCACATGGAGTAGATC
The DNA here is from genome assembly GCA_034641835.2 of Pinus albicaulis. Lineage (NCBI taxonomy): Eukaryota > Viridiplantae > Streptophyta > Pinopsida > Pinales > Pinaceae > Pinus > Pinus albicaulis. The sequence goes on along the minus strand of CM076584.1, from coordinate 1,460,219,348 downwards.
TGAGATCTAAAAGGTGAAAATCTACAGAAATCTTCAGAATTACAGGAATATTCAGATCTAATCTGATGTATACAATAATATGATCCTCTTCAGTGGATCTCAAAGGTGAAGGGAAGATCCCCAACACATGAAAAACACTCCTCCAAAATGTTATGCCAAAAGTCCATGCAACAGTAGCTACAGAAAAATGCAGATCTGGAAGTGAAATTGCACTGTAGGGTTTAAGATAAGTTTGGCCTGATGCCAAGATATGGATCTGATGCTCCAATGATCCAATACTCTCTTGCCAATGGAATATAAGACTTTACCACTGAAAAGAGGCACTAGAATGGTCTAGATCTGAGTAGATCTAGCCTCCACTTGATGCAACTTACAAAGACAACCAAACCCTCAACAGGATCTATGTTTTAGTTGGAAGAAGAAGCTTGGCCTTTAGCCTGATAGTGGACAAGAAATTAAAGACTCTTCCAGGAGGCCTCTCAAGGAAAGAGATGGGATTCCTAAATATGATATCCTTGTGCTAAACAACATTATTATTTGCTAAACAGCAAGGAGAATGAGATATATCTAAACAGACAATATACTCTGAAAAATGTAATCACATCAACCTCCTTCTCATGCTGCCATCCTCTTCCTTTTATAAGACGAGAGCTTGCAAACCCTAAACCACCTTCATTGAAATGGCTCCTTTCACATGAACCACCTCCCTCTAAAACTTCGTTGTGCATCATTGATGGCCACTCCCCCAAGACAACGTTGTTGATTTGGTCATGGTTGACCCAGTCAAAAGTTTCAGCCCCTTTCACACCTAAGGGTGCTCATTTACATAGCCCATATTTAGCTTTGTTCACATGTGGCATTGATTTATTTACTGTTTTTTGGAGTTTTATGATCCTCATTTACAATTTATTCATGAAATAGAAAAGCAAAACAAAATTGAATGTTCCCATTAGCTTAGGAATAATTGGGAATATTACACAGTATGGAATGCATATAGGTTTATGTAGAAGAATGGCCATGGGCATAAAGCCAATAACCATACAACTATTTTTTTTATTAAAAAAACTAGTAATGAATTTCCACTACACTAATAATTAGAAGTATAAGAAATAAAGTATATTGTTTATAGTTATGCAAAAATAATAAAAAATAGTGTTTCATAGATAATATGACCTAAAACTATTATAATATGTTCCATAATATTTTCAAGAAACTACTATATTTTGTGACATAAGATCAAAAGAAGCAAGTAGTCAGCTCTTATATAGAGCTATGCAATGTTGTTATCCTCAAAATGCATCATAATAAATACCCTAAATCATAGTTAAATAATATATATGGAAAATTTATTTGTGAATATTGATTAATAAGCTCATTATTTCATTGTGGATACTGGAGGAAAAAAAACTATAATTTCCTTGTATAAGATTCAATCACTAAATCCACTACACACACAAACATATGACTTGTAGAATTATATCAACCAGGGAATGGTGCATCATAAGGAAATCCAAATTATAATAAAAGTCATCCATCAGTGGAAGGATGAAGTCCATAGTAGAACTGTGCCTTTAGACATATCACTACAAGGAAAACACCCTCTATTGGAGGTTATAAAGGAGGTTTTAGTGTTATAAAATTGGCCAAAATTGAAAAAAAAACATTTGCTAAAACATCTATTTTTGGTAACGGAGGTGTTGGCAGAGCTTCTAACGAAACTTCACAACTACACAAAACTGGGTGGGTGAAGGTTGTTACAAATGTATTTCTTATCGATGCACACGTCAGGTGTCAACGCATCGGTGCATTGTACCGTGAATGCACTGATATTGTAAACCTACCAAGCACTGGGACGGAAAGTAAAATTCGAACACGTCGGGGCATTTAGCAACGACTCAGTGCGTGTCAGCCACCCAATCGCACCGGTCCAATGGAAGGTGCATGCACCGGGTTGTTAAGGTAATAAAACGCACCAGGCCATTAAGTTATAAAAACACACTGGCACATTAAAGGAAAACCACATCGGTGCATGCAATGCCTATCAGACTTCCCAGGTGGTAGTCATTGATAAAGCGCACCAAGCATTCTAAGTGGTATTGGTATTTGTGCGGATCCCATAGGTCCTAGAAACACATCTGTGCATAGTCTCATACAAACGCACTGGTGCACAGTGACTAACACGCACCGGTTTTCATTTTTTATTTTTTAGAAACATCGACCAGTGATTGTGCAATTATTGTGATTTTTTAAAATTCATTATTCATCAAAATTTGACGCATATCTTATAACAATATTCATATCAATTAAATTTTTATTAGTGCATTTGAATGTGATCTTTGGATTGATTTGTTATATCATATCATCAGATTTCACATCTCTTCATTATAATATTTAATTATCCATATATTTAATCAGTGGTGTAACATTTCACAGTGACAATGGAGAACACAATAGAATAAATTAAAAAGTATTTTATTATATATATATATATATATATATATATATATATAAGACACTCTTTATCATACAAAATGGGACAGTTATTAGTACCCCTCTATCTTCAATTGGGACAATATGTCCATTACAATAGACAAAATGTTTGATTTCACAGACAAATATTTCAAAAAATACAACGCCTTGCTTTGATATCCAAACAAATTGATCATCATTCTTCACTGGAATGGTTGTCAATGCTCGAGCTACTTCCATGACGTGGGTTATTTTGAGGAATTTTTTGTTCACTGTGTTGATTGTTTTCTTCTTCTTCAAGTTCCATCTACAAACATAAAAATAAACTATAATGAGTGTATATACATTGGTGAGAATAATGAAAATTGCAATATTAAATAATATACATCAATGAAAATAAAAAAGAAATGTACCATAGCAAGAATTGACTCATGAACTATACACATTCTTTCAAAACCAAATTTCATTTCATCTTTCAACAATTCATTTGTTGGCACAGTTCCATACTTTGTTTCTTGCAAGTTTTATACCCCATAACAAATCATATATTTAATATAAAATATTTTTTTGTTCTATTAATTATAGATGGAGCTAAGTAAAACAAGATATATTCTTACAAATTCCACAATTAATTTTTGATATTCCAACATATAATGACAACCCATATTTAACCCAATGTCAATCAATTCGTCGGATGGTTCTTCTTTGTACGTTAGCACATGTTTGATGACATTCAATGATGATTGTTGTAAAACGTCTTAAAATATACAAAAATGAAATATAGAAAGTTGTTATAAGGAAGTAATAATTACTCACAAACATAGATATCAAACCTTTTCTTCCTTGTCGTCCTATTTTGTGTGTTGAATGGGTTCCATTTTATTTTCTTTTCTGCAAAAAAATACCTGAAAATTAATATTTAATGCTAAATTGTTTATTTACTGTACCTAATCAAAAAAATAAATTATTACATATTACATTTGAAGCACATTGTTGTTGAGATAGCTCCTCGTGAGATGAAATTCTGTCCATTTCTTTGACCATCTCCTTGTACACCTTTCTGGACATTCCTATTGGCATATTTCTGATATCAGCTCGTTCATCCTTTGAGATTTTCATAATCTTCCTAAAAGTGCAATATGACAATAATCTATTTAATTTTTATATTTATATATGAAAAGTAAACATAGCAAAGGTGAGATTTATAAATGTTTTCTTTCTAGTAATATATGTATATAATTCTAGAAGAACATTTAAAATAATATTACTTTTTCATTCCTTCGTTTTAGCTTTTGTAGGTTTATGCTATTAAAAGTCTGACATGTCTCATTGACCAATTCTTTGGAAACTCATCATGTAGTTTAAATAAAATTTGGTTCTTGGAATCATTAGATTGATTTTTGTATTGTAAGTGAAAGTAATGTCTATACATTCATTCCAATAGATCCCTCAAAGTATTGTAAAAAAATTTCCCCCTTTTGTTAACCTCCAACACCACTCTAAATGAGCTAAGGAGAAATTCCTTTTCATTTGCATGTTCTATTATTTTTCTTTTCTTATAAAACATTCATTTCTTTGTTTGATCCAGGTGGATATTGGTGGCCACCCACCTATTCCACTTGGGGCCCCACCATTGTCTCTCTCAAGTTTTTTTTTTGGCACAACTTACTATTTTTAGCAATTTTTCGGGTCCTCAACTTTCGGAGCCGTTTTGAGGCCCTAAACGATGTTTTTTGGGCATCATTTGTCCAGCCAATGTAGGTTTTGAATATGATTCCATTCTGGAATCTAAATTTGTTGTCGGCAGTTGTAATCTTAGGATATATCCTTCTAATAATGTACCATGTGCGGAAAACGGAGATAGTATGCCAAAGTTACGGCCCTGGTAAATTGATGTACCAATTTACTGAAACAAGGCCCATAGTTTGGCGTTTCATCTCCTAGGGTTAAGTTTTTGGATTTTTAGGGCTTTCCATTGTTTCTCAATAATATATAGGCCTTCGAGCCTCAATGTAACACAGAGGTAAGATTCCTTTAGTCGACACATCTCTTCTCAAAGATAAGCTACCAATGCCCTACCTAGTTTATTTCCATTATGTTTGTAATAAAATTTCAGTTCTTTGATATTAATGAAATCAAGTGTTCTTTTCACTGCATATTTGTATTTATGGTTATATGTGTATTCTATTGCATTCCTGTATAAATCTGGATCAGTGGTATCAGATCGGTCTTATTTTTCTCAATCCTTCTTTGCATGTCCCCAACGAGGTCAGGGTGTAAGGATTTAGGGCTTGATCTAGTTGAACCTTTGCAAGATCAGCCTCGCAAACCTCAATGACCACCCATGTGGGATGAAAAGAAATATTAGGGAGCAGGAGAACCTATCATAATATTGCTCGAGGAGGCTCTTGAAAAAAAAAAGGAACGCAATGGTGGATAACTTTGCCTAGATCCTTCAACGACGGCCCGTCAACGGCGCATCTACATCCAGTAGCCACTCTGGAGATGTGACTCCCTTTAAGGTACAAGTAAACTTTTAGATTCCCATATTTGAGGGTCAAATAGATGTATGCTATAGATATATGGTTGAATCTATTAGAAGGATATTTCTTTGTTCATGACTTTTCCGATTGGGAGAAGATTATTCTTGCACTCCTCAAAGCTACCAACCATGTCAAGGACTGGTGGGAAACCTATTCTAAGAAAAATGATGAGACATAGCCCACTCTATTCTCATCCATACCCACTTGGAATTCTTTCCGATACGCCATCAAGGAACAATACTATCCCGTGGGGAGCTATGAGGACAAGTACATACAGTGGACCACGATGCGGCAACAAAGGGATCAAGATGTGCATGAGCTGACGAATCTGTTCCATACCCTACGCACAAAGTTGGGTATCAAATATTCATAGAAACATTTGGTGCTAAATTTTTGCATTTTTTTGCACAGATATATTCAGGAGTAAATGGAGTCCCTCGACATCTCCTCGCTTGGTACAACATACCAGTATGCTCCCAAGATTGAGTAGAAATTGAAACAAAAGAAGCGAGACTTTGGATCTGTGAATCAAAAGAAAAGGAAAGGTGCCCCCAAACCTCAGAACAAAGGACAAAGCCAAGGCATAGTGGCCCAAGACAATCAATCAAAGCTGCAAGCAAAGAACAACATGACGATGCCAAAGAAGGACACTGGAAAGTGGTGTGTGTTTCATAAGAGCTCCACTAAGAACACAAGTGAGTGTCGGGCCAAGCAATTACTGGTGGCCGAGATGAGGGCTTCTGAATCAAATGAATGGTCCAACTCTGAATCAGAACCTGAGAAGGGGAATGACAAAGGGAAACATATTATTAATGCGGAGCCCAACACCATTGTTTCCACTGCGAAATCCAGAAGGAGGAACCGGAAGATCCATAGGAGGAGGAGCATCTCTTCCACTCCCAGATGTGGGTAAAGGGTTGCCCGATACAGTTCATTTTCGACAATGGTAGCCAAAAGAAACTCATTTCAGTAGACGCCGTGAAGCAATTTCTCTTGGTGACCACATCACACCCACAACCATACACCATCGGGTTGCTTCGCCAAGGAAGGGATCTCCACGTCGGCGAGCATTTCTGCCTTCCCTACAGCCTCAAGACCTTCACAGATGAGGTATTATGTGACATTGCTCCTCTTAATGTTTGTGATGTATTATTAGGCCAACCATACTTGTGGAAGCGACATGTTTTGTATGAGTCCCTGCCTCGCGATGTTATTGTTACTTTGGGAAATAAGTTGTACAAGATACCAGAGGTACCACCGCCTGCCGCTATATCTTAGGTTGCTGCAAAACAATGTAGTAAGCTAATTTCCAAAACCAAGAAATTTTTTTTCCTAATGATATGCCCCTAGGACAAGAAGAATACTGTGGCAACGACCTCTAGACAGGGCTCCTCTTCATGACAACAAAAAATGGACAAGGTTGTGGAGGAGTACGGGGACATCTTCACCTCACCCATAGGGGTGCCTCTGCACTGTCAGGTCAAGCACCCCATTGATCTGACCCCAGGTGCACCACTACCAAATGGACCGATCTATCAATGCTATGTTTTGGAGAATGATGAAATAAAGAGGCAGATTCAAGAGCTGATGTAGAAAGGTCACATTTGGCTGAGTTCATCACCCTATGGGAGCCTAATCATGTTGGTACAAAATAAATATGGGACTTGGAGACTCTATATTGACTATCTGGCACTGAACAAGATCACTGTCTAGAATAGGTACTCTATCCAATAGATTGATGACCTTCTGGACCAACTCAAAGGGGCAAAATATTTTAGCAAGATCGACTTGAAGTATGGGTATCACCAGGTACCAAACCCTATGATGTATGGAAGACTACCTTCAAAGACAAGGAGGGCCTTTTTGAATAGTTGGTCATGCCTTTCGGGTTGACGAATGCTCCTGCAACCTTCATGAGGTTGATGGAATACATCTTGCGTCGATTCACCAACTCATTTGTAGTGGTGTACTTGGATGAAATTCTGATCTTCATCCAAACTTGGGAAGAGCACCTCCACCACATCCGACAAGTCCTCCAAACACTACGATAACAAAATTTGTGTGCCAATTTGGAGAAGTGAACTTTTGGCATGACCCAGGTTCAATATCTAGGATACATTATTGATGATAGGGGGGTACATATGGATCTAACCAAGATCTAAGTAATTCGGGATTAGCCAACCACAACCACTCTAACAGAGCTTCATAGCTTTCTGGGTCTTTCTAATTTCTACCACAGGTTCATGTTGGGATTCTTTCATATCACTTGGCCTTTCATTCAAGTCACCAAGGGAGGAGAGAAAGAAAAATTATTTTCGTTGGAATCTCAACAGAAGGTGTTCGTAGAATTGAAACATCACCTATGTTCTGCCCCAGTGCTCACATTACCAGACTTGAAACAACCATTTGAGATCGATACAGATGCCTCTAACTATGTTATTTGGGCAGTTCTTACTCAACAGGGGCATCCAGTGGCATATCACAATGACACATTTTCTGACACAGTCCGCAAGTATCCCACTTATGACAAAGAAATGTATTCCATTGTGCAGGCTTCTCGACAAGGTAAGCATTACATTTTGGGGAAGGAAACAATCATCCACATAGACCACTAACCCCTGCAGTTCATACAGACACAAGGGAAGTTGTAGAACGATCACCATTAGAAGTGGTCCACATATCTGCAACATTTTCATTTGAACATCAAGTACAAGAAGAGTAGCACCAATAATGTTGCAGACTACCTCAGCTGACCACCGATCATTCTCAACTCGTATGGGCACAAGACCTCTGATTGGTCGCTTCTCTACAAGAGTGATCTAGAATTCGGTCACACATACAAGGCAATCTTGGGGGTTACGCAAGTTCCAAATTTTCACCTCCAAGACGCACTGTTATATCACCTGGGAAACCTTTGTGTTCCTTCAAGTGAGCATGCCAAGATGGTATGGGAAGCACACTACAGTCGAGTCGTTGGACATTTCAGGGTAGAGAAAATAGTGGAATTACTGCAAAAGTATTTCTATTGGCCGAACCTTTCACAGGATGTCGAGAAGTACGTTTGATCCTGAACTTCTTGGGCCATTTCCAAACTGACCATCAAGAAGAAAGGATTCTAGACTCCGCTACCTACCCCTAGTCGACCTTGGGAATCCATCTCCATGGATTACATGTCAGGCCTTCCTTCCACTAAGCATGGAAACGATTGTGTTTTCGTGGTCATCGACAGATTCTCGAAGATGGTCATTATGGCGGCCTGCAAGAAGAATATCACAGCAGAAGCGACTACTAAACTCTTCTTTGAACGAGTGTGGTTAAACTTTGGGATCCCACAATCTATCATGTCAGATCGGGATAGTAGGTTCCTTATCACATTTTGGTCTAGCCTCTGGGCAATGGTGGACACCAAGCTCACCAAGTCCCCAAATTTCCATCCCTAAACAAATGGGTAGATAGAGGTCGTCAACAGAATGATTGTACACATTCTGCACATGTACAATTCAAAGCATCCACGCACATGGGATGAGAGCCTCCCCTATTTACAACATGGTTATAACCGGGCTCTCCACAGCTCAACTGACCAAAACCCCTTTCAGGTGGGCTTGGGATTGCAACCACTATGTCCCATTGACGTAGCCATGCCATTTGCAGCTACTCAAGCTGATTCGGCTCATGTCCAGTCTGAAGCTAACAAAGCGAAAAGCTTCATCGAGCGCATTCAAAACATCCACCAATAGGTTCATGACATATTGGACAGAGCCAGTGCTAAGTACAAGCAATGACATGATCAACATCGGGTGCCACACAACTTCCAGGTGGGCGACAAATTCTGGCTACATTTTCAGAAGGAGCGCCTCACTGGACCCCACCGCAAGATTCACCCAATTTTATATGGGCCTTAAACCATCACCAAGGTTGTAGGGAACAATGCCTTCAAGCTCAGTATTCCACCATTCCTTGGTTTGCACCAAGTATTCAATGTGGACCGCCTTCATCCCTACTTCCCACCTCTACTAGACACCTTTGACATTGCATAAAAACTCACACCAATAGAGTTAAACACAGACAACATGGAACAGGCCACCACGGATTGTATCATGGACATTAAAATAAAAAACACTCCCCAATAGAAGATCCAACTATATCGGGTTGTCAAAGTTGGCCAACTCCTGCACCAAGGCAAGTGGTTCACCTGGGACCAAGTTCAACAAAAGTTTCCTGATCTCGTGGAGGAACTCAACGCAATGGGGACCATTGTTTATTAAGGGGGGAGGAATGATTTAGGTGGATATTGGTAGCCACCAACCTATTTCGCTTGGGGCCCCACCATTTCCTCTTTCAGTTTTTTAGTTCCGACACAACTTACTATTTTTAGAATTTTTTTGAGTCCTGAACTCCGAGAGCCATTTTGAGGCCCTAAAAGATTTTTTTTGGGCATCGTTTGTCTGACAAATGTAAATTTTGAATATGATTATGTTCTGGGATCTACATTGACGGTCAGCAATTTTAGTCCTCGTATTGATCTTTCTAACGATGTAGCATGTGCAGAGATAGTATGCCAAAGTAATGACCCCAGGAAATTGATGTACCAATTTACCCCAACAAGGTCCATAGTTTTGTGTTTCATCTCCTAGGGTTAGGTTTTGGATCTATATGGTTTTCCATTTTTTTTCAAAAATATATAGGCCTTCGAGCCTCATTGTAACATAGAGTTTAGAGGCCTGTAGCCGACACATCTCTTCTCATAGATAAGCTACCGGCGCCCCAGCTAGTTTATTTCCATTCTGTCTGTAAGCAAATTTTAGTTCTTTGATATTAATGAAATTAATTGTTATTTCCACTACATCTTTGTATTTATGGTTATATGTGTATTCTATTTCATTCCTGCTAAAATCCGGATCATCATTTTTGGTCCTTGTAGAACATTAAACATATGTGAATTAATAGATTGTTTGAAACAAGTTATCTAATATTTTTAAGTATATTATTAATAAGAAAAAATAACTCATATTGTGTCGATAGTATTTATTCATTTACCTGATTCATCCTTCTGCAAATTTTCCATCAAGATTTTATGCTCTTCTTGTCTTAGATTAGAAATAATCTTATTGAGATTCATCATTTTGTGGCTCTGCATGATGCACAGTAAACAATACATATTAGTTAAACTTATATAGTTCAAAAATAATAATTTTTGTAAATAATTTACAAAGAACTTGTCTTTTTTACTTTTCTAGATATGCTATCAATATTTTTGATACTTGGTCTCTTTTCAGACATTTATTTATCAATATGAAACCTATACCATACCATTCAGTAATATATTTTATAAATAAATTAATTAAAATTCAAGTAAAAAAAAATAAAATCAAGAAAATGGTGCGCCTTTCAAACACTATGCACCGAAGGCGGTGTGTCATTTTCTTATAAACACATCACCAAAACTTTAGAAACACCGTACTGTGCTCTCTGTCAACAAGGAGACCCGATGCATTATATTTTAACCAGTGCACCAATCAACACAAAAAAATTAATAAAAAACCTCTAGTGTGAGCTTTTGTAGCATAAGATTGGAGGAGGCGATGTAGCATGTTCTTATAAATGCACCACCAAAATAGTAGAAACATTGTATGACGTTCTCTTTCAACAAGGAGACTCGATGCGTTATATGTTAACCGGTGCACTAGTGCGCTATTTTACACAGGGTGCACTGATTATAAAAATATATTTTAAAAAAAATCATGCAAGGGCCGACATGGATTTGAATCTGACTCTACAAGTCATGCCACGGTTTAGATGTAACATGCATATATATATATATAGTAATAAAAACCCTATAAATCTAAAATGAAAACTTGTAATTTTGATTTCACAGAAACAAGAAGAAGCCAGGGTTTAACGTAAGAATGGACTTTTTTATTTTATTTTGTTTTATTTTTATTTTATTTGTTTTACAATAAATAATTTTTATTACTATGCATGTATTAAATCCAACAAAAACTGTAATAAAACAATATTACAGTAAAATTTAACATTTTTACTATACTACAGGGTTTTTGTGCGAATCAGCAGATGTTTGAAATTTTGATTCTCTAAATGATGTTGATGTTTAAAAGTATTTTGTTGCTCCACAGTGCTCTCGTGATCTCATGTTCTAGGCATGTCTCTCGTGAAAATACCTCCTTGAACATTTTTGAAAAAATAATGAAATAATGTATGGCTTTTACTATTAAAAGAATTTTTTTATGAAATTAGATTTCCGAAAATAATTTTCTGCCCATTTTTCAATTTACCACTTTTTTTTCACTTTTAAAAAATAAAATTGCGTTTTTTTTTTTTTTATTTCTAGATATTCTATGTGTTTGTTAACTAACCGCATCAATGCGTCATTTAATAACACAACACCGATGCACTATAACTAAAATGCACCGGTGCGGTTAACTGTACATTAGCACTGATAACAATAAGTTAATTTTTAAGGCACCGAAATTACTTTTAGATATGGACACCAAAGTTTATTGTTGATTTTGCTCAAATGTAGTGAGAAAATTACATAGTTATATCAAATGGAAAATTCTTTAAAATCCAACTTGTTCCATAATATTTCTCAAATTCCATCGCGGAGTTTTCCCTATCCATATCCAGACGTAATAATTACTTCAAAATTTATTTATATTTTGATTATATAATTGAATTTTTTTTTTATCCATGTCAATAAGCTAAATAAAAGTATTGTATACAAATTTTCAAGTTCATGCAGATTCAAAATCGAGTTCAGATGCACAAAATTTTCAAACAACTCCAAAATTTCGGAAGCTCTTATCAGGAGCAGCATACTGGACGACGCATTTGGTAGATGAAAATGAACAGCCGCTTCACCCTACCAATTATAACATTATATCTTCTAGCTACAATCCTAGGAAAATGATGGTCATAATAATATTTTGGTATATTAATGTAATTATTTCAACGTCAAACCAATTAATCATGCATTGTCGATGTTCTTACTAATTGATATCATCGATTTTGTACTAATCATTTTCAAATATATTTTTTTAAATTATTAGGATTTTAGTGATGATGAGCGACCTACCTACCATCTTCCGTTGCACCCCACGACAATGTGAAATCAAGAGAAGGTTGAATTAAGAGAAAAACTCAGAGAGGAATGATACCAAGAATGGTTGAATCAACCACCGATACAATTCCCACTATGTCCAGATTAACCAATTAGGAGTGACATACAACAATAGTAGCTCTTTACAAGCTAACAATGGAGGCAATCAAATAGAGGTTGGAAAGGATGATTACTTAAGGGATACGACTGCCATATAGAAAATGTTGTTAGATGAATTTCATAATGATGATCAACTAGGGGATGATGCTCATATCGTTGATACCTTTTTCAAAAGCCTTAAATTTTCTTCCACCACCCCTCTATGTGGACCTGGCGGTCAGTCAAAGTCTACCCAGTCAGGGACAATGATGTTACTGTACAACTTGAAAGCAAAGTTTGGTTTTTTGAATGCATGTTTCTAAGAAATTTTGAGGTAATTGACCATCAAGTCCTCCCTTATATTTGGAGAAATAAAATCACACAATGAACTTTAAAAATGGTCAATTTTATGAACGTTAATAATTATATTAACATTAATGTACATTTATTATTGTCCATGACCAACTACAGGTTATTCAAAGACAAGGTTCTTCTGAGTGATAATGCCTTGCCCGGTAGCTATGAAGAGGCAAATAAATTGTTGAAAATGTTGGGTGTTGGGTAAATATCATATCATGCATGTGCAAATTATTTTATTCTATACAAAGAGATATGTCCGAAATAATGGTATGACAAGTATGATAAATAAAAAAATAAGGGTAAATCGTGTTGTCCTCCTTTTAAGATAATGAGGCACATGCTTATAATCCCAAGGATTCAAAGGCTCTTTTGTTTCAAATAATTAGCTATTTTGCAAGGATGTCATGCCTCACATAGAAGTGAGTTGGGAATTATGCAAATCCTAACAAAATCAATAGCCATGAAGCATATAGAGGATACATGGCCCAAAAAAATCAAGGATGAAGAACAAAGTCTACGGCTCAACATAGCCATGGATGTCGTCAACCTATATTCCCTCAAGTACACCAACTATTATGTTTGGCCTATAGTAGTGATCAATAACCATATCCCCCATGGTTGTCTGTGAAGAATGAACTATAATATCCCCTGTTTTCTATGCTTTTAATTTGACAATTGAACAAGTCCAAAAAGGGTCCAGTGGACCCCAATGGAGAACATTGATGTGGATTTATTTTATTATTTTAAATTAATAAAATAAAATGGAAAATTATGTGTGCAATGACTAGATTGAGATTTGAGATCTGAAAACCCAATCCATGAGGATGGATAAGGTTGTAAGACTTTTCCAACTTCCAGAATCCTTGGAAGGAATAAAATAAGATACTAAAATTAGATTTAGAGATAAATATCTAATTTCCCCAATAAAGAGGAAGTTATTGGGAAGAGGTGGAATAAAGCTAGAAAATCGGAAAAACTAGCTTTAAAAGTACCTTTGTGGAAGAAACAGAGGGAAAGCCTAAACAAACAGGAATACAACATCCTGAATTAGCTGGACGCAGTTAAGGGAAACAGGCTGGGGAAAGAAAAGCTTAAATAAGTTGTTTCAGGATAGACAAAGGGTTGTCTATGGCTAGAGCAAAGGATCTCTGCTCGGGGGTGAGTTACGGAGAGAGAACTCTATAGTTAGGAGGCAACTAGTCAGACCTAAGTGATATGCACATTAAATGAGAAATGTTTTGTTCTGCTCAAATAGTTAATCTGGTGATGCATTATGAATAGTTATAAAATATCTATGTTAATGTGAGCTGCTAAGTTAAATTATGTGTTTAGTTATTTGATAATTTATGGGTTATAGTGATAAGGGAAGAGCCTATACATTTAACAGATTTCAATATAGCAAAATTATTGAAATATGTATAGTTGTATACACAAATTCTGTAGAGGACCAACTCTTAGAATGTCTCAACCCAATGATGGGTTTAGATCTGAGGTTAGGTACCTCACAGAGAAATTATTTCAGTTGTGTTAGAGGTTACGAGTTCTACTAACCATTTTTTTAGATCGGTAATAAAATTAACTCTAAAATTGAAAGTAAGGTAAAGACAGAAAAAAATAGTCTCCGTACAGTTAAACTTTTCTGTTTTAAGTATAAAAAAATTTAATTGGAACTGAACATAAGAGAGGCATGCATATCTCATAATTATATGCCTACATGGAAATAGAAAACAAAATTAGTAACGCAAATGGAATGCATTCTCTTATTGTAATCATGTAGAAATATCTCTGCATAATGTAATAAATCTAGTACATATCTTGTAAAGTATATAAACTAGATAATCTTGTCCTGGAAGAATTATAAAACTTCAGCCACATATACTATATTTGATTTGCAGATTGACAATTATATTGTAATCAGGATAAATTCTATAAAAAAAATGAAATATTAGTGTGCAGGTACAGTAACTAATTTCAACAAAGAATCTAGATAATTCTGGTTGAAACAATACATTTCAGAATTAATGCAATGACAAAATTCTGCTATGTTAATTACAAATACATATCACATGGACTGTAAAGAGTTATACAGAAAAGTATATATGTATTCAAGAACTTCTTCTAAATATTTTATTTAAATGATACAAGAAAAGTATTCTACATTCATGCAACTATATATTCGAAGTGGAAACCACTTTCAGCAGAAGGAGGTTTAAGTATTGAACTATAATAAGAATTTGTTATTAAATAAATTAAAAGAGTTCAACTCATGGGTTTCAACCCAGAATTATTTGGTGTACATTACAAAGTATAGATAGTCTAAAAACAATGAGCTAGAGGACACTTGGTATCACTGTGAAAACAACTGTCTAAACTATCTACAACGCTGAAATAAGGACCACCATAGAAGAATAATTGTAACTGATGAAACCAACTTGTATAAACTAGAGTCCAGTGTCAAAAAGAAAACGAGTCATAAGGGTAATGATGTTCCACCCTTGACAGAACAAAATACAGTGGATAGCATTCATACATGAAATGAAACAAGGATATGAGTTATTAGGTTGAATAACTAAGATGGAGTATAAGAATTGAAATGAAAACTCTAAATGCAAGGAAGTGGAAACTAATATACCTCGGTAAGTTGCAAATTTTATGATTGTAACTGCCAAAAAATAAAAAATAAAAAATAGTGACAACATTAAAATATGAATATGTTGAAGGAAAATATAATAACTAGCAATGAGTGTAATGGAATTGGAAATTATTGTGGGTTAAGATAGATTATAGAAATGATAAGTAATTCATTAGGCAGATTGTAGAAATGAAATGCTATTTTAATGTGGAACTAGAAGATTTCGCAAAAACCTCATAAAAACGAAAACCTAGAAAAGTCGTTTTAGAATTGGGGGTTTACGAAATATACAAGAACTAGAAGTCAATACTTAAAACTTATGGATTGACAATAGAGTATAGAGTAATAACCTGAAAAAAAAATAACCTGACAAAAAAAAAAAAAAAATCGTTATTAGAATTAGAATAAGAATGAGAATAAAGTATAATACAAATTATCGATTGGCCAGTGTTTTAGTTACATGGTACAATCAACTAAATTCCCCTATATAAACGAATCGGGGATTGAGCTCAGCATTTCAAGACCAAAATTAACCAGAACATTCATAGCAATTTCAATACGATGACATGCATTCATATTCACTTGCAGTAGATGGAAAATCCAAAAACGTGGATAGAAAATTAAAAACTAGACAAGCATGGAGCCGAATGGAAAAAAATACAAATATCTACCAACAACGAATTCTTATACGTTTTACCTCGAGTAAAGGAAGGCATTCTTGCCACTGTTATGCCATTCTTCATTTGCATACTAGCTCAACATCATTATCTAGAGAAAAACGAAGTCTCGGAAGTGAGGTTTGACATCTAGGTTGAAGTCACAAATGAAAATGACAAAACACATAAAATTTTATATTATTTATGTCAATTAGAAACCCGAGACAATCAGTGATCTCGACCGTCCACGTGTAGTAAGATTAACAATTTCCCTCAGATGGATACGTGGATAACTGAGTCAAGAACGCCATGAGAGTTGGTACTTCATAATTACTGGAAATAAATTGTTTTGGTAAACACAAAAATTTCGTATCAGAAAAGTAGATACAAACCATGTGGATTGGTACGTTAAAATTAACTCCACTCAAAAATCAAGTGGTAGCCGTCTACTCAAGTGGTATCCTAGTTTCTATGGTCGAACAATTGACAGTAAAGAGGTGACTATTCGAAACGTAAACTGAGAAATCCAATTTAACTACGGACAAACTCATTAATGAACTGAACCCACTTGGAAATAGCCAAGTCTTGAATTTAACAGTTGTTTTAAAACATAGTTATGTGAGCAAAGAAACCGTGCATAAAAATGATAATATAACAAAGGTTACTTCGTATTTATACAAGCCTAAGTCAATACGACAAGTTAATAACCATTAAGCTTTAAAAAGAAAATGTGGACCTATCACCATGGTGTGGAATGACATTAAATTGATCATAATAAAGATACACGTTAGTATGGAATAAGAAGACTAGGAAATTTCCCTAAGTTCCTAAATCATTTTTCATGTATATTATAGTGGAGGTATGCCTTATTAAAGGTATAGGAATGTTGAGGATTAAATATAAGTCAAAGGTTTGGGTAAATTAGAATGAAGAAGGTAGGAGTTAATGCCATGTTTTAATATCTGTAATATTGTAATCGACATGCAAGCCCATAAGCTATAAGTAAAGAGGAAAATGATATATGTGTTAATTCCTTTACGATTTTCGTAAGGATAGTTAAAAGTATAAGTATATAAATGACTATTTTATTATAAAATAGAGAAGGGATAGATCTATTTTATATGTATATATTTTTAAAGAAAGCAAATACATGGTATGTTGGGGAAAATTGTAATTAAAAATTGGGTAAGGGGAATACTATCACAACTCGTAGATAAATCTCTAGAAATTTAAAATGTTGGAAATTCTATCAGTGACAGAATTTCGTCGAAATGTGACAAAGACGTAAAAAGATGAGATTAATAGAATAGTATAAAGGCTCTTAGTAATATACAACTGTGAATACTGCTATAAAACAAAATAAATAAATAAAAATTAAAAAAATAAATAAATAAATAAATATTCTGAATGTGAGGTGTTACATGAACATCTTATGTTGGCTATCATAGTCCCTGGTAGAAGACAAGTGAAGAATATGGATGTCTACTTACAACCACTGGTAGATGAATTAAAAGAATTATGGGATGGGATAAATGTATATTATGTATCAAGACCCATTGCAGCAAAGAGGAGTTTTACGTTGTATGGAATATGTGCTTCCACGACACATGGTTATCCGAGCTTAGGAGTTTTCTTTGGTAAATTACATGTTTATTTATTTGTTTATATACGTAACAATATTCTTTTGCATATTAATTATTTAATTCATTGTATTTGTTCTGATCTTCATGATATTCTTTAACATTCCATGCATATATATTGTATATAATAATTTTGCAGGTCTTGTAACAAAATGGTATTTTGGATGTAAAAGTTGTAGACCTTCTCTGAAAGTTAAATGGTCCAACGACCTATGAAAGCTAGTGTATGACTTCTCCAGGGTATTCCTCCCAGAAGAACACCATTATATAATAGCAATATCCGCTTTCAATGGTAAATGAGAGAGAACCCAAAGGCCTCTAATAACGAGACCAGCTGAATGGCTTAAAGAATATGAAAGAGAGAAGGAGAAGGAGTTCATAGAAATGTTTGATTCAAATGGGGAGCCTATGTTCAATGATCCAGAATTCTTCCACACCTAAGTTGAGAAATTTCCCATTGGGATGAAAAGGAAATCTATCTTTTATAACCTCCCATACTGGGAGCATCTTAATATTACCCACTTATTATATTCCATGTGTATATTTAAAAATGTTTCATCTTCTTTATGGAGGCACATATCATCAAAACAAAGTGACACATTGGTTGTTCGGAAAGATCTTATTAGTTCAAAAACTAAAAAGAAACATTTTCCAAGACGATTAGTAAGTATAGGATCAGATGCAGGTGCTCGTCCCTCTAATTGGTATTTCAAAGAAGGTGATGTCCCATGGATTTTAAAAAAAAAGATGATCTTCCTTTAAAATTACAATTACAATTTTACAATTTTACATACAATTACAATTTTAAAATTTTACATACAATTACAATTAGAATTAGAATTTTACAATTTCACATACAATTACAATTACAATTACAATCATGATGAATACAATTACCATTACATTTTTAGAATTTTACAAATTTTCAAATTTACAAATTTTACAATTTTAATAAAATTGAATCATGACATGAATACATACAATTACAATAACAGTTACAATTTTACAATTTTACATAAAATTACAATTAAAATTAGAATTGCAATTACAATTACACATACAATTACAATTAAAACTAAAATTACAATTACAATTTTACAGTTTTACATCTAATTACAATTACAATCACAATGCATACAATTACAATTAGATTTTTTGAATTTTACAAATTTATAAATTTACAAATTTTACAATTTTAATAACATTGAATCATGACATTAATACATACAATCACAATTACAATTTTACAATTTCACAATACAATTACATACACTCACAATTACAATTTTACAAATATTTTACATACAATTACAATTACAATTTTACAATTTTACATACAATTAAAATTAAAATTACAATTACAATCACAACATAATATTTAATAAATATCATGATTTAATATTAAAAATAAACATCACGATCATGATAACCATCGTACAAAAATAATATTTGACTAAAATACACATTCAAATTCGCTAACATCATCTAATCATCGTGATCATGATCATCTAACAAAACACAAGAATTGTATAACATCATCACAACACAAACATCAAATATACACCTCATTTCAAATAACTGTTATCACATACACATCTATCTGCAAGCACATTAAATTAACATATCTTACATGAACTAACAATATACACATCATGATGAACACGAACATGTAAATTAAGTACATCAACATGAACATAAATTACATGGACCATATATATATATATATATATATATTGATGAAAAGCGAAACCCGCTATTAGCAGGTTCACCTTTCATTAATCAAAATAAACCCACAAGCTTCAAACTTGTATTAAAGCTGCAGATTCATAACTAGAAAAACGATCTTGGGACCAATGGGAGATAGACCCCGACGCTTCCACTGTGCCACCTCCATACCTGCACGTGCTTCCAACTAGAATTCAAAACCATTCAGCGGTATTACTTGCGTTCTTTATCAAAAATAAAAACCTCATCGAATTCTCTTCATTGGGACTTTAACACAGAAATCGGTATCGATTTCTTCCAATCCATTCTTCTCTCGATTCCGCTCAGTAATTCTTAATACAGGGTTAGTTTAGTAGAAAATGGATTCCAAAAAAAACCAGAACCTCTTCATACAAAGTTTATAAAAATCGTATGAATCAAATGAAGATTTAAGAAACAACTTTGTTATTCACGCAGAGATTTATGATTCAATCTCTCTGCAACATAATAAATCAAGAATTTAAAAATAATCGAATCCTCTTCATACAGTCATTGCATAATTTCGATTCACACTGAATATACATACAGATATATTCAACTCAATAAATCCGCCATACTCTGCGTCCATTATCACGCTATGACAAGGTCTTACTGGATAACACTAATTGAATAATTGAAACGAAATCATAAATAAACCAACTCATACACAAATATCCACACGTAACAATATATTTCTAATTTATCCAAACTCAGTTAAGAGTTAAGGCGTTTCAGCCTTAATCTGAATTCTTCAAACCTCTACATCACATTCACTACCCTCACACATTATAATTCGCTATTATATAGAAATTTCAAAGAATCAGTTGAGATCCACAAAATCTCTCTGAATCACTCAAAGAAACTTATGGTCTTCTACTTGCGCAAATGGCAGATCATTAATTTTTTTTTTTTAGTTACATAAGATTCAGCATCGGTTTAAAAAAAAAATTGCCCCAATTTTGTGTGACTGTTCGCATACCCATCTCTTCAGCTTCAGATTTGAAATTGAATTCAAATCGCTTAGATGCTCTTACATGAGACTCCTGAGGCACAAAAATTTATGACCTCCTGATCATATGTCTTCTCCAACCGTCAACAATTCTACCCACATCATTTGTGGAACTGCTCCTTGTGATCTTCCTGTAACATCATGCTTGAAAAATTCTCACCCACATCCTCTGCGGAATTGTCCTCTATGAGCTACAACAAAACCTCTGCAATAGCAAGTCCTCCTTGCTACCAGATACCTCACCAAGCTTCTCTCCTGAGCTCAGTCTTTCAGCATCTCTTTGGTTCGCTCCTGTGGAACCATTGAGCACTCCTGCTCTAGGTTGTTGCAATTGTCTCACCTTCCTTTGTTGCTACCTTCACACTATAAAAGAAAATCACAAGCTTACAATTTTTCACAAAAATGTACCTCTCTTCCTCTATATGCAAACTCCTCCACAGGAAATCATTTTCCCACTCGGATACCACTTGATGAAAAGCAAAACCCGCTATTAGCAAGTTTGCCTTTCATTAATCAAAATAAACCTACAAGCTTCAAACTTGTATTAAAGCTACAGATTCATAACTTGAAAAACGATCTTAGGACCTATGGGAGATAGCCCCCGACACTTCCACTGCACCACCTCCATACTTGCATGCGCTTCCAACCAAAATTCAAAACCATTCACCGGTATTACTTGCATTCTTTATCAAAAATCAAAACCTCATCGAATTCTCGTCATTGGGACTTTAACATAGAAATCGGTATCGATTTCTTCCAATCGATTCTTCTCTCAATTCCGCTCAGTAATTCTTAATACAGGGTTAGTTTAGTAGCAAATAGATTCCAAAAAAACCAGAACCTCTTCATACAGAGTTTATAAAAATCGTATGAATCAAATGAAGCTTCAAGGAACAACTTTGTTCTTCACGCAGATATTTATGATTCAATCCCTCTACAACATAATAACTCACGAATTTAAAAAGAATTGAATCCTCTTCATACATTCATTGCATAATTTCAATTCACACTGAATATACATACAGAGATATTCAACTCAATAAATATGCCATACTCTGCGTCCATTATCACGTTATGACAAGGTCTTACTGGATAGCACTAATTGAATAATTGAAACGAAATCATAAATAAACCAACTCATACACAGATATCCACACGTAACAATATATTTCTAATTTATCCAAACTCAGTTACAAGTTAAGGTGTTTCAGCCTTAATCTGAATTCTTCAAACCTCTACATCACATTCACTGCCCTCACACTTTACAATTCGATATTATATAGAAATTTCAAAGAATCGGTTGAGATCCATAAGATCTCTCTGAATCGCTCAAAGAAATTCTTGGTCTTCTACTTGCGCACATGGCAGATCATTAAATTTTCTTTTCGGTTACATAAGATTCAACATCGGTTTAAACAAAAAAAATTCCCCAATTTTGTGTGACCGTTCCCATACCCGTCTCTTCAGCTTCAGATTCGAAATTGAATTCAAATCGCTCAGATTCTCCTGCATCATATATATATATATATATATATATATATATATATATATATATATATATATATATATATATATATATATATATGTCAAAAATATACAACTGTAATATAACTGCATGTAAATTTCAAATATCTGGTGGTATATCAATACTAGTACTAGTCGAGGCATGTTCAATCGATGGTTCAACCTCATGCTCAGATAGATGACGTGCCTGCTCTGGAGGTGCCTTTTGATTAGTCGATAGTGTAGTATGCTCAGGAACTTCCTCCTGATTACTTGTCAATGGAGCAGCCTCCTGATATGTGGATTGTGAGGCCTGTGATGATGGACCGACCTCCTCAGATGGACCCGCCTGCTCAGGATCAACTTCCTGCTCAGGACTAGGTGTCTACTGAGATGGTGAAAACTACTCAGAAGAGACCTATTGATCAAGACTAGATGCTCGCTTCTCATCATGATCTCCACCGTGAGGTGGATGAGGAGGTGGAGTACTAGAATGATGATCACTACCCTCATGATCATGATCATCAGATGAGGTGTTTCTCTGTCATGCATCTCCATGACTCCTGCCCCTCCTAGCCTGCACCAGTGCTTTGGAAGCTCCAACGATATGATGCATGAGAGTCAACATATCACGTGGCATGCCTCTCCAAATTTGTGTGAGCCTACGATCAACATGAATCTCTCTAATCATATCTGGGCAGAAACCCTCATAAACTAGTAGTCAATAGTGTTGGTCACCCAGCTCCATCCTAAATTGGATGTCTGGCCTACACCTCACCCCCGCGGGTATCTTCACCCAATTAGGATCAGTTCTGTCACCCTAATCCTCTGCCTATGCCATCTCCTCATCAACATCTATACTAGGATCATTCAGTGGGGGTGGAATCTCATCCCCAACCAATGTCCCAATATCTACAAAATATATAGTACACAACAATAATTATACATTTTCATTAAAAAATATAATAAAAAAAGTTAAAGAGCGTGTTAGAATAAATTTGATAATTTTGATTAATTCATTAAGACAATAAAATGAAACTATATTAATTTAAATAAAACAATAATATTACCTCTCGCATCCAGCTACTCATCTTATGTGATGCGGATGTTGTTACACCCTCGCCAATCCAAACCAGCATATGGACATGGCACGAGAACGAAGGATTGATCATCAACACTGGATAAAAACTCTAGTGCATCAGGAGATATCCTGGTGGGAAAGTCATACTGGCCCTTCTTGGGCATCATCTGGCCCCATATTTTCATCCATACATGCAGCATCGACCTACAAGGCTACCAAACAAAATTAGGCCTCATCTCGGGAAACCTCTCAAAAAATAAACAAAATAACTCTCAAGCAAAAGGGAAGGTCAATCTCCCACATGCCTGAAAAATAAATCTATCTAATGTTGTACAAAACTGCTGCAAAAAATACCATCTCACAAGTCATGGTGCTTGCAATAAAGAATCAACATAAAATTAAAGCGGGCAACTAATGTGTTGCATGTTACTGGTATAATGTGCAATGGTAATTAGCAGTACTGAGAGGTACCTCACCTCCTCTGCACCAAACGAAGAAATACGTAACTGACCACCAAACACCTAAAAATATGTAGGAGAAACTATGTTGTCCCTAATGTATCTCTAAGAATACGACAATAGACTCTCTATTGCATAGCTAACGGGGAAATCTAGGAACTGGGGAAAATCCTGCCCTCTCCTAGATAGTTCAATAATAAAATATATGTCCTCCTCATTGGGCGCGTACCACTAGCGAGGACCGACCCGGAAAGCTTGTCGGTGGGCATCCCACTTGAATATGAGTTGTCCCAATAACCCACTATGGCCCTTCAGGGATGTAGCCTCCTCATAGAACTTGAGGAGGCCTACCTCGCTTAGGAGAAACTAGGTGGCTGATGCAATAAGGCGAGGATACATAAGTCTCTCCCTCTCTCCTACCTCCCACAAGTGAATCATGTTATACTGGTCCTCCATATGTTCTTTTTGTTCCCTTTATTCTCTCTGTCGACGTCACTGAATGATTCACATATTAAATATATTTTTTTTTTATTAAAAGAGACATGTGTATATATATATATATATATAATTTTTTTGAAAAAAACAGTCGGTGCACCCAAAAAAATAGTCAAGCATTGATACCAGTGCATACTTTTTAATTGTGCACCACTCTATATGCGCATGAAAATTTTTTGCGCACCCCATAACATAAAATGTTCTTTTTCTGCGGTGCATTGACAAAAATATCTTCCCCGGGGTAGATAGTTAAGTCAACGCACCACCCAACAATAATACATGGTCAATGGTGCGGTCCACTAAATGACCGCATCGTTGACCATGTACTACTGTTGGGAGGGCAATGTGTTAACCATAATATCTTCCTGGGTGCAGCCCTTTTGGTCAACGCATAGCCCAACAACATTACATGGTTAACGGTGCGTTCTTGTAAACTACCGCACCTTTGACTATGTAATAATCTCAGGCGGGCGGTGTGTTGACCTAACTATCCGCTCCGGGGTGAATAGTTTGGTCCGTGCACTGCCCTCCCGACACTGGCACATAGTCAATGGTGCAGTCGTTAAAATGATCACATCGTCATGTAAGTCTTAAAAAAAGCATAGTGTGCATTTTTCGGTACCACACAAGAACTCGGTGTGGTTTCCATTAGCATCGTTCTCGGTGCGGCCTGTAAATTTATAAGTGGAACCGTGAACGGTGCGAGACGAATGGCTAAAGTGCACCGCCCATATTTTTTTCCTTTTTAACAGTAAATTTTAAGGTTTTTAAGAAATCTAATCTGCTAAAATGTTTAGTTATTGATAAACAAGTAAACTACATGTACATGTGCGCATCGAGGAGGCATATTTGCTGAGGAATTGGAGAAACCAAATTTTCCCACTGTCTTCGAAAATTCGAACTCCGAAAGGTGGGAAATGGACTGCAGCAGTGCATACAATGGGAGCACTAATGGCAGGGCACCTCACACAAGAGAAATTCACACCAGTGCTTGAGAGGTCTAGAGCACTAAAGAAGTGAAAATGTCATTTTTATGGCCGGTAATTTTTTTTATTTAAGCTTGTTTCAGTGCGTGGGTTTTTGAGATGCAGCGGGTGGTATTAGCGATGGCATGCCACTATCGTTGTGGTGCGGTGGATTACTGAGATTCACCAGGCGTGTTTATGCGTAGAGCACCGGTGCACTATAGTAATTAGATGCACTAAGTAGTATTAGCGATGGAACACCACTGTCATTGTGGTACGCTAGATTACTGAGACGCATTGTGCATGTTTATGCGTAGAGCACCAATGCACTATAGTAATTAGACGCACCGAATGGGTTTTTACAAAGACATGGTGTCTCGGTGTGCCAATTTTTAGTACGCATCGGTGCGTTGTGAGTAAAATACACCAGTGCAGTTTATTATGAGAAACACACTAGACAAAAAACATCCACAAAAACCTCCACCCGCCAACCTCCTCTAGAAACCTCCGCAATAACTGGATATCTGGGCTATTTTTATAAGGGGTTCCTGAAAAACATCTGCTAGAGGGTCTTTTCCTTGTAGTGTATATAATGTAGCATTGGGAATGCCCTACTAGTAGGAGTGCACTGAATTGTGAAGTGTACCCTCAAATTATTTCTCTTGACATCAAAGAGATATTTTTCCATGTTCTTGAGGTAAATCGCAAGCTTAACCTAGCTATAATTTAATTTTGGAAAAGAAATATCAAAAAAATAATAGACATGACAAACAATGTAGAATATTGGCGCATTAGTGCAAATATATTATGCTAATGCAACAACTTACCTTTATGTTACTAAATGAATTCATTGATTGCTTTAGTGAATCAGTTTCATTATATTTCCATGGATAGCATATAATCAATCCAAAGGTGATTATAGTGCTATTGAACTTACATTTGTATTGTAAATGCCTATCAACACTAAACATGTGATCATCACATGATCCTTTGTAGAATAATTGTGTTATATTAATAATTTCTTCTTGTGGAATGAACATAATGTTTACTCCTAAGATATATGGAACTTGGGGTCAATATTGATCATATGCACTCAACAACATCATATTAAATATTATGTATCAAATCCCCTATGTTGTTCTCATTATAAGAATAGATCCAAATTGTTTAGACAAATATACTTGAAATCTAGTTATCATCAAGTTAAGACAATCATCTCATTTTCTAGAAGTTGAAAATATAGCAAAAGTATGAGTTGGATGAATGATTGTAAATTCATTATTTTAACTTAGTTAGAGAGAGATAGTGGATTTAATGTAAATTATTTGTACATTGTTATACACTTATAATGATACATTTTTTATGGATTATACTAATAATATTAGCTTAAGAAGAGCATCATATGAACATAACACCTCCAACACATTTCTTTCATTCTCAAAATATTATCAAACCATTAGATTATATCATTTATAAAAAAATTATTCACCATGAAATGCATAAGATACTTTAGGAATTTTACTAATAAGATAAGCATGCATAAAAATCTAGAAAAGATAAATCATCTCATTTGTATATAAATAATTTGTCTTGGGGTTTTCTTATGTCAAACATATCTCTCGTGAACTCAATTCACGACAATGAAAAAAATATAACTTCTATATTGGACATAAAAAAAATGATAAACAATTGAAGAATTAAAATATATAATATAAACAACTTCAATGTTAGATAAAGCTAAATTGTAAGTAGTCTTTGAAACTAAAGAAACACTTTAGAGTTCAAATTCAACATTATCCCATTCAACATGCAATATATGCATTTCATGGGCAAGCACAGATGCATATGATTCTATATATATGTGTGTGTGTATAAATAAATTCATGTATTCTCCATTAAAAAATACCACAAAACTTTTCTACTTACATGATATCTCATGTGTCAATAAAAGTTGAATGTGGAAAAAAGAACTTTAAGTCAAATATATAGGTCATGTTGATGTGAAAAAACTTATCTAGTCTTGCATAAGTACTTTTATTGTTTTCGCCTCTTCATAGTTATGGAAAATAATATATTATAGATCAAATTGTTCATACTATTACTAAATCAACTAATAATAGCAAGTAGTTTTTACAAATCTCTTTATTTCTAAAAAATCACAAGAATTCAAATCTCCTTGAATTTTCGAATAAAATTAACAACAATAAATTATAATCATAGTATATATATATAGTAAGATACAAAAATATAATATTTAATACATTTAAAAAAACATCCATAATTCTCATAACCATCACAATTAATATAAATAACAGTTTCATCTGCATTTTTTTAAAATCCCTTTAAACATATTTAAAAGGAACCCTCAAAATGTTAAGGTTTTATCCATCGACAAATGTACAAAGTAATATCATGAATAAAACTTAATATAACTCTCCTATGTAAAATCATCACAAACACCATAAATACGAGATGATAATAATGATTTAATACAAAATCGTTGGAACACTCACTAAAGGTTTTCTTTATATTTCACCGTATAATTCATTTATATATATTCCTAGTTGATATCAATAGCTTTAAGAAAATTTTAATCTAAAGAGAAAAAGTTTGTTTCATTTAGAATATTGAAAATTTAAAGAAACTATAAAGTATAAGCATTTGTATGCTAAATTTAGAATATGGATACATATAAAGGAAAAAATTCAAAGTTATGCATAGAAACTCAAGTCATTTTTATATGGTTCTTGTGAAATTATCAAGCATATGAAAATAATGAATTATATAGTAATACGCCACTTCTGTTTTTCAAACATTTTATGTAGAAGACCTATAAGATTAAAACTTTTCAAATTTTTTTAAAGAGAATTTTATTATCATAAATCTAAAAATTTCATAGATCATCAATAAAATAATTAAAAAATAAATAAATAAAAATAAATTATTAATTTTTTAAATTATTTAAAAAATCTTAATTTCTTCATATAAGTTTAAGACATATAAGTCAATTTATATATATATATATATAATATGAGGTAATTGATGAATAGAATATTGTTCTGAGTAAAACTCCTAATTAAATTATAACATG
This sequence comes from Pinus albicaulis, assembly GCA_034641835.2. Lineage (NCBI taxonomy): Eukaryota > Viridiplantae > Streptophyta > Pinopsida > Pinales > Pinaceae > Pinus > Pinus albicaulis. Next base: position 1,460,191,487 of record CM076584.1, on the reverse strand, counting down.
TACCACTACTCACCTAAATATCAAGATCTTCAAATTTTCTTGCTACTTCTAACTTATAAAAATCATTTATCACTATTAACCTTATTTAAATTTCCACACATACTAACATACCTAACCATAATAAAAATTAACCTAAAAATAATAAAACCTAAAAATAAAATTAAACTCTCAAACTATTGTCCTTTAACTTCACAAAATAAAAGCTGACACTCACTATAACTCTATATAACTTTATATTATAAAATCTCACATCATACTTCAATTAATCATTTCATTACTTTTTTTTACATATAAAAATATATAATATATATCATCTTAACACTATTTCTGCCTCAAAATTATTTAGAGAATCATTTTCTTACATGAAACAAAGCAACCCATCATTTTCGAAACACTTATCATATAAATCTAAACAAAACATTATTTTCAAAATGTTTATCATATACAGGCATGGCTGTGTGCACTAATTTAACTTATCTTATGTTTGAAATTATTTTCACTTTGTGATTACGTGGAATCACATAAACTTGTTCTATGATGACATGTGAACACACATTCTGGCTTCATCTAATTTCCATCGCATCATATCGTGAATCTTCATCTCAATTTTAGCTGTAATGGGATTTCCATCTCATCATGTGATTTACACTGTTAGAGGATAGTTAGTGCAAAAGATTTTTTTGTGGAATTCTTATTGGCTGTTATGTGTTTCTTTTTTTTTAAACAGTGACATGCACAGAAACGTAAACATGTTTTCAGCCCACTACATTTTATCCAAGCATAGGATTCCATATTATCACTTAAATCTTCATTTAAGTTTTATCCAACAACATAATTAATTCCTTGTCAGGACGTTTACATTGTTGATATTTGATGCAACGGATATGTAGTGGACTAAGTGGTGGTATGAATGGAAAAAAAATAACCCTTATTTTGAACTATTTGGAAAATATTGAAAATATTGATGGTGTTGATGTTTTTTTTTGTAAGAGTTCAAAAATATTTTAGTTGAAAAAAATAAAAATAAAAAATTTATAATTATTAATAGTCTCAATTTTTAAAAAATATGATTACAAAATTAATAATTAAATTATATATATATATATATATATATATATATATATATATATATATATATATATATATATGAAAAATATAACATATTTAAATGATTTACTAAATAGACTTTTTTATTGGAATTCAGAAAAAATGACAATGCAATTTTAATATAATTTTAAGATTTGTTTGCTTTCGAAAATACATTTTCAAATGCATAAATAGATTAAATACTTTGGAAAAAAAAGAATTATGCAAATTAAACAATTTAAATTCAAGTTTTAAAAAAATTGTTCAATTTTGATTAAAATTAACCACAAAAAATATCGGGAAAAAAGGAATTTTTTCTATAAGTTAGATTACGTCTATTGTAAATTATTATAAAAACGTAAATTATTTATTGATTTTGATTTAATAAAATATATTTTTAATAATTTTAATCATCATAAAACTTATTAATTATTAAAATATTAGTTATAATTATTGATTTTGAATGGAAAACTTAATCGCAAATGAACATTTTGTCGACGCATTCCAATGCGTAATCACAAATGAACATATTTTTTCTATGTGTTTCTAACCAGCCAATGTGGTTCATCATCACGACAAGATGAAAAATCAGATCATGAAGACATATTTAAATAGAAATAGAGAGGCTCCAACTAGTCGTTGTAAAATATTGGCTATTTTGACTAGGGAAGAAAAAAATAAATTATTTGCTTCATTCTATGTAAATATGAATTAAAAATATATATATTCAGATAATTAAAATATGTTGTATAATTATATTATATTTTAAATTTAATTTGTTAATTGATAGATTATATTTTATAAATATAATTTATAAAATTATATTCATATAACTAATTATTAGAAATAAATCATACAATTTTAATATGTTATATTATTGGATTATACATTTGTTTCCATTAAATTAATTAAAAATATTATATTTTATAAATTAATTTTAAAGAATGGCTATTCTATTATTAAAAATGAAAGAAATATTATATTTTTATTGTAGAATGATCATCAATTATTCATGAGATAAATGACATCAATTATTCATCAATTAAATGATCATCAAAGAAACAAATATATGAAATGACTTGAAAAAGAGTTGCACCAATAAAGGATATTCCAAGTACAAGAAAGCTAATTGTTGCAAAAGTAAAAGACCCAAATATTTGTAATATAAAGCAAATGATTCTTGAGAGAATGATGATATTTGCAAATATGACTCAAATAAATTCAAGGTAGCATATGTAAAAGATTTTCATTTTCAATTAAAGTTGTGATGTAGAGATGTTTTTGGTTTATTTTCTTAGTTTTAAATTCCAAAACAAAGTTTCAATTGAACTTCAGCCCCTCAACCTAAGCCTCTCCTAGAAATCCAAATCTCACAATGAGGAGCCAATCAAGGTGGAGGTCCCTAACACTTATACAACCAATTTAAATTGGAGGTTAATTTTAGAAATTCCAATTAGCAATAAAAGTTGCTTAAGTGAGATGCATGTATGTCACTTTTGCTTGAAATCTTGATAGCAATGCTTCCATAAATGAAGAAATACCCAAAGTAAAATTGCACCAATGAATTCAAAGTAAAAATAAAATGTTAGCTTAATGTGAGAAAGTGATGTAAGTAAGTTAATTGTAGATAAACATGTTTGAAGTAGACAATGAAAATATATCGCTCAAATATTCAAAATAACAATGTAGTGTGAAAATGAAATCTTGCATTCAGATATATGTGAAACAATTTTTTCAAATTAAACGGAGATGCATTAGTAAATAAAATTAAATTTTGCTAGAAATTGAAATGTTTTCATATGAAGATAAGATTGCTCAAAGTAAAGTGTTTGTAGCTCAAAGAAATATTTAAAACAAAGAATGAAAAACCTTAATTTGAATTGTAGCATACTTATCTAAAAAAAATAAAAATGTGATGAGGGAGGTTGTGTAAGTTTTAAGCATGCAATTAAAATGGAAACCAATAAAATTCAAGAGTTAATCCACCCACATGTTTCTCTCCCTAAATGGAGAGAAATGACGCCATAGGTGAAACCCAAGCTCTCACAAAAAAATTAGATATTTTATTAGCTTTTTACAATGAGTAGAAGACCCCTTAATGGGCTTCCCCAAAGAAAAATAAGAAATTTACAAGATAGAGATCATTAGGAACTAGTGTCTCCTTCCAAGAAGTGGAAACCACAATGGCCAATGGCCAACACTCAAATCTGAAAATTACAAGGACCAAAAGGCCCACGGCCAAGCTAGTTTTCTACTGGCCCAAAATTTCCATGTCCTCCTTGAATTCAATGTTCAAATGATCTTGGGGTCCTACAACAAATAGTTAGTGTCTTCCTCAAGCCTCTTGTTATCAACACTCTAAATATGGGTTGCAAAAACAAAGACACAATTAATGTAGAGAGAACATGTAAAAAAAAAAATCATGCAAATAATGTATAAGAAACCAAAACAAGTGATGAGAGTAAACCCCGCCACTTTCTTTAGTTTAGAAAATGCTCTCAAGCAGCTAATATAAAATCAATGAAGAACTATTTGAAAATATTTAAAATATGAAATGTTTACTTCTATACAAGCTATGTCCAAATGAATCCTTGCAAGAACACCTCTTCGTAAGATGAACTATGAAGATCCAAATAACCAATGAGAATTCCTTTGGAAATGCTTCAAGAGCGGGTCGGTCTCCTAAAGGCTTCCCCTCATGCTTTTTCCAACAAAAATAATTCTTCTACAAAAATTCAATCACACATTAGTCCATATATATTTAGAGAAGAAAAAAATGAATTGAAACTTCTAAAAATTTATTTGAAAATAAACTAGAACTTCCAACATGTAGAGCCTACTTCCAAAAACAAATGCTAATACAAGATAGCTTAGTACTAACTAGTCTACATGAGTATATGAAAAATGAAATACCTCTAAAAATAAATAAAAAGATATTATACCAATATATCACAATGCACCATGCTCCAAAAGAAAAACACCCATGAATGGATTCCCAAAGTATTTTTATTATAATTCTTAAAAGTATACAAAGTAGCATTGTTTTCACAAGCACAATAGTTATTAAACAAGCACAATAATCTCATTTCATATTATAATATTGAAAATTATCTTCCCAATATTATATATATATAATATTTTCCTTAAAATACTTAAATATTAAAAAAAAATCATTTAAAAACAAAATAAATTTAAAAATTTAAAATAAAATAAAATAATATTTACACAAATATAAAAACCATTTAAAATTTAATATAGATTCACCCTGAGGTTCAAAATAATTTGAACCTAGTCTTAAATAAATCTCAAAGCTCTTTTGGGATTCTCCTCAACATTGGTAGGTATAAAAATATCATGATTGAAAATCATGTACTCATTAAAAATTTGAAAATTAGGTTTAATGCTCGAACATTATTATTGTATTATATAATATATATTGAATATGTTAGGTTAAATATTTTGATGTAAATAATTTGAACATAGTTTTAAATAAATCTCAAAGCTCTTTTGTGATTCCTCCTCAACATTGGTAGGCATAAAAATATCATGATTGGAAATCATGTACTCATTAAAAATTTGAAGATTATGTTTAATGCTCGAATATTAAATTATATTATATAATTGTATTATATAATATATATTGAATATGTTAGGTTAAATATTTTGATCTATTATATATGGAAATTTTTAAAATATAAAAAAAAATCAAATATTTAAAATTTTAAATATTTTAATTAATTTTTTATTTTATAAAAAAATAAATTTAAAATTATTAAATAATTTTGAATGATAAATAATTTTTAAAATAAAAAGAAAATTTTCAAAAATAATAAGTTTCTTAATTTTATAATCATATGATCATGGCAGTGTTGTGTTTAGAAATTTCTAATATCTATATGGTACCAAAATTGTGTCCAATATTTCGTTTGGAGACACTACCCATCTTTCATTTATACATTGAGGATGAACCATGTTGCCACCCAAAACATGGAGATGATCTTCATAACATATATCATATAAATATTTCTAAATAGAACATTACTATTCTAATAAATTATTAAATTATATTAATTATATCTAATATTTTTAAAATATTATAATAAGGATGGTAATGTGTACATAAACAAATTAATTAACATATTCTAATTATTAGAAAATTGGAAATGAATAAATATATCAAATTTAAAAAATTTAAAAATAATTTAAAAAACAAAAAAATAAAAAATATTTCTTATAATATTTATATGAAAATATAATATCAATTAATTATATATTATTTAAATATAATAAAAATTAAAAACAATTTAGTAATATTATATTTTTTAAATATATTTTTAAAACCCAAAAACATGATATACATACCTATGCAATAGCTTTTACCTTCCTGGAAGGTGTATATACATACATATGTAATATTTGTTATTTTCCTTGAAAGTGTGGAAGGAATGGTATATTATTATTTATTTATTTTTAAATTCAATAGTTATAATATTTAAATAATTATATAAAATAAATAAATATTTGTATATATAAATAATAAATATATAAAGTAAAATTGAATAGTTTTTTTTTAAATTGTTGTATTATTAAATGTGGAATCTATTTGAATTGAAATTGATAAGGTTCTGGATGGATTGATTGGGCGCTCCCCAATGGACTCCTAGGGTTTTTGACAAACCCTGTAACGGCTCTGGTTTGCGCGCAGTCTGCCACACTAGTGGCCCCTCATTCCCTCAAGCCAAGTAAACTATCAGTCCCCTGACTTTTGCCAATGACCCTCCCAACGGGGGGGGGGATGGTATCCCTCCCCTCTCAGGCACTAACGACATTGTCATTCCTAATGCGGCATAGAACACATCTTCTGGCTCTGCAAAGCACCAGAATGATTCTACAGCAACTCAAAATGACAAGACTCACGAGCCTGCAAGCAAGACGGAGCAGCCAAAAGCGACCTCTGCAACTTGTCTTCCCATCGCGACAGAGTGGCCCAAGATAGATCTGCCCAGCCACCGTATCAATGCACAGATATAGTACATGAAATACCATGCACTCATCGGCAAGTTTGTTGGATTCTGGCCTACTACGAAGGCACTACATGGTTGGATCACCTCCAAATGGAAGACAAAAGGACATGTCAGCCTTCAGTTAGGACCAAAAGGTTTTTTCAATGCTATCTTTAACTGCATAGAGGATAAAAGCCGCATCTTAGATGGAGGACCTTACTTTTTCAACTCAACAGGCCTTTGTCTGAGAGACTGGATCGAAAGATTCAACCCAGGTAAAGAAGATTTCAGGTAGGCACCTGTCTGGATCAGGATATACTCCCTGCCTATGGAGTACTGGGGCAAAGATTCGTTGAAGGCTATCGGAAATGGCTTAGGAGAGTTCATAAAGGTTTTCGAGGAAACAAAGCTCAGAAGATACACATCGTATGTAAGAATCTGTGTCTACATGCATCTAGCCAAGGCCCTCACGAATTCGGTAAGTCTGTATCATGATAATTTTGAATGGATACAACCAATAGACTATGAACATCTACCCTTTAGATGCAGAAAATGCCATGCTCATGGACACCTCTTTAGGGATTTTTCTTTAAATCTCACTCCCAAAACCAATGTCATCACGGAAAAATCAGATGTAGAGAGATTTACAAAATTCTACAGTCACAAAAATCATCATAAGAAACCCTCTTAAGCTTCCAAATCTCCTTAGCATACTCCCTTCGCTCCGTCCACCAGCAACAACTTTGAAATCCCTGCTAAGAAAACATAGCTAGACAGCGAACCTTTGCGACAAATTGAGACTTCTTCTAAGCCATCCACCTCCAAACCCTCCCCTGGCCCTCCTAAATCCCAAATCCTCCCAAAATATCCTCAAGAAAATACTAGCTCCACTCCCAGTCTCACTAAGGGCTTAGATCTTGTTCTTTGGCAACCGAATAATATGGACATAGATGACTTATTACAAGCTAAACTCCCCACAGATGGCTCTATCCCAGAGGGAAGTCACTCCAATCATATGGAAGAAGAACTTGAGAGCATTGACCTGGGTAATTTGGATATATTTGTCTTAGATCAAGCCTGCAAAAAGAAATAATATGACAAAATATATGAAATACAGATAGAAAGCCTAGAGGTGATTTTATTTCATGTGCAAAAACAAAGATCACTTGGCATACAACCAGACAATCTTTGGGATGGAAAAAAAATACTCAAAGATACCAAGAAAAGGGGAAGAAGAACAGACCTGCAAAGAACCATACTCATTGGGGAAATGCTGGTGGAATCTGGAAGATATCTTGAGTTAACCAAGTTCTTCCAGCCAATTTCCAATAGTTCCCAATGAAGCTCACTTCCTGGAATATAAGAGGGCTCAATAGCCCCTTGAAACGCAGAATGATAAAAAACATGATTCAACAAGAGAGACCTTATGTATTCTTCATGCAAGAAACTAAATGGAACAACAACACCCTTGGCTCTATCATCTCCAAAGCTTGGCCCGGCAGTCACTCCATTGCAGTCAATGCATCTGGTGCCTTGGGAGGTCTAGCCATTGCCTCGGATCTGCAGGCAATTTCTCTTACTGATTTCCATGCTTCTCATAATCTCATACAAGCAACTTTCCATCTTATAGGATCCAACATTCATGGTCACCTTTCCAATGTTTACTTCTCTCAAGATCCGATGCACAAGATGGCACTGCTAACTACCATGGAAATTCTAAACTCCAACAGACTATATCCTCTATGGATAATTGGAGGAGACTTCAATATGATCACCAAGCTAGAATAAAAGACAGGAGGAAGAACTAAGTTAGAGGTAAAAACCAACCACTTCAAGGACTTTATCCAAATAAACTGGCTAATCAACCTTCCCTTCTCCAATGGCATACATACTTGGAACAATAAATGCTCAGGATCCCAGCAAATTGCTTCCAAACTCGATCGCTTCCTCATATCGGATAATGCAATCCACTTAGGAGGAGACATTCAAACTTCCATTTTTTCTCTTTCTGGTTCTAACCATTGGCCCATCCTCCTACAATGCCAGCGACCTGGGGATTCCACCAAACGACCCTTCAGATTTGAAGCTTTTTGGCTTACTCACCCTGAATTCAAGGGCATGGTCACCAATGCATGGAAAAGCTTCATTCCTCATGCAGGATCCAAAATGTACCAATTCCAGCAACAGCTCAAAAATCTTAAAATTTAGATTAAGCAATGGAATCACTCCACTTTTGGAAACATCTTCCAACAGCAAAAGGTTCTAGAAAAAAATATGTATGCACTCCAGCAGTGCATAATCAATGAAGGAAGAACCGAGTCACTTGTTACTCAGGAATAAAGCCTTCTTACTCAACTGGAAGAAAGAAGAAGGCAAGAAGAAATACTATGGAAGCAGAAATCCAGAATAAGATGGCTAAAAGAGGGGGAAACGAATACCAAATTCTTTCACCGCTCAACCATCCAAAGGCATATGCATAATAAGATTGCATGGATACAAAATCAGCAAGGAGAAAGAGTGGAAGAACATGAGGACATTGAGAGAGAGCTTCTCAATCACTTCAAAACCGTTCTTACTGAAACTCAAGAAAGCAGAAAACCAGCCATAAGTAAGATCCTTCAGCACATTCCCAAGATCATAACAGAAGAACATAATTAGATGCTCCTTCGTCCAACTACCCTTCAGGAAGTAGAACAAGCTATGGCACAATGCAAAGATGGCAAAGCTCCAGGATCGGATGACTTTACTTCCAACTTTTTCCATTACTTCTAGGATCTTATAAAATTGGACGTTTGGCAACTCGTAGAGGAATCAAGGACTCTGCATTGGATGCTCCCAGCCCTCAATACTACCTTTATCGCTCTCATTCCAAAATAATATCATTCCAACACTCCGGACAAATTCAGGCCCATTGCTCTTTTCAACGTCTTTTACAAGGTGATATCTAAAGTAATTTCCAACAGGCTCAAGACTCTGCTTCCTTTACTCATCTCGCCTGAAAAAATAGGATATATGGAGGGACGATAGATCCTTGATGGAATAATTCTCACACATGAAGTCATTCATTCCATGAAACACACCAAGAAGGCAGGTATGCTCCTTAAAATATATCTCTCTAAAGCTTTTGACAAGTTGAGTTGGAACTATATCAAGCATATGCTCACCGCTTTTGGCTTCTATCCTACTTGGGTCAGATGGGTTATGACTCTCATTACCTCCCCATTCTTCTCCATCCTTGTCAATGGCATCCCTTCCCGTCCCTTCTCCACTTCCAGAGGCATTCGCCAAGGAGAACCACTCTCCCCCTTCCTTTTTGTCCTTATGGCTAAAGCGTTAGGTCGTCTCATCCAACATGCTCTTAACTCTCAGAAGCTCTGCGGCATTTCTGTCCATGGTTCCCAAGCCACTTCCCACCAGCAGTTCATAGATGACAATATGTTATTTGGACATCCGTCGGTCAAAGAAGATCTCACCTTCAAATCCCTGCTTGACACCTTTTCGGAAGCCTTTGATACCTCTATCAATGCGGCAAAATCCCAGATTTGTTTCTTCAACACCCCCATCTTAACTCAAAGGAACATTGCCAGAATTCTTGGTTTCTCCATCACCTCTCTACCAGCTAAATACCTTGGTGCACCTTTCATTGACTCCGCTATCAGACATTCCTCCTGACAAATTCTTCTAGAGAAGCTAGCAGCCCGTCTTTCCTCCTGGACCTATAGATCCCTCAACATGGCTAGCCGTCTCATTCTAATCAAATATATTTTTCAATCTATGCCCCTATATCTCTTCTCAGTTCTGGCAGCACCCAAATGGGTTCTCAAAAAGATCAAAGGCCTGCAATGCAACTTCCTTTGGGGCTTCGCGGGGAAAAATAAAAAATGGGCTCTAGTTAAATGGACAACAATCTGCAAGTCAAAAAGGGATGGGGGTCTAGGCCTCCATGATCCGCATCATAGCAATGTAGTCATGGGAGCTCAACTATGGTGGAAATGGCTATATGTGCCAAACACGGCATGCACTGTCCTCTGGAATGAAAAATATGCCAACAATAGACCATCAGAGGATCTCATCAGGCTGACAACGATAGATGCATGCTCCCTCATATGGAATGCGACCAAACACAATCGAACTATTATCTAGGAACACAGCTTCTTGGAGGTCAGAGATGGGGGCACAACACGTTTATGGGTAGAATCTTGGAAAAAAATACCCAAATTAGCAACTATTTTACGGCCTCAGCCACACATGGATTAGATCAATCAGCTAAACAGCAAAGTCAACCAGCACTGGCTACCCTCCATGTCTCAGGGATATCGGCAATGGGCACCAGCAACCCAATTTTGACATCATTGGCAAGAGCACATAAATAGGGAAATTGACTCAGAACTTAATAGCAGAAATATTAGACACTTAGAAAAGAAATATCTTCTTAGATGGGCATATACTCCTCCAGGCACATTCACTACTAAGGAAGCATATCAGCTGATTAATTCCACCCAGGATGCAGAAGACTCCCTATGGGCACAAATTTGGATACCAGGCATCTGGCCCAAAGTCTCCACCTTCCTATGGCTCTTATGTCATAAACGAATTCTCACCTAGGATAATCTTAATAAAAAAGTATTCATTGGCCCCTCACGATGCCCAAATTTCTCAACACATAATGAAACCATTCATCACCTCATGGAAAGTTGTTTCTTAGCTAACAAACTGTGGGAAAAAATGAGCTTCAAATGCAGGAGATCCAGTAGAATTTCAGGGGACATTGTCGGCACCATCCGCAACTGGCCATCGGCTCCTTACAACAAAAAATTATTAAACTCTCTATGCACTCTTCTTCTGGGTCTTCTTATTTGGACAATCTGGAAAGAAAGGAATAAGAGAATAGTCAAGAATCAGTGTACTCCCTTGGATAAAATATGGAAAAACCTTTGCATCAACCTCAAGGAAACCATAGCCCTTCAACAATGGTAAGATTTTGACTTTCCTACTCAGTATTAGGAGAAGTTAATTTGGGAGAACTGGCATCTCTCGCTTCCTACAGGCCACTCCAGCAAGAGTTCTTCTCCCAATCATCTTGAATCACCTAGCATCTGGATTCCTCCTCTAGCTGGTCTAATTAAAATGAATTTTGACAGAGCTTCCAAGGGAAACCCAGGAGAGGCAAGATCTTCAGATATTATAATGGAAACCCCCTCTTGATTTTCTTTGGCTCTATAGGTTGGGACTCCAACAATTCTACTGAATTAGAGGGCTTATGGCAAGGGCTTTTCCTGGCTCATCATCACAATTTTTCTCCCATTGAAATAGAAGGAGATTTTCAAATTCTCATAAATAAGGCCACTCAACTCCTCATGGGATCGTCAGCCACCAAGGTCGCTAACAGCTGGAGACTAATGGAAAGATTGGAACTTATAGAATAGTGGTTGAAACACAATCGGGCGATCTCCTTCAAAAAATTTAAGCAATTAGGCAACAAATTCGCAGATCTTCTTGCGAACAAGGGAGTGGAAAGTGACCAAACCTTACACTATGGTCCCCTCACTATTCTCCATGATCCCTCTCTTATTCAAGAATGCACTACTCTGGTGCACAAATACACAATACTCCTGGATGCAGGTGACATCTAAGGACAGATATTTGGAGGGTGCATAGGACAACACGTGGCCCAGACACATGGCCACCCATGGTCTCCAAGCGCGGGCATTTAATCGCCCTTATTGCGCTCACCACCGCTCATTTATTCTACTCACTATTTGATGCATCTACCAACTCTTCAAAATGCATTCGCATGGCCATCTCCCTCCTTCGCCTCTACCGTCGAGCTGCAATTGTCCCCCTGGAGTCTTGGAGTCGAGCTTCCAAATGCCTACAGGGAGGCACTGCATTCTCCTTTGTTGTATCAAATTCATTCCTAATGTGCATTTCTCCCTATTGTAATCTAAATTTCATCGCTGCGCCTTGCAGGCCTTCTGCTCCTTCTGCTCCGTCGGCTCCGTGGATTTCTTCTCCTCTGCCCTAACATTCTGCCGCTCCTCTGCCTTTGTGGTCTCCTTCCCCCCACTTCATTCCCCCTAGCTCCACCATGCCTCATTTCCGCCACCGCATGCATTTATGCAAAGGCAGCAGTTGCGGCAAAGCTTCTAGACCTCCCATCGTTGCTCACTCCGATTCCTCCTCTCCTTATCTTGAGAATTCCTTCGAGCGTTACCCTGCCACCTGTAGCGGTTGGGGCCGAGACTAGGCTTCACGCAGGTATCTCTCCCCACCTCCGACTACTCCCACCACCAATTCTCCCCTGACTCTGCCACGCCTGGAGATGGTGGCCTCTCCGTTGCCCGCACAGTCCACTCAGTTCCATTACACCTGCACCCTGGACAGACCACGCATTACAACCACCATCACTATTAGCTTCAACGAGGAAGCTCTCAGCATTGAAGCCCTCGTCCCAGAAAATTTCCCAAGAAGTCCATCTCAAACTCTGCGATGCAGTAGCTTACTGGCAAGGGGGAGGTTTTGGGTGCTCTATCTGTTGTGTTTCAGGGTGCTTCAGCCTCTAGCAGTAGAAGAAAAAGCTCCGACAGTAGCAGTGAGGATTGGTCGGGCGACAATGGAGGTTCTAGCAGCGCACGCCCTAACAATGCCACCAATCACGTGGAGGATGACCCCTGTGATAAGCATGAAAATGACACCAAGGAGTATCGGTGTCTCATCGTGGAAGAGACACCTCCTCCTGGCAATGCCACATAAGCATTCAGGTTTTTTTCGGTTTCTGGTTTTGGGCTCCAAGCCTTTGGAAACCTTATTTTTTTCTCTTTTTGATATTTTTAAATACTCAGATACTCTCCATGTTCAAAGTTGGTTTCCCGCTCAGGGTAGCTATAAAATAGCTAAGTTCGCTGTTTTCCCCTTCGGGGCAGTCACAGTTTTGAATTTTTGTATAACTATGCCTCTGGAATAGGCTAGAATTGTTGAGACCCGTACCTCCATGTATTATATGTTTCATAATAAAATTTTATCTTATTTAGAAAAGAAAAAAAAATTGAATAGTTTTTTAATTTATTAAATTTATTTACAACTAAAATTATTTTGAAATTTTAAAAACATCACAATAATAACTTTTGTCTAGGATACATGAAAATTATTAATTTTTTAAATGATGATTTTTAAGTAATTAGTATAATAAGTTGCACTTTAGGTGGCCAATCTTATTAAAGTTGCAAGTGGATCCTTATTTATTATTATATAATTTTTTATTTAAAATAATAGATTTCAATGTTTATTATTTTACATAATTAGTTTAAGAGATTTTTTAATTTTAAATATGATAAATTTTTAGTTTAAGAGAAAACTTATATAAATTTATTGTTCTATTAATAATTTTACATATTAAATAATCAATTAAGAATTTAGAAATATCTAACTTAATAATGTTGTAATTAAATGAAATAAATCAATGAATGAGAAGATGTTAAGTAGGTACATCTTATTATGATATATTTAAAAGTGGAGTGGTAAGAGTGGGAGAGGTTATTTTTTGCTCCAATGAAAAAATAAAGGTACAATACATTTGGGGTATCGACATTGCATCTAATAACCAAGGTGAATATCTCACTCTTTGGACAAGATTAGAGTTAGCAATCACAAAGAAAATCCCCAAAATCATGGTGTTTAGAGACTTAATGATTGTAATTCAGTGAGTATGGAAAGAAAATATATTCAACCGTAATACTCTCCATCTCATATTACAAAAGATTTTTATTCAGTTACAACAATTTGAACAAACATATTTTTTCCACATACTCAGGAATTCACATCCTAAGGTTGATCCGTTGGAAAACAAAGGGACCAAACTATACGGAGGTACTTGGAATTGAACAATAGATTATTAATAAACTCTATTTCCATGAAGGGTTGCTATTAATTATATGGAATCTAAACATCATATAAAGGAATACATAAACAATTACTTTAAAATATCCACAAGGGGAAAGGAGTGCATGCACATCTCGAAAATTATAAGGCTAAAGCCCACTTATCAACAAAGGTAATGATGGATCGATGAAAACTATTAACTTTCCAGCAATGGAATTTAACAAAATGTTACCCCTATGGAAATCATAATTACAATTGGAACATAATAATATTAGGATTTGTTAGGATTATGCTTACTTTAGTATATCTTGGATTGGGTTTGTTGAGGTTGTTGAGAGATTCTCTCAACCTCTCTCTCCAAGATTAGAATCAGTTTGATCTCACTCCAACTATATGTATCTCTTGTGTATGTGTGTAATACATTCAATTATTGTGTGTTATTCTTGTGGAATGGCCGCTCTCTCTAATTTTAATTTGGTATCGGAGCCTAGCTGGACTTAATCCCTCACGGGAGTGCCCAAAAATATGTAAGATCCATAGGTCGTAATCCTATGTAAATAAATAGGATTAGTGCGTGTGAATGTAGAAGATTTTTTTTTTGTTAGAGATTGCTGTAAATTTCTGTGCGGATTGATTTTTAATTCCTCGACAGTTCGTGAAAGTTTCCCCACCAACGATAACGATGCAAATTCCACTTTAAGACTAGATCTCATATGCAGAGATTCCCTTGTCTTTCTCTCACTGGATGGCCACAACCAACCACTGCGACAAGCTCTCAGACGGAGTCCACTTAGCAACGCGGTGGGAGAATATTTAATGCAGATGAGCATAGGATCTCCCATTCCATTAAATTTTCATTTCCTCTTCGACACGGGCAGAGACTTGATCTGGACACAATGCCAACCATGTGCTAATTCCTGCCTTCCACAGGATGATCCGATGTATGATCCCTCTCGATCGTCATCTTACAACAATGTTTCCTGCCAAATTAATTCTTGTTTAGCCCTTAATGTGTCTGGTGAATATGGTGCATCTAGTGCATGCGATTTCTGGAAAAATTGCGAGTACATGTATGTCTATGGAAGTGGAACCGCTATTTATTCTGGAGTCTTAGCTGAAGATACATTCAGTATTACGGCAACACCAACTTCCTTTCCGCTTCCGCATATCAAGTTCGGCTGCAGTCGCGTGCAACAAGGTTATTTTTCAAACGGGTTCGGTATAGTCGCATTGTAGGGAACCATACTTCTTGGAATTACAAGGAAACATATCATTGAGGTGGCTCGTAGATGAGGTCTTCTGCACAGGCACGATAGTTGTTGTTTCTCCTGTGGGAAGTCTCACATATTTAGATAGAAGAGTGACATATGGCAATGGAGCTCCAGGAAAAATTTCACAGGAACTGTATTCAGCTCTTACAAGAATTCATATGGGTTTGGCCACCGATAACATGGGATGAATAGTAGAGGTGGAGTAGTGAGTTGACAGATAGTCCTAATTTTTTTTTATACGATATTCCAAAGAACTGATTTCAAATCTGTTGGAAGGCCGATATCTGGGTTTGTTGCTTCAGAACAATTGGAATCGTTGTCTCAATGACAATGGCAGCTACCATTAGGCCATCAGTTCGAGTCTTGGGCGCTACTGTGATACTTAGCAATATCAACATTTCTGTGCAAGGAGAGAATCGCCCTACCACTATGGAGAACATTCACAGAAGCTGTCTTGATCTGAATCTGCAGATGTGAAAGCATTTTTGAGAAGTCCAATGTTCGATTTTTGGATTTATTGGTGACAGTAGTGTTTTGTTTTTTTGTAAAATTTTATAATAAATAACCAATTATTGAATAGATTTACACAATTTAAAATAGTGGTTCTCGATGTTCTTCGGTGCCAAGAGAATGTATCACTAATTTGATTGTGAGAATCTGTTATATGTTGTAGATTCTTGTTGTACTTCGGTGCTCCAGGATCGACAATTACTGGTTATTTTTTGTGAGTTTGTAAGTGTGTAAAGGTCACTCTGTAGGATTGCTCGCTGATCATATTCTGTACCTAGAATGTTTTCCTATACGACTGTTGAAATTTATTCTTCGGGGTTATTTCACAGATGGAAATATTTCAATAGGGTAGTTCAGTGTTGAGACTCTTCTTCGGGGGTGTCAAGAATCTTTAATCTTACAAATTCAGCATTGATGGTCAGAAGCAGGTGTACTTTAAATGGGTTGAAAGGTAAGCTCGAAGATGTGGAGAAAGAAAGAGCAAAGTCCAGAAGACTGCAGAGTGGGTAGAGTTGCTGATAAAGACCAGATCAGACAAAGCAACGAAAGTTCAAAGTGTTTTCATTCTTTTGTAATTGTGATTAAGTACTATATGTTTTGTAAATTAAGCATTAAGGGAGGGTATTAGGATTTTTTAGGATTATGATTACTTTAGTATATCTTGGATTGGGTTTGTTGAGGTTGTTGAGAGATTCTCTCAACCTCTCTCTCCAAGATTAGAATCAGTTGGATCTCACTCCAACTATATGTATCTCTTGTGTATGTGTTTAATACATTCAATTATTGTGTGTTATTCTGGTGGAATGGTCGCTCTCTCTAATTTTAATTAATAATCCATGATCAATATGCATGCATGTGCCCACAGATACTAAAAATATATAATGGTAAGTGGAATTAAAAGGTGGTGAGAACAACGGTCCATACCGACATTAATCCTCCATCCCCTTTGTATCAGCTCGTAATCTTTGCAGGGAAATCATAGCAACTCAGGCATGGACTCGACAACATTTAAATTAAATGCTTCAGAGTGGATGAATAATAGTCGAGGAGGACATGACAAGTTCAACACGATCGATAATAGAGTTTATATAATGTCGAGTACCGATCATATAGCTCTATGATAGGCAATGAGTAGAGGAAATTTCCAGCAAGATGTCATTTGTTCTTAAGCCTGCATTTCCCTGGTTCTAAGTGCTTGAAACAATGAGTTGCAAAGAACGTTCACAATAGGGATTCAAGTTATAAAAAGGCACAACCCTTTTATGGAGAATTCACACACACCATCTCAAGGAAATGAGAAATTACACACGAATAAACTTGTGTAAAGGCTCTTGAAGGCCATGGAAGGAATGTTGAATGTCCTCTATCAAAGGAATGTGGAATGTAGTAGACGAGAAGTAGAGAAAATAATTTATGTTGCTCATGAATACCAAACATGAACGGATACAAAGTAAAGTTCCAATTATAATTCTGAATAGAGTTGGTATTTATGGATAACAATTTGTGGAGGTTGAAAAAAATGAGCACAGTTTCCACTTGCGAAGGTTAAGACCAGTAGGGGCCAATAAAGAAAAAAGTTATAAAAAAAAACAAGCGACCGGAACAACAAGCCAAAGCCGATGAAATCAAGTTTTAAGGAGATCCTAGAGCAGTAGGCTAATCAATTGACTTATAATTTCCCTTGTTTAATCCGGTTTGATGTTATGTAGGTTCATTTTGTTATAAAGGGTATTTGGTAGAGAATATGGTAGGCATCTCTTTAAAATAGCGAACACAAAATATCACAAATATAGGTTGTCAATATTTTATGTATCCAAAAATATTATCATTGTGAAACGTAGATGAAATATGTAAGGGTTATAACCTGGAAACCAACCTCTCTTTTTAATTCAATTATCGTAATTATTCCTTTCCTTTCGAAAAAAACAATATATTCAAATATATAACATAAATTAATTGTGTTTAGGTTAGAGGACATTTATTATACTTAAAATTTAATTATAATAAATATAATGGTAATTAATGAAGGTAATTAACATAATATGCTATTTTATTTCCAATATACATTAGTATTAATATTTATTTATTACAAATTTTTACATATGTATTAATCTTCTTAAGTCACAAACTATATATTGATAAGTTATTCTATTTAATTAAGTTCTTAGTAATCACTCTGAGCTTTAGTTAGTTAATTCATGTTTTAATGAAGGTTTCAAGTTCTAGTATGATTTTTCCTAATTAATTAAGCTTTTATTATGAAGATACTTTATATTTATCATGCATGTATCAATTAATCATATCCCTAAAATGTTTTAAAATGTTGGGAGATTTTAGTTTGAACAACTCTTAGAAAATTACCAATAATCCATTGAAAGTATATCCAACATATTTGTATGATAAATTTTGACTAAAATAATAAAATGTTATAAAATGTTAGGATCTTTTAGTCTCAACTACTCTTAGAAAATTACCCATAATCTATTGAAATTAAAGACAATATTACTCATAATGGGCTAATAAAGAGTTTCCCTAGGGGACAAGGCCCATATTTATTTATATGCACTCGTAAGTTAAATTTATCGAAGTTAACCACCTAGTGAGAACATATGGTGTAAGTAATAGAGGGAAAATATAGGAAATAAATATTTGTTCACGAGAAACTTGACCCTTCACGTTTAATTTAGTATCTCTCTTTAAACATTGTAACAAAATTATTAGTTCTTTCCATCTACAACATGGCACTATTAGTAAGTGAGTTTTTTAGTTTACATTAGTTCCTGCATAAATAAAACATTTCTGTGAAATTTTTTTATTTGATATTTCACAAAGCATTTTCTCTCAAACTATCAAATATGTAGAATTGATTTTTTAATCAATATAGTTTTTTGTGGTCTTATTTGGCTTCTTGTCGACCCGTCTATATTCTTCACTTATTCCTTACTAGTTCCTAAAGTTAAAAGCATTTTCCCCATTGATATTTTTTCAAGTGGAAGTAACATTAAGTAATGCTATAATTACTTGATTAATATTATATGTTTAATTTATAATTATAAAAAAAACAACTTTTTTGTGTTCCCTTTAATGGTCGACTATTGATAGAGTGTGGTCATTGACATGTAGACAATGTGGTTATTAATGGAGTGGCAATTTCACCATCATACTTCTGAAACATAAATTTGTTAAAATATTTTGGCAAAGAAAGAATTGTGTGCTAACAAGGGAGGGTGAGGAAGGCTTGTATGTGTGCCTTTAACAAATTCCTTCCCCACAGATTTCACATACTTCTATTCCTATTCATGTACCTACATAATTTTCACTCCTGCACCTACATATGACACAGTGATGGAGGACATGGACAACTTGTAAGTATAAATTGAAGGATCACTTCCACATACTTCTATTCATATACCTGTAGATGACACAATGATGAAGAACCTGCAAGTGTAATTTTAGAGCCGCAACTACAAATTGAAATTACCATAAACTTACTCAAATGCATCCATTTTCTGTTGCTGAAGCTTGATGTTTGCATTAATTTTAATTTGGATATGGAATGTGAGGGTAGGAAGCTTCAAGTCATATTTGGCTTATCAAAAGGAAAAATGAAATATATAGTTAGGAAAGGCTTCTAACTTGGGCTTCTGGGCTCCTTACATTGTGATAAATGGGCTTTTTTCTTCTCATCTTGGGATCGTAGACTAAAAACATATCCCTCTTCTTGCTGCTCTAGCTTCACAAGAACTTAACAAGGTCACAATTATTCTTTCTTTGGTGATTTCCCCTAGAGACAAGACCTTGCCTATTCAACGCAACATAGTTTGGAGCAACAAGACTCCTCTGTACACCTATCGCTTGAATACATAATGGTTATTATTTATTGTATTACACTTGCTATTTGTATCATATCTATTATGTATTTTCTTATAGCTAATGTGGAAATAAAAACAACAATCAAAGAAATACCTTTAGATGCAGAAATCCCAAATCATGGTACACATGTTGGGTTTTTGTTTGAAATTATTGTGTAAATGTTGTTGTTTGAAATGATCATGCAAAATGTGGTGAGGGTTGAACTTTTTGTTACTATTTTTTCAAGAAGGCTTTAATTTTTATAAACTCCTGGTAAAATATTTTAAACAAACCAAAACATCACAAAACATGAAATAAAACCTTGTAAAAAAATAAAACACAAAATTAATATTGCTCCCTACATATCAAACAAACTCCAATAGTGAATTCCTTGCCAATAAAAAAAAATCCTTTGTTGTACTAGAATTTTTTTTGGTGAATAATTCCCAAAACAATGACAACTAATAATTCAATAATAAAAATGATCACAATGATTAGTAATAATAATCATACAATCCTAATGCACAAGCTAATGAAGAATTGAAAAAAAATAAATAATAACAACCAATAACGAACAGTAAAACTCAGTGATTAACTGTAACTTCCAACACTTTATTAAGCTTCAATACTTAGCTATCATTGATTCTAGACTCACTATTTCAGTTTTCTCTCAAAAAATCTGTAACAACCCTAGTGAAAATTCCATGTAATAAAAATTAATAATGCAAAAATAATAACCACAGTTGTTGGGACACTACTTACAATTTTAATTTTGAGCAATACATCCTAGTTTGTCTGTTCATTTTGTTTATTATGACTAAGGAAATTAGAAAAGGAAATGGAAAAGGCTTTGGAAAGAAAAAATGGCATTTTTGGCAATTTATTTATGAGAATAATGAAAATTATGAGAAAATGAAGGTGAAAGGTCACAAGTTGCATGTGAGGAGGAAAATGAAGGAAAATATTGGAAAATGAAGAAAATAGAGGCCTATTGATAAAAAGGATTCTCTAAATCAATTCATGGATTTTTGTTAGCTTAGTTTTGGAGCTCTCTCTCTATTCTCTCTCTCTCTTTTTCTCTCACTCTTGGACACTTAGAGTTTTCTTGGATCGTTTCAGCATTGGATCAAGAAAGGAAAATAAGGAAAAGAGGAAGCAATGATCAAGCAAGGAAGAGAAGTATCAAGAAACTACAATTGGTTTACTTGCAAGTATTGAATTGCATGTGTGATTTCCTTCATATATTTTGCATGCATGGTCATGCATGTGTGCTCTTGGTTCTTGTGTTGTCATTAGAATGTGTTTTTCCGAGTGTGAAAATGTTTTGAGCCTAGCCTTTTCATCTCCAGATAGACATGGTGGTGGGTTCTCATGTTTTGGTTGAGCTGGAATTTCGAATGGACTCAAAGCTGAGTGGGGTGGTCTGAGGATTACACACAAGGCCTAAGAATCCTGAGATGGAACACCCAGTAAAGCTTGAATGTGAACACCTCGATTGAGCCTAGGAATCCAGTGACTGGAAATGGTGAGATACTCAGTAAAGCTCAGTGGTGTGGGCCTTTGTTAGGCCGAGTAATCCTAGGTTAGGATACACAGTAAAGCCCAAAGGGTGAAAACCTCATAGGCATAGAAATCCTTTGACCAGTAATGGCGAGATACACAATAAAGAAAAGAGGTTGAGATGGAAAAATTCCTCATGGTTTACGTGGAGATATTTGATGGCATCCATGCATGTGTTGGCCTAGTGATCTGGTGTGGATTGCATTAAAGCCCAATATTATATGTTTATGGTTTATGGCCTAGTGATCTAGTGTGGATTGCAGCAAAGTGTCGTTATATTGATGAGGGTGAGGTGGTGTAGCCTCAGGAAGCCTTGGTTGAGTTTTTTTTTAAGTCCCACATTCATGCTTGAAATATGGCACAGAGGTGGTTGGCTGAAGAAGGATTTGGTTCAACTAATCTATGGTTAGGTGTTCATGGAAGTCCCAAACCTGGTTGGCCTTCGAAAAAATTAATATGAGGTTCTTTCTCCTCGATATTTCATGAATAATATAATTCTCTATGTGTGGATTCTATGGATGATGTACTCTTCATATTTTTGTTCCTATTATGCTAGTTATAAGCATGTATTATGAGAATGATGATGTACGGCTCTCATCATGTTTTTATTTGTAACTGAATGAGCAATAAATATATGACCTAATGCATATAATGCAGTTAATGATATAATGCATCAGTGCTTCTTAGCAATTCTCAGATAAGTATGACACCCCTATGCTCAAATCTGTTGTTTAAATATGTATAATGCATATTTGTGACATGTTTGACGAAATGTTTATCACAGCTAGTAGGGGTCCAGTAAATTACTTGTTCAAGTGATTGCATTTATATCATTATTCTATTGTTATGTTTCATTTATGGAAGTGTCACGGAGTTCTTGGCAGTGACCCGAGTCCTAGGCCTAAAAAAGTGGCACAAAATTCAGGGTCGCGGGCTAAAAACTACTTGGAAAAGTCCCTGGGCATACGCATGCCCATGTTGTGCAAGTGACTAGAGGGTTCCAATTGCACTCTTTCCCATATAAAGGGAGGGACTATGGGATTGAGGCACAAAGAGTTCATTTTGTCTTAGGTGCTAGCCACTTGGAAGGTTTGGATGGCTCTTGGGTTTCATGTAGTGGGTGCATAAGGTTTGTGTAGTTGTGTGGCGTCGATTCCACTTCCTTAAGGTGATCTAGGAGGTTGAATCAGGTCATAGTAGCCTCACGTCGCATGTTTACCCTAGTGGACCAAGTATCTTGGGTAAATGTGAGAATATGGTGTTACAGAGTGGTATCAAAGCATGTTTCACCCTTTTACTATATGGGCAGTGTTTGTTGGTCATGCATTCATGTCAGTTTCACATGTGTTACTCATCCTTGTGGTCTATATGCTTATTGCATATGTGTGGTGTTGTTCATGGTTGTAGTGATGTCACCATGTGAAAGTTTATGTGTTTTTTTCAAATGTGTCATCATTATTGTATGATTGGTTATGCATTGTTTATGAATGTTAGTGCTTATCTGTGGTCAAGTGTACATTGATATGGTTGTTGTTTCCATGCATGAGGTCATGGTGTGTGATTGGTATGGTCATGCATTGATGACTCGACTCTAACTAGAATGATGTCTATATTTTATATATCTATATGTTGTGATGATTAAATTTGTACATGTATTACGCTGATTTGGTTGAACTTGCATATGAGATATCCTCCCTGAATTATGATAAGGTATGTTGGTTGGTTTATGATTTCGTTTATTTGACTTTATATGCCTTATAGGAATAGATCAAGATGAATATCATAATGGTATACTATACTTCACAAGATTCTCCATATGGGTCAGATGAGCAGTGTGGTATTGGGAACACTTCTGACTTAGCAGACACACTAAAAATCTTGAAGGAAGAAATAAGGAGTTGTAAAGCGGACAATGATAGAATCATACAAGCACAGGAGAAACAAGTAGAGCTTAAGATTGTTTTAGAATTGCAGCGATAGGGACCACTTCAGATTAGCCATGGGAAGGAGGACATAACTAATGGGGCATATGGCAGTAGATTTCATGGTTGGCACTGGTCGAATAGAGATGACACGGTTAGAGATGGAAGACTTTTCGATGCTCCGGATAGGAGAGGTGATGGACCAGGTGCTATTCTAGATATGGTACTAACAGGTATTATGATTGTCATCATTATCATCCTTACATGAACAGTGATATGGGATACTTTCCAGATGAGTTTAAGAAATCAAAGCCACCTACTTTTAATGGGGACTTGAATAATCCAGAAGATGCAAAGGCTTGGATACATGGGATGAAGAATCTCTTTGAGTTGCATAATTACACAAATAATATGAAGGAAAAAGTATCTATCTTCAGCCTAAAAGGTAAATAATATATCTAGTGGGAATATGTGAATTAGGTTAAAGACATCAGGAAAAAGGACTTCAGTTGGCATGAGTTCAAGAGGATTTTCAGGAAGAAGTACTTGTCAGAAAGGTACTATGATAGCAACCCCAAAGAATTCTATGAGCTAAAAATTGGGACGATAAAAGATGATGAGTATACGACCAAGTCCCTGGAGCTATTGAGGTATTTACCGTATCTTAAATATGATAATGCTAAATTTCATAGATTTGTTAGTGGATTTCCATTAGAATTTAAAGGTTGGATTGAGTATCATGAGCCTCGATCACTTGAGTAAGTTATTGGGAAATTGAAACATTTTTATGAATAGTCAAAGCGTAAGAATGAATCTGAACAAGGATGGAAATGGAGAGATAACAGTAAAGGTAAAGGTAAATGACAACTGAAAATATCAAGGCCTTAGAATGAATAAGAGAAATAAAATGTTGCACCATACAAGAATTTCAATGTAGCCAAACTAGGAAATGGGTCACAATAGCATAATAGAGGTGATGATACTCGACGGTTGGGGTGTTGGATATATGGTGAGGATCATCTCAAGAGAGAATGTACGCAATATTAGGGTTTTAGGCCTTAGATATATAGTGCACAAGAGGCGTAGACTACTGGGGATGTTGGGTAGAGCATTCCTCTAATCTATGCAGCGTTGGATAATAGGCAGGCATACCATCACTCATCTATCATTGAAATTGATGGCAAGGTTTGTGATCAAGTTGTTTTCATTTAGATTGACCCTAGATCTAATTACAGTTATGTTAGTCTTGAGTGGATAATTTTGTTTTGAATAAATAAGTGCATGCATAATATTGGTTAGTGCAGTTGGCTACAAGCACAAATACAAGAGTTCATCATTGGGTAAGAGTTTGTGCATTTGAGTTGATTGGCATGTTTACATCAGTGTATTTGAATGTATTTCCTTTGGTAGTGTATAGTATGATATTAAGTATGGATTGGTTATATCTTCAAAGAAATAAGGTGGATTGTTACGAAAAATACATTGAGTGCTTGGATGACAATGGAGAGTAAAGAATCTTACACGGTAAGAAGAAAGTTGAAACTGCAAAAGTTTCCTCAGACACACAACTTTATTGATCAAGCAAAATTATTACATAGAAAATTACATTAGTTTACACACGTAAAATCACACTCTCACATTCTCTCATCTCACACGTAAACTCAAAATTTCTCTAATGGTTTTTTTCAGTGCATATTTCTAGCGACAAAGGTAAGGAATTTGAGGATGCAGATTTTTTGAGAAGGTACCGAATTCTACATCATTTTCAGGATGTTTTCCATAGATATATCAATTTTTTTTTCTCATAGAGAAGTTTAATTCTTCACTAAATTGGTACCAGGGGCAATACCAGCATCAAAGGTGCCATGCAGGATGAACACACTTGAGCTGGTAGAGTTAAAGTTGCAGTTGAAGGAAATGCTTAACAATGCATACATTAGGCCAATTTTATCACCTTTGAGCGCACCGATATTGTTTTTGAAGAAGAAGGATGGTACTCTCAGGCTATGCATTGATTACAAGAAGTTGAACAAAGTGACCATCAAGAACTGGTATCGATTTCCGAGGATTGAAGACTTGTTTAATCAATTGAAGGGAGCAACAGTGTTCTCGAAGATTGATCTGAGTCTAGATATCACCAAGTACGCATTAACAAGTATGACATTCACAAGACAAATTTTCGGACCAGGTACGGACATTATGAGTTTTTTGTAGTTTTATTGGGTTTTAATAATGCTCCAACTAATTTTATGTGATTGATGAATAGTGTGTTACATCCTTATTTCGACAAGTTTTTTATTGTGTTCATTGATGATATATTGATATTTTCTAAAAATGAAGAAGAACATGTCAAACTAATAACAGCAGTATTGATATTGTTGAGAGAGCATCAATTGTGTGTAAACTCAACAAGTGTAGTTTCTTTTGAACTGAGGTACATTACTTGGAACATGTGGTTTTCAAGGAAGGCATAGCAGTGGATCCATAAAAGATAAGAGTTTTAATGGACTGGGAAGCTCCTAGAAATGTGGATGAGGTAAGGTCCTTCATGGGGTTGGCAGGTTATTATAGGAGGTTCATCAAGAAATTATCATATATTTCTTATCCTATTACGCCATTTCAAAGGAAAGGTAGGAAGTTCAAATGGATAGAGGAATGAACAACCATTTTTGAGTACTTGAAGCAGTTGTTGACGAATGCACCAGTGTTAAATACTGCAAATATGTACAAAAATTTCATGGTATGTGGATATTCTTGTAAGGTAGGGCTTAGTGGAGTCCTAATGTAGGAAGGACATGTGGTATGTTAGGAGTCACAAAAACTAAATGAGCACGAGAAGATATATTTGACAGATGATCTTGAGTTAGTAGTAATCATTCATGCATTGAAGATGTGGAGGCACTATATTATTGGAAAACTATTTGTATTGATGAGTGATCAAATTGGTTTGAGGTATCTATTTGACTAACCAAATCTGAATGACAAGCAAGCTTAGAGATGGTTGGCCATGACTAGTGAGTTTTATTTTGAGATCAGATACATCAAAGGTAAATAGAACAGGGTCGTAGATGCTCTGAGGAGGCAAATACAGGTGAATCATATAGCAACTATGAGTTCTTATGGGACAAAATTACAATATAGGATGTTGTAGGTGGGTCAAAAGGATGTCAAGTGCATGAAGCTTAGACACGGGTTACAAAATATTATAGGTATAGGTACAAGTAGTGGTATAGGTGCAGGTATAGGTATAGGTAGAGATATATGTAGTAGTATAGGTATAGGTACAGGTGCAAGTATAGGCGCACGGGATGTGGACTATTGTCTTATAGAAAATGGATTGATAAGGTTTAGAGAAAGGATATATGTGTCATACAGTACTGAGATCAATAAGGTGATCTTAAGGAAGTTTCATGTGAAACCATATTCAGGTCTCTAGGATACCAAAAGACATTAATCGCGGTAAAGATATTCTATTATTGGCTAAATATGAAGCAGGATGTGGCAGAGTTTGTGACTAGATGTTTGGATTGTCAACAGGTAAAGGAAGTGTGCAGGAATCCAGGGGGATTACTACATCTGATTCCAATTCCATAGTGGAAATGGGAGGTCATTTCCATGGAATTTATCACAAATTTACTGAGGACATATAGACAGCATGATCCCATCATAGTTGTGGTGGACAAGTTGATGAAGGTAGCACACTTCATTATAGTGAAGTCTACATACTCAATGAATGATGTAGCACAAGTCTTCATTAGAGATATGGTTAGAATGCATGGTTTTCCATAGAATATTGTGTCATACAGGGATGCGAAGTTCACTTCCAAGTTTTGGAAGGAGTTTTTTGCAAGGTTAGGTATAGAGTTGGCCTTTAGTATAACTTGTCATCTACAGATAGATGGACAGAAAAAGAGGGTCAACATGATATTGGAGGACATGTTGAGGATGTATGTGATGCATCAACAACAGAAGTGGGAAAAGTATCTTCCACTGGTAGAGTTCGCTTACAAAAATGGGTATCAGGAATCTTGCAAGATGAGTTCGTTTTAGGCATTGTATGGATGGGTTTGTAACACTCCCATAAGTTGGAGTGACCCAGTGAAATGGGTATTGATTGGATCACACATGTTGGAGAATATGGAGCAGGAAATGCAGGTAATCAAGAAGAATTCAAAAGCATCACAAGATACGCAGAAAATCTATGTGGATCAAAAGAAGTTGTTTAACGAATTTTAGGTTAGGGAATAAGTGTACTTGCACATCTAACCAAAGAAGAGATCCTTGCAGATTGGATCGTGTGCCAAGCTGGCTCCATGGTTTTGTGGACCTTTCCATTTTCTAGAAAGGATTGGGCCAGTAGAATATCAACTTGCACTACCTCTGATAGTGAATTTCCATGATGTTTTCCATGTATCATTGCTTAAGAAGTATGTTAAATATGTTGATCATGGGATTGACTAGTATGTATTGCAGGTGGAGTAATAAGTAGAATTCTAGTTAGAACTGTAGTGTATATTGCAGAGAAGATGCTCATGCTCCAGAACCGAACAATTGACCAGGTTGAAGTGTAGTGTAAGCACTTTAGGCCCGATGAAGCTACTTCGATGATGGCAGATTAGATGTGGGCTATGTATCCTTCATTGTTTGTCAGTTTAGGAAAATTAGTTTTAGTATGATGTTTTATATGTGTTTTGGCATATGTTTTGGTGCGATGTTTTGGTATATGTACATATGTATATGGATGTAAATACTTCCATGAGGTATGAAATAAAACTCCAATAAGCAGTGTGGGTTTCATGTCATTCTAGTTGTCATGTTGTTAGGTTGGTTTGCTTTTGAACAGGGTGATCACTGTAAATATTGCAGCGAGCTATGTTATAAATCTCCATGGGAAGTATGTTTTCTTTTCAGTGATTTTACTGAGGTATAGGTATGTTTGAACACCAAGGATGGTGTCCCCCAAGGGGGAGGGTTTTGTAACAACCCTTGTGAAAATTCCACGTAATGAAAGTTAATAAAGAAAAAAATAATAACCACAGTTGTGGGGATACTTATTCCAAGTTGAATGTTGGGCAAGATATGCTAGTGTGGGTGTTAATTTTGTTTATTATGGCTAAGGAAATTGGAAAAGGAAATGGAAAAGGCTTTGGAAAGGAAAAATTCCATTTTTGGCAATTTATTTATGAAAATAATGGAAATTAGGATAGAATGAATGTGAAAGGTCACAGGTTGCATGTGCATAGGAAAATAAAGAAAAATAATGGAAAATGAATAAAATATAGGCTTAATTAATAAAAAGGCTTCTGAGGATCAGTTCATGGTTTTTTTTCAGTTCAATTTTGGAGCTCTCTCTATTCTCTTTCTCTCTCTCACTCTTGGACACAGTGTTTTCTTGGAGCATTTCATCGCTGCATCAAGAAAGGAAAAGAAGGCAAAGAGGAAGAAAAGATCGAGCAAGGAAGAGAAGGATCAAGCAGCTACAACAAGTTTACTTACGGGTATCGAATTGCATGTGTGTTTTCCTTGCTAGATTTTACAGGCATGGTTATGCATATGTGTTCTTGGTTCTCTTGTTGTCATTGACATGGATGTTTCCAGGTGTGGCAACGTTTTCAACTTAGCCTTGCCATTTTCAAATAGCCATGGTGGTGTGTCCTCATGTTTTGGTTGAATTGGATTGTCAGATGGACTCGAAGCTGAGTGGGGTGGTCTCAAAATTATTCATAAGGCCTAGGAATCCCGAGATGGGATACACGGCAAAGCCTGAATGTGAACACCTCAATTGAGCCTAGTAATTCATGATCAATAATGTCAAGATACACGATAAATATAAGTGGTGTGTACACTTGATTGGGCCTAGGAATCCCGTGTTGGTATATACGGTAAAGCCCAAGGGGTGAAGAGCTCGTACGCCTAGGAATCCCTTGACTAGTAATGCCAAGATACACGATAAAGCCAAGAGGTTGAGACAGAAATATTCCTCATGTTTTAGGTGGAGAGATCCAGTGGCATCCATGCTGGTGTTGGCCTAATGATCCAGTGTGGATTGCAGTAAAGCCCAGTATTGTATGTTTATGGTTTATGGCCTAGTGACCTGGTGTGGATTAAGGTAAAGCCTAGTTCTATTTAGGAGGGTGAGGTGGTGTAGCCTCAAGAAGCCCTGGTTGAGTTTGGTTTTAAGTCCCACAGTCATGCTTCGAATATGGCGTGGGGGTGATTGGCTGAAATAAATCTTTGGTTAAGTAAATCTATGGTCGGGTGGCTCATGGAAGTCCTAAACCTGGTTGGTCTTTGCAAACATTACTATGAGGTTCTTTCTCCTTGATATTTCATGAGTACTATACTTGTCTATATGTAGATTATATGCCTAATGTATCCTTGATATTTATATTTATATTATGTTGGTTATAAGCATGTATTATGATCACAACGATGATGTATGTCTCTCATCATGTTTTGATTTGTAAATGAATGAGCAATGAATATATAACCTAATCATCGTTGATTATATAAGCCATTAGTGCTTCTTAGCGATTCTTAGATAAGCATGAAACCCCTATGCTCAAATATGTTTTTTAAATGTGTAGAATGCATATTTGCGACACGTTTGAAAAAATTCCTATCATGGCTAGTAGGGGTCTAGTAAAGTCCTTGTTCAAGTGATTTCATTTATATCATTATTCTATTGTTATCTTTCATCTTTGGAAGTGTCATAGAGGTTATGGCAGTGACCCGAGTGCTAAGCCTGAAAAAGTGACACAAAAATCGAGGTCGTGAGCTCATAACTACTTGGAAAAGTCCCCATTCGTATGTATTCCCATGTTGTGCCAGCCATTGGAGGGTTCTAGTTACACTCTTTCCCATATCAAGGGAGAGACTGGGGGATTGATGCACAAAAAGGTGAGTTTCTCTTAGGGGCTAGCCACTCAAAAGGTTTGGATGGCTCACGGGTGTCATATAGTAAGTGCATAAGGTTTGTGTAGTTGTGGGGTGTCGGTTCGACTTCCTTAAGCTGACCTAGGAGGTTGAATCAAATCATATTAGCCTCTTGTCGCATGCTTACCCTAGTAGACTAGGTAGCTTGGGTAAATGTGGCAAGAGGGTGTTACAAAATATAGTCTCACTATTGAATCGCCATTTTGGTTGATCTCGACATCATCTCACTAAACCCCATTAATAGATTTATCTCAGCATTATCTCCGTAGAGGCCTACATCAAGCTCTATAACTCGCTCATTTTTTCTTAGAAGAAAGTGTATTGAACAAAACAAGCTGCTATATTTGAAAGTCGAAATAATGATTTAGTTTGAGATTTCCATAGGGTGCATGTGTGCAACATGCAATCCCACATGCCCGTTCCCATATCATATGCTTTTCATATTAGTTCTATTTATTATTGATATTATTTATTTAATTTTTTTTACATTTTTTATTTATTTATTATTTAATTTTAAGAATTGAGCAAGGTTTATTTTTATATATTTTTCAACTCCAATTGAAAACATATATGAATCTAAGACAAAGTAATGTGTATCACATATTAATACCCTAAATAAATGGATCCTTGATTTCATTTTATTCGTTTTTTATACATTTATATTTGGATCTAGAGCTCCATGTAAACATATTACACATTTTAACATCTGGATTCTAGATACTAACATCACTATCTCTGAAACATTAAAAAAACATGTTATTTAATAATTTCTTATTATATCACATCTTTGTCTAAAATGTATACGAATCTATGAGAAAGCATCGTGCACCTCTAATGAATCTTCCAAATAACCAGATCTTGGATACGTTTTTCCCTCTGGCTTATAAAACAATATTCGGATCAGGAACTTTTCATTAGCATTTTACCTTGTTAATATATGGATCCAAGAGAGTTAGATGTATTTGCATCGATATTTAAAATTAACTAAAATCGTGATATTTTATGTAAGTAAAAAGTCTTCAGATGTGTTGTTGAAGACATAACACTTTACCTTGTTAATATCCAAATCCTATATAGTTAGATGCATTTGCAACGATATTTAAAATTAATTAAAAATATGATATTTTATGCAAGTTAAAATTCTTAAGATGTGTTGTTTAAGACACATCTGAATCCGTAATAAAACACTATGTGTACTTCATTTTACTTTCCATATGCTAGATGATGGGATATATTTTGAACTTGAAAACATATTTGGATTTGGATGATTGTGAATGTTCATGTTACATCTCATACTTGGATTATGGATGCCTAGATATCTTGTAAACTAGAATTTTAAATAAAATAAAACAAATTATTTTCTAATATTTTCACTTTATCTTGTTTTCTACGATGATATTTTGATCCAAAAGAAATCATTTTATGTAAAATATAAGATGGCTTGATGTTACATATATGAATATAATTCAGATTCAAATAAATATCTGGATTCATGAGAAACGCTAATTTATACATGTTGATTCACTACCTGCGGAGAAAGAAATAGTTTCAAATCCAGCAGGGGTAGGAGTAGAGCCTCGATGCATATCTCTTAGCTAGAAATAGCGAAGGCATGGACTGAAAATGATACAACCCATGTTGAGCACTATTCGGATAGCACGAATCTGCATTACATAAACTGCATTTGTGTCCACTCTAGATCCTTGTCACTTATCTCGCTCCCCCTTAGCTTTCTATCTCTCTTTGCTTTATGTTCCTTACCCCACCCAATACCCTAAGCATACAATTTTCCTTTAACCACAACCTTGAAGTTGAGGGTGACTTTTTCCCTTTATTTAAGTCATATTCGGGTTGGTTACTTCTTTTTCCTGGTTCCATTCCATACACTAATGAATGTCGGCTGAATGTCGGCTTGAGTTGGAGCATTTCTCAAGTGACAGAAATTGGGGCGGAGAAAGAATATATCCTAGCTAGCTGTGATGCTTAGAAGTTAGCTCTAGCTATAATCCCAACATGTGCTTTAATCAATAGATCTTCTTATGGATTTCTTTTTTGATATGGAAAAATACCAAAAATTAGTATGCTTATACGCTGGATTATTTTCTATCGGATTTCCACCAAGTATGCACTTTTAATCTCCTTAAAAGAATTCAATCAATAGTCTCGATGGTCCCGAGGGTCTTACCCACACCTACTATATTGATGTGTGTTGGAATCTGAATGAATACATGATTCTCGTGTCTTCCATCTATAATCCTTTTGTTTTACTAGTTATGAAAATGTGGAGCTCGGGTCAGAGAACCTAGGATGCCTAAAGCATAGTAGAAGCACGAAGAAGCTTGTAGCGAACCGAACAGAGCGACCGACTTTGGAACATAAACTACTCAAATTATTATTGTAAAACCACTAGAAAAATAAGAAAAATTACACTTCTTTCACATACAAAGACTTGTTGCTTAGTAACACATCCTGTGTAACACCCTCTTCCCACATCTACCCAAGTAGCCATCCAACTAGAATAAACATGTGACAAGAGGCTACTAATATGAGATTAAACCTCCTATATTACCTTAATGAAGTGGAACCAACAGAAACCTCACAAACATACCTTACACATAATCAACAACATCTCTAGGAGGTAACCCAACCTCCCAGACCCCTGAACCCTGAGGGTGAACTAGTTTTTGGGCCTTTTGAGCCTTAGCCATGAGCATGTAAGGGAAAGGGAGCATGTACTAGAAGCATATAGCCACGGGCATCCCAAGGCAAGGTCGCGGCCAGGGCCTAAAAAAGTCAATTTTATTCCTGCAACTCTGGGATTTGTGCCACATTTTTAGCTCAAATCCCAGGTCACTTCCCAGAACTTTCAGAAACTTTAGGAGAGGATAAATAACATTAAAAAAATGTATGGAAGCAATCACATCATCAGGAAATCATCTCGACCCCTCCCAGCCATGACAGGAATTTTTTTCAAAAATGTAACAAACATTTAATCTATAGGTGTAAACAACATATTTAAACATAGAGGTCTCACACTTATCTGGGAATTGCTAAGAAGCATTTCTCCCTTACATCATAATCTGCAATACAATCTATTTGATAATAGATACATGATGTATTCATTAATAGGTAAAAACATGGAGAGAGGCATACATCATCACTAATAAATTACATGCTTATAACCAGCATAATAACAACATAAATACAATACATACAACAACAATACAATCCACATAATAACTAGTGAAATTTTAAATCAAATACCCAAGGAATGAGCTTCTCATTAATGAGTGTAAAAACCAAGCAGAGATGGGACTTCCACGTTCCACCCAACCATAGATTAGCTGAGCCAAATCTCTCTTAAGCCAATCACCCCCGTGACATATTCCAAGCATGAATGTGGGACTCAAAATGAAAGAACCAACTAGGGCATCCCGAGGCTAAACCACCTCACCCTCATCATTCATAAACTACGGTTAACCGTGACGTAGACCCAATCACTAGGCCAACACAAGCATGGATATCACCATATTCTATCTGCCTAAACTGTGAGGAATTTTCATGTCTCCTAGTCTCGCAGGCTTTACCGCAACCCACAATCTGAATCAGGGGTCATTAAGCTCTAAACCAATACATACTCTTCAGGCTTTACTGCAATCCCAAACACGAGATTCCTAGGCCTGAAATGGAGATAAAACCACCACCCCTCAGGCTTTACCGTAATCCAAACCCGAATCACTAGGCACTAAACCGAGGCAAAAAATACATTGGTTCTATAATCATTCGTAGATCTACCTCACTCAACTTCAAATCCATCTGGCAATCTAGCTAAACCAAAATATGAGAACCCCAGAACACCATGGCTATCCGAAAATGGCAAGGCTAGATTGAATACACTGTCTCACCTGGAAAAAACCATGCCAAGATAGAAAATAACCACATGTAGTACGATGCATGAAAAATCTAGTAAGGAAATCATGCGTGCAAATGAATACTTGCAAAGTATCCTCTTATAGATTCTTGATTCCTACTCCTCCTTGATTGCTTCTTCCTTCTTCCTTCTTTCTTTCCTTTCTTTCTCCAATGCCAAAGTGCTCCAAAAAATCTAAGTGTCCAAGAGTGAGAGAGACAGAGAATAATGAGAGAGCCCCAAAAATTGCACTAAAAAAAGGTATCAACAGATCAATAGAAGCCTTTTTATATAAGAGGCCTCTATTATCTTCATTTTCCATTCTTCTTCCTTCATTTTCCTCCTCACATGCAACTTGTGACCTTTCACCTCCCTTTTCTCCTAATTTCCATTATTTTTATATATCAATGTGCCAAAAATGCCACTTTGCCTCTTCAAATCCTTTTCCTTTTCCAATTTCCTTATCCATAATAAACAAAATCAACGCACATTAGGATGTATTTCCCAACTTTAAGCATGGAATAAGTGTCCCATCAACCGTGGTTATTATATATAACTTTTATTACATCAAATTTTCACCACGGCTTTTACAGAACCCTCCCCCTTAGAAGACACCATCCTCTGTGTTCAACCACACATATACATCAACAAAACCATTGAAAATCAGCCATACTGCCCATGGAGAATTATAACATAGCTCGATGCAGTATTTACAATGATCACCCGGCTAAAAAGAAAACCATCATGAAACCATAACAACATGACACCATACCACTTATTGGATATTTATAACATAGCTCATGATGGTATATATATATATATACAACCATCACATCAAAACATATACAGAAGCATCTCCAAAACATATGGTAAACAAAAACCAACATCACACCAAAAATTCTTTGCCTCAACCGACAAACAAGGAAGGATACATGGCCCGCATCTAATCTTCCATCTCCCATGTAGCTTCATTGGTCCCAAAGTGCTTCCATTTCACATTAACTTACTCTATTTCTCGGTTCTAGAGCATAATCACCTTTTTCTACAATATACACTGAGGCTCTGGCTAGAATTCTCCATCGAGTTCCACCTCCAATAAAAACCAGTCAATCACATTATCAACATGTTTAACATACTTATAAAGAAAATATATATGAAAAAAATCATGTACTTTCACTATGGAAGGTAATGCAAGTCGATAGGCCACTGGTCTAATCCTCTTAATGATCTTGAAGGTTTAACAAAAGTGTGGTGCCAACTTGGCACACGATTCAATCTGCAAGGAGATCCTCTTGGGCTTGATACGCAAGTACACTTGATCCCTAACCTAAAATCTTTAAAAAAATTGTTCGTATATACATAACTCTTCTTCCTATCATGTGTTTCCTTCAAGTTCTTCTTGAGCACCTGCACTTCTTGTTTCGTCTCTTCCAACATCTATGGTCCAATTAGTACCTCTTTAACCAGATCACTCCAACTGATTAGAGTGCTACAACTCCGCCCATACATAGCCTCAAATGGACTCATCTTCAATGACTACTGGAACCCATTGTCGTAAGTGAAATCTAACAATGGAAGATACTCTTCCCACTTCCGATGTTGATGCATCACATACATACTCAACATATCCTCTAGTATCTTTTTGACCCTCTCAGTTTGTACATCTGTCTGTGGATGATAAGTTGTGCTGAAGGCCAACTCAGTGCCCAAACATGCAAACAACTCCTTCCAAAACATGGAAGAGAAATTTGCATCCCTTTCAAACACAATCTTCTTTGGAACACCATGCAATATGACTATGTCTCGGATAAACACCTGTGCTACATCGCTAGTTGAGTATGTAGTCTTCACAGCTGGTATGAAATGTGAAACCTTTGTTAACCTTTCCACAACAACCATGATGGAATCATGTTATCTAGCTGTCTTCGGTAACCCTATGATGAAGTCCATGGAATTGACCTCCTATTTCCACTATAGTATCACAATCGGATGTAGCAGCCCACCTGGATGTTTACACTCTGTCTTAACCATCTGAAAATCCAAACATCTAGCTACAAACTCTACCACAACCTTCTTTATATCGACCAATAATATAATATATTCAATGCAGTTAATGTTTTCTGGTAGCCTAGGTGACCTGAATATGGTTTCACATGAAACTCCCTCAAGATCACCTTATTGAGCTCACTAATATTTGGTACATACATCCTGTCTCTAAATCTAAGCAATCCTTCTTTTGTGAGATGATAGTCAAAATCCTATAAACGTGTATTTGTACGTGTACCTGCATCTGTATTTCCACCTGTACTTGTACCTATACTGCCACCTATACATGTACCTATACCAACACCTGTACATGTACCTATACCAACACATTACATGTACCAAGACCTGTATCTCTAACAAAACCTGTACCTGTACTCTGCTGCAACCTATGCATAATCTCCATATACCTATGATCCTGTTGATCTGCCTGCAAGATCCTATCCTGTAATTTTTTCCCATAGGAGGTCTTCGGTACTAAGTGATTTGCCTATACCCACCTTTAACGAGCATATACAACCATGGTTTTGTTTCCCTTGATGTACCTAATCTTGAAGTCAAACTCGTCGATCATGCCCAACGATCTAGCCTATATGGCATTCAAATTTGGCTGGTCAAATAAGTACCTCAACCCAATGTGGCCATTCATCAATAAAAAATGCCTACCGAGAAGATAGTGCCACCACATATTCAGTGAATTTATAATCGTTGTTAGCTCAAGATCATGTGTCGGGTAATTCTTTTCGTGCTCCTTCATGTTTCGTGACTCATAACATACCACCTATCCATCCTGCATAAGAAATCTGCCATGTCCTCTCTTGCAAGAATATGTACACACTACAAACTCCTTGTCTAAATCTGCAATCTTTAACACTGGATCATGTGTCAACAACTGCTTAAGCTACTAAAAACCAGTCTTTCACTCTGTTGTGCTATACAACAACCCCCCATTTATTCTCATAAACGGGGACCCTTTAGAAATAAATAGGAAATTCTTTTTATAATTTCCTAAAAAAAAAAAAAAACTTAGAAAATAAATATTGTATGTTTTTTCCTTAAAGCGCATCGCATATCACATATCTTATTTCAAAAAGACCCATAAAATGTAAAATGTACGATTTGCGATCTGTGCTCAAGTTTCTTTGAAGATATAATTTAAAATATTTTTTGTAAAAAACCTCAATCATCTTTATATTTACTTTTCGCACCGCACTTCATTTAAACAATAAAATATTTATGAGAAAAATTATATAAGTTGCGATAACCGCGAACCCAAAAAGAAAATAAACCAATAAATATAAAACTTTTGGCTATCACGGTCACCTTAGTTTTTCGCAATTCGCATTTCGCTCAACTTTTAATATACGCTTAATCGTTATCCCATAAAATTTGTGATCTGTGATTTGCGCAGATCTCATTTCGAAACCTTTAAGGGTAAGTATCATGAAATATTATAAGTTGTAATCTGCAATATGCACATTAATGTCATTTAATGAATCAAGCGTGTAAAACATCTCGTGTCATATCAAAATGAAATTTAAGATCTTAATGGCTTTAAAGCGATGGATAGATCTTACGTGTCAAGACATGTGAAATATTAAATCAAAAATTATGAAGAATGATTGATGTTATATTTTAATAGATTGATATCTTCTCACGTGTGTTTGAAGTAAATTATTGATTTATTCCTTTAATACTCCATACTTGTAAAAAAATCGCTTTTTCTTTTAGGAAACCAGTTAATGGATTCAAGAAGAGAAAAATGAGCAAAAAGGGTAAAGAAATGTCTTAGACGTCATCAACAGAAGACACAAATATGTCTCCATTATTCTCAGATATCGTATGCAACAAATACTGCGGTAGTTTGACATGGGAGGCAATGTATAAACTCTTTGAAAATGAAGGACCAACGGTGATAAACAAATTTTCTTCAACAAGCACTACTTCTACCTCTGACGCAACTCTTTTTTACGTTGCATGCTCATACATGCACAGGATAGCTGCAAGACCCAATATTCTTCCTTATATGGACATGGTTAAGTGGGAAATTAACCACTTAAACATTGAAGATAGAATATTCCAGAATTCGAGAGGAGAAACTATGGGTTCTTTTAGGGCAGAGGATTTAGAAACAATGTACCATCTGCCACCCCCGCAGCAGAAATATGACAAAGAATAGTTCCAGAAGTTTAAAGGAGAACATCCAGACCTTTTCAAAGTCATCCAAGAATGGAAAGATAATGAAGGGAAATTGAAGCAAGATAATTTTGGTACGTACCCAATTTCCCAAATTCCTAATCCTTACTGTTATGTCGCTGGTATGTTATGTAGGATATTTTCCAAACTAGATAACACTAGATTCTT
The DNA here is from genome assembly GCA_034641835.2 of Pinus albicaulis. Classification (NCBI taxonomy): domain Eukaryota; kingdom Viridiplantae; phylum Streptophyta; class Pinopsida; order Pinales; family Pinaceae; genus Pinus; species Pinus albicaulis. Next base: position 1,460,153,152 of record CM076584.1, on the reverse strand, counting down.
AAGAGACTGGGTTCCCCTAATTGACGCAATTGTCAATTCATATATTCTAAATTGGGCAGACATTTTATCCAATAACCTAGCCAAGCATATAACCGAACATAGGAATAAAAGAAGTGTTTCACTCAGAGAAATACCTCCCTTTTATATGTATGCCTATGTCATGGATGCTATCTGTTTTATTTCCAGTTTTCCCACCATGGGATGGAAATGGACCACCCAAGGACCCTACCCCAATTCACATCTACCATAGAGAACTCTGGGATTCAGATTACCACTTGCACTTCTATAAAGTCTATTATGGAGTCATATTGCCTATACATCATATGATTTTTAACAAAAGGGCTCCTTGGGTTTCTGAAGAAGCCAATGTAGACATTCTTCCAGTAGCTAGATGGTTTTCTGAAGAAAATTTTACATATATTAGAGTATTTGGTAGTTGTGCTTCTCCCCATGTTTTACCCTATTATATTCATGATAAGTTACTTGCAAAAGAAATAGCCTATCATCTTATCAATGGTGTTACAAAGCAGCTGAAGGATGCTAAAAAGGCTATTTGGCCTAATTTCCCTCTACAATGTGGCACCTTTTCTTTGTCTAATATTGGCCATACTTACAAGGAGGTTCCCAAGATTCAGTTATTGAAATTGGCATTTATGCGAAGAATATTATATGATCCCAATGATGTGATTAAAAATTACATTGAAGAGCTTAAAATGAAGCCTTTTGTAAAGGAGGAAGATGGATTCGATGACCTCTTCCAGGGCATGGAAAATTTCTCTGATATTACCAAGTATGTATCTAGTCAACTAAGTCAAAAGGATGGTGAAGCTTTTCAAGCATACAGAAACAAGATACTAGAGAAAGTCCCTTTAAATTTGTTAACTGTTGAAGATGAAAAACACACTCCAAGTGCTAGTATAGATGATGAAATGAAAGAAATGTCTGAAGATGAATCAGGTCAGTCACAGTAGAAATATGAGAATTCGGATCATTCTGAAAATGAATCTGAATCCAAGAAAGAAAATTCAGAAAAGACAATTGACCAAGTTATTCAAGAGATAGAAATGCCGGAGGAAACAAGAAATAATGGGACAGAATCAAATTCTGAAACAGTTCAACACAGTCATAACATGCTAGATCAGTCCAGTTTGTCACAAGAAAAAGATCTTATAAATTAATGGGAAGAATTTTCTGAAGCAATAAATACTTCCAAAGAAAATCCCAATACTGATCAAGCAACAATTTTCCAAACACCAAAACGTTCACAGAAGATAGTGGAGACTGTCAATCAACTACAAAGAGTTCCAAAAATACATGAGAAATAAATCATACTGGCCTACCCCATAGATCAGATAGTTCTACATATTTAATACATTCCTTCATTAGATATTTTCTACAGTCCTAGTTACAAGGTTGTAGTCAAAAGAAATAAAAGAAGGAGAATTGATGAAACAACTCCAAAGCCTACAGATGAATTAGTTGATGTACTATGGAAGGATTCCTCAGAAGATCCCACTGAACATCTAACTAAATTATCACAGTATGCAGGGGCATATGCTAATGCTGCTGTTGATAAAGCTACTGAAGTTAGAATGTTGTTAATGTTAGAAAACTATATATATTACAGAGCAATGCAACACATAAAATACGTTGAAAACACAAGGACACAAAACACATAAAACCAGAGAGACATAGATATACGTGGTTCCCCCAGTTGGGCTACGTCCACCCCAAATAGCCAGTCCTTCCTTTCTATTATCCAACAAAATGAAGAGACACAACCTACAGCAGATCCCCTGTAATATCCTTTGTTCTCTCTCACAATATCCCTATCTGTTTCTCGCTTCGAGAATACACATACCATGCACAGCTGCAATAAAATACCCTAATACAAAGCGAGGGGTTTCCTTCTAGGGTAAAAAACCCTAAACTAAGCATAACTTCTACTGTCAGATCATCTGCCTAATGAACGGCCCAGATTGACTAGAAATTACTATACTTTTACAAGGAAATTTTACATCTATTTTTAGCTTCGGGGGCGCTGCCCCCGAAACCCCCTGCCAGGGGGGATTCCATAAAGTCGCAGCCATCCCCCTCCCCTGGATCACCCAAGCAGCGTTTAATTTCGAGCGGCGTTGCTGCCCCATTTAGGTACAGGGTTCCAATGTTGTGATACAAAATAAATAAGATAATCAGGCTCCACACCCAACAATCTGCCACTTGGAGACTGATTGTAGAAATTGCACCGCTGCTTCATTTGCTGGACAATGACTCCTCTTTGGACCTAGTTGTTTCTCATCTTCATCTTCATCCTTGAAGACCAATTGAAACTGAGCATAATCTCAGTTTCTCCCTGGTTACAACTTTTGTTAGCACATCTGCAAGATTCTGGCTAGTCTGTATCTTTTCCAGCTTCAACTGTCCATCTTCCAACACTGACCGTATGAAATGGTACTTGAGCTGTATTTGTTTAGTCCTGGAATGAAATGCTGAGTTCTTTGCAAGATGAATGGAACTTTGGCTATCATTGTATAACGTGCCCATATCATGCTTCTTACCCAATTCATCCATAAACCTTTGTAACCAAATAATTTCTTTACTAGCCTTTGTAGCAGCAACATACTCAACTTCTGTTGTTGAAAATACAACAACACTTTGGATTTTTGAAACCCAACTAACAGTTGTTCCACCTACATTAAATACATATCATGTAGTGCTCCTCCTGTTATCTCTGTCACCTGTCATATTTGCATCAACATATCCCTGTAGAGAAATGTTTGAACCACCAAAGAATAATTCTTGATTTGTGGTACCTCTCAAATATCTGAGAATCCATTTTACTGCCATCCAATGTTCTTTTCTTGGATTGTTCATGTACCTGCTTACAACTCCCACTGCATGTGCAATATCAAGCCTTGTACAGACCGTTGCATGCATTAAGCTTCCAACTGCTGATGCATATGGAACTTTAGACATATAGTCCATTTCTTCTTGGGTCTTGGGGCACATCTCCTTACTAAGTTTGAAATGGCTAGCAAAAGGTGTACTAACTGGTTTTTCATTCTGCATATTATATCTTTTCAACACCTTTTGTATGTACTCATTCTGAGACAGTGTTAATTTTCGATTATTCCTGTTTCTAATTATTCTCATACCAAGGATTTGTTTTTTAGCTCCCAAATCCTTCATTGCAAATGAATTTGCCAATTTTATTTTAAGCACATTTATTTCCTGCATGTTAGACCCTGCAACAAGCATGTCATCTACATACAATAACAAGATAATATAGCTACCATCATTTTTCTTTTTCAGATAAACACAATGATCAGAGTGACATCTAGTATAACCTTGTTCAGACATAAACCTGTCAAATTTTAGATACCACTTCCTTGGAGCCTATTTTAAGCCATACAAGCTCTTCTTTAACCTCCACACTAATTTTTTTGTCCCTTTGACCTCATATCCTTTGGGTTGTTGCATGTAGATATTTTCCTCCAAATCTCCATGGAGAAATGTTGTCTTTACATCTAACTGTTCAAGATGTAAATCTTCCGCAGCTACAAGACTTAAAATAGTTCTGATTGAAGTCATCTTAACAACAGGAGAAAATATTTCATCAAAATCAATACCTTTCTTTTGTGCAAACCCCTTCACCACAAGTCTAGCTTTGTACCTATGTTTTCCTCCATCTTCTTCCTTCAGCCTGTAAACCCATTTATTCTGCAATGGAGTTTTACCTGCAGGCAACCTGACTAAGTCCCAAGTCTGGTTATTCATTAAGTATTCCATCTCTTCTTACATGGCTAGATCCCACTTCTTCCTGGTTTCAACCTGCATTGCTTATTCATAACATTCGGGTTCATCGAAATTAGTTAACAATAAATAATATAATGAAGGAGAGTATCGTTCAAGGGGTCTACTTATCCTAGTAGATCTTCTGACACCACTTTCAGGTGTTTGAGGTGCTTGTTGCTGTTGTGGTGGTTTTTTTTGTTGTGCCTGTTGATTATTATTATTTTTAGGCACCTTTACTTTTTCTGTGATCTCATCAAGAACTATGTATTCTTTTCTTTCTTTTTCTTGTTTCTTTTCCTGCAACTGATTCTTATACAAGACCTTTTCATTGAATATTACATCTCTCCTCCTAATGATTTTGTGATTTTCATAATCATATAAGCAATAACCAAAATCATTAACACCATATCCAATAAAGGTACATTTCTTTGATTTTGCCTCAAGATTTATTATGTTTTCTTATTTAATATGGACAAAGGCCTCACAACCGAAAGTCTTTAAAATGGAGTAGTTTACCTTTTCATCTTTCCATGCTTCCTCTGGAATACCACCATCCAAGGAACTTGAAGGCCCTCTGTTTATTACATAAACAGCAGTATCTACAGCATCTTCCCAAAATTGTAAAGGCAATCCTACATGCAATCTCATGCACCTTGCACGCTCCATGATTGTTCTGTTCATCCTTTCTGACACACCATTCTGTTGTGGTGTTCTTGGAACTGTCTTCTCTCTGCGAATTCCATGCTCTGAACAGTACCTATCAAACTCTTTACTACAATATTCACCTCCATTGTCTGATCTGAGACACTTCAACTTCTTTCCTATTTCAATATCAACCAAAGCTTTCCATTTCTTGAAAGTATCAAATACATTAGATTTATTTTGAATACAATAAATCCAATTTTTTCTAGTTGCATCATCAATAAAAGTAACATAATAACAAGGGCCACTGAGAGATGATATCTAAGCAGGTCCCCATACACCTGTATGCACAAGATATATTTTTTCGCTCTTCTTTTATTTCCCAACTCTGAGAAATCTGACTCTCTTCTATTTTCCATAAATGCAATTCTCACAGAAATCCAAATCAACATTCTTCAAACCCGGCAAAAAATTTCTTGAGTGAAGAATCTTCATCCCCTTCTCACTCATGTGTCTGAGCCTATGATGCCATAATGCTGCATCTACTCCTTTGGAAGTTAAAGCATTAACAGAGTTAGAAACACCATTGCATAAATACAATGTACCAACCTTTTCGCCTTTTTCTATTACCAGGGATCCTTTGGTGACCTTCCAAGTTTTATCTGTGAAAGTTGTCACACAACCTTCACTGCCTAACTGCCCTGTTGGAATCAAATTTTTCTTCAGATCTGGAACATGCCTTACCAACTTTAATATCCATTGGTTTCCATTCTTCTGTTTTACAAGAACCTTACCCATTCCAACAATTTTACAGGGTTTATCATCACCCAAACGGACTTGTCCAAAATCTCCTTGAACATAGTCATGAAAATGTTTCTTATTAGGTGTGGCATGGAAAGAAGCCCCTGAATCTACTACCCAGGAATCAGTAACATTTTCGAAAGAAAGAATCAAGGCATCTTGTAACACATCACCTGTCACATTTGCTTCATGATTGTTTTCTTGCTTTTCGTCTCCTTCTTTTCCATTCTGAGATCTACAGTCTTTCTTCAGGTGTCCTTTCTTTCCGCATTTCTAGCACATTATACTCGATCTGGACTTGGATCTGCCTTTCCTTGATTTCGTGTGATATCGTAAGCTCTTTCATCTTTCCATTTTTCTTCGCCTAGACTCTACACTCAAAGCATTACCCGATGTCTCACCAGAGCTTTTCCATTGCATTTTCTCACTAAGGATAGCACCGATAACATCATCAAACTTTAAAGTACTAGGTCCAGAGATAGAGTTACTAATGGACATAATTAAACCATTCTAGCTTTCTGGCAATGAGCATAGAAATAAAAGAGCCCTAACTTCATCATCAAAGTTTACCTCTACAGAAGTTAACTGACTTGTAACTGTATTAAAATCATTTAAATAGTCTGCAACAGATCCACCTTCTGACATCTTCATATTAAATAAAAGTTTCATAAGAAATACCTTGTTTGAGGCCGAGGGTTTTTCATATAGTTTTGTCAACGCCTTAATCAAACCTTTTTTTGTTGTTTCCTTAGAAATATTGAAGGCTACCGATGTCGCGAGGCACAACTGTACCGTTCCGAGTGCCTTTCTATCGAGAATCTCCCATTCTGCGTCTATCATAGTCGTTAGCTTCTTTGTTTTTCCGCTCAATGGTAGGTACAGATCTTTCTAATACAGATAATCTTCCATCTGCATCTTCCACAGCGAGAATTTTTGGCAATTAAGCTTCTCGACCCTAAACTTACCATCTTCCGCCATTTCTCCCACTCGAACCGGGAACCCTTCTTTCCTGCGAGTTTATCAGCCAAATAGACCTTCGGCTCTGATACCAGTTGTTAGAAAATTATATATTACAAAGTAAAGCAACACATAAAATATGTTGAAAACATAAGCACACGAAACATATAAAACTAGAGAGACACAGATATACGTGGTTCACCCAGTTTGGGCTACGTCCACCCCGAACAGCCAGTCCTTCCTTTCTATTATCCAGCAAAATGAAGAGACACAACCTATAGTAGATTCACTGTAATATCCATTGTTCTCTCTCACAGTATCCCTATCTGTTTCTCGCTTAGAGAATACACATACCATGCACAGTCACAATACAATACCCTCATACAAAACGAGGGGTTGCCTTCTAGGGAAAAAAACCCTAAACTAAACATAACTTCTACCATCAGATCATCCACCTAATGAACGGCCTAGATTGACTAAAAATTGATATACTTTTACAAGGAAATTTTACATCTGTTTTTAGCTTCGAGGGCCCTGCCCCTAAAACCCCCCACCAAGGGGGGGCTCCATAAAGTCACAGCCGCCCCCCCCCTGGACCCCCCAGGCAGCGTTTAATTTCGGGCGGTGTTGCTACCGCATTTAGGTACAGGGGTCCAATGCTGTGATATAAAATAAACAAGATAATTAGGATCCACACCCAATTGTTAAAACTAAAGGATTCCAAAGTACAAGAATTAGAAAAGTTTTTGAATGAAGAGAAATCCAATCCAGTGAAAAATTCAAAGAAAATGTAGCCCAATTTCACAAATATATTGAAAGCCTCAAATTACAACATCAGACAAAGCTTAATGAAAAACAAGCACAGCTGGAAATAACAACGACTAAGTTACAGAGTCAACCACAATTAGAACAATTTGTCAAAGAAGCATTGATTTAAACACCAAGTTAAAGAAAGAAAAAGAAGTGTTTTGTCACCAAGCTTCCATGATTGATTCTTATTGTGATTCAGTTAAAGTAATAATCCAGCAGATAGAAAATAAGAAACTGGAATGTGAAAGACTTGAAAAGAAAATCGAAGAGCACATTCAGTGGAAAGTTTCAAATTCAGGAAAGCAATCTAATCTACCTCAAGTAGATAAGCTTCACAAAGAAATGTTATTCACAGAATGGGAAGCACAAATCAAACAAGCAGATAAAGCAGCAGCAAAGACATCCAAGATATCAAATGAGATTTTTGAATCTATCTGTGAGCAACTGTCTAAAGTATAAATTCTGAAGGAAAACACGTCTGATGTGTTTTCAGAAACAAGACAGGTAGAAATAAAGTGGATACATAGAGCATATACTCAGGAGGAAATGACAAAAAAGGTAAATAAGTTTGATCGGGATAATTACTGGAATTTTCTGATCAAACCTTACCATCAACATCAAACTCTTCTATCTTTTACAGATTCAGCAAAAAGATCTCAGCCAGTAATCTCAAATGTTATTTTCAAGGGACAGATCTGATCACAAATATCATAGCCAGCTCAGCTCAAGCCAATGTTATATATTTTCCAACTTCGTGACCACATTCAGAAAGAAGGGCAGGATTCACAAAATCAGAATTTTTAGTTTAAAATTCCTAGATTCACTAGTACATTTGGTCAAAATTCCGACACTTTAGTTCCGACACTTTTGACGTATTGTCGAAAATTTCCCCAATTTTTATCAATTTTTCAAACACTGCCAACAACCGTCGCTATACCGACGTTTAGGGACATCGTTGGTATTACGACGTTTAGGACAGTCGTCAGAATACCGACACTTCGGGACGCAATGTCTGAAATGACACGTTTCTAATACTTGAGTTGGTAGTGTGACGGTTTGGGGAACACGTCGTTATTTCGACGTTTAGAGACATGGTCGATAGTGCGACGTAATTGGGCTCAACCATCGGTCATGCGACGATTTGAGGAAAACCGTCAATATTGCGACAATTAAAGGATAACCGTCGGTGTTGCGACGTGTTGATTACACGTCATAAGAGCGATGACGGTAAACATTGTAATTTCCCTTAGATTTTAACCAATTTTTTTTAAGAAATATTAACCGAGTTTCGTAGTCTTCATTTTCGATATCCGTTCAATTACATGTAGTTTCAATCATGTCCTATACAAGTTTTAAAATAAAAAACAACAACAACGTTCCTTAAAGTATCATATAGACCAGTTTTATATTTTAAATAGAGAGTTTAAATTATGTGATGAAATAAAATTTAATTTATTTATTCCTCTTTTTTTTAACGGTAAAATTTAACTTATTTATTAATGCGACCTGTTTGTCGTTTTCTCCCTTCTTCCTTCGTTCGGTTCGGGTTGGGTTGTGTGAGGGCGCCCAATGAAACGTGTTCAGGTTGGGTCGGGTTGTGTGAGGGCGCCCAAGGAAACGCGTTCGGGTCGGGTCTGGTCAGGTGAGGGTGCCGAAGGAAATGCATTCCGATCGAGTCGTTTCGTTTGAGGGCGGTCATATCAAATTTGCTAAGTTTTGACCGCATGGGTGCCTTTTGCATGTTCGTGCAGCCCATTTGCACACGTTTTCTCCCTTGTGCCTTCGTTCAGTTGGGCGCGCCGTGTGAGGGCACCCGTCCAAACGTGTTCATCTTGGGTCGAGTCATTTCATTTGAGGGCGCCCGCCCAAACATGTTCGGGTCGGGCCATTTCATTTGAGGAAGGCCGTATCAAATTTGCTAAGTTGTGACCGCATAGGTGCCTTTTGCACATTTGTGCAGTCCATTTTCCATTTTCTCCCTTTTGCCTTCGTTCGATCACGCGCGCCATGTTAGGGTGCCCGTCCAAACGCATTCGAGTCGAGTCGTTTCATTTGAGGGCGCCCACCAAGACACATTTGGGTCGGGTCGGGTCGTTTCTTTTGACGGTGCCCGCCCAAACATGTTTGGGTCAGGTTGGGTAATTTCATTTGAGGGCACCCGCCCAAACGCGTTCGGGTCGGGTGAGGTCGTTTCATTTGAGGGCGCCCGCGCAATCGCGTTTGGGTCAGGTTGGGTCGTTTCGATTAAGGGTGCCCCCCCAAATGCGTTCAGGTCGGGTCGTTTCGTTTGACGGTGCCCGTATCAAATTTGCTAAGTTGTGACTGCATGGGTGCCTTGTGCACGTTCGTGCGGCCCATTTTCCATTTTCTCCCTTGTGCCTTTGTTCGGTCGGGCGTGCCGTGTGAGGGCGCCTGCCCAAATGCGTTCGGGTCGAGTCGGGTCGTTTCGTTTGAGGGCAGCTGTATCAAAATTGCTAATTTATGACCGCACTAGTGCCTTTTGCACGTTCGTGTGGCCCGTTTGTTGTTTTCTCCCTTGTGCCTTCGTTCAGTCATGCACGTTGTGTCGCGCTGTGTGAAGGCGCCACCGAAACATGTTCGTTTTGGGTCGTTTCGTTTGAGGGCGGCCGTATCAAATTTGCTAAGTTGTGACTGCACGAGTGCCTTGTGCACGTTCGTGCGGCCCATTTTCCGTTTGCTCCCTTGTGCCTTCGTTAGGTCAGGCACGGCATGTCATTTCGTTTGAGGGTGCCCACCCAAACCTGTTTGGGTCGGGTCATTTCGGTTGAGGGTGCCCGCCCAAACGTGTTTGGGTCGGGTCGTTTCGGTTGAGGGCGCTCACCGAAAAACATTTCGGTCGGGTCATTTTGGTTGAGCGCACCCGTATCAAATTTGCTAAGTTTTGACTGCATGGGTGCCCTGTGCACATTCGTGCGGCCTATTTTTCGATTGCTCCCTTGTGCTTTTGTTCGGTCAGGCGCGCTGTGTCGCGCCGTGTGAGGGCACCTACTCAAATGCGTTCGTGTTGGGTCATTTCGGTTGAGGGCACCCATATCAAATTTGCTAAGTTGTGACTGCATGGGTGCCCTATGCACGTTCATGCGGCCCGTTTTCCGGTTGCTCCCTTGTGCCTTTAGTCATTCGAGTGTGCCATGTCACGCTGTGTGAGGGTGCCCACCCAAACAAGTTTAGGTTGTGTCGTTTCGGTTGAGGGCGGCCGCCCAAACGCGTTTGGGTCGGGTCATTTCGGTTGAGGGCGTCTGTATCAAATTTGCTAAGTTGTGACCGCACGGGTGCCCTATAAACGTTCATGCGACCCATTTTCTAGTTCCTCCCTTGTGCCTTTGTTCGGTCGGGCGCGTTGTGTTGCGCCGTGTTGGGGTGCCCACCTAAACGTGTTCGGGTCGGGTCGTTTCGGTTGAGGGAGCTCGTATCAAATTTACTAAGTTGTCACTGCACGGGTACCCTATGCACATTTGTGTAGCCCATTTTCTGGTTTCTCTCTTATTCCTTCATTCGGTCGGGCGTGCTGTGTCAGGGTGCCCGCCCAAACGCTTTCGGGTCGGGTCGTTTCGGTTGAGGGCGCCCGTATGAAATTTGCTAAGTTGTGACCGCACGGGTGCCCTGTGCATGTTCGTACAACCCGTTTTCTGGTTTCTCCCTTGTGCCTTCATTCAGTTGGGCATGTAGTGTCGTGTCGTGTGAAGGCGCTCGCCCAAACGCGTTCGGGTCGAGTCGTTTCAGTCGAGGGCGCCCGTATCAAATTTTCTAAGTTTTGACCACATGGGTGCCTTGTGCATGACGTTCGTGCAACCCGTTTGCTAGTTGCTCCCTTGTTCCTTCATTCGGTCGGGCGTGCCGTGTGAGGGAGCCTACCCAAATGCGTTCGGGTCGGGGTGAAGCCGCAGCAAGGAAATGAAGTCTAGGTCGAGTCGGGTAAAAACGCGTTCAATGTTCACCCGCAGGTGGATTCCGGTTCCATCCACACGGGACGTGCATAATAGTGTTCAGGGCAGGGTTGAGTTGGGTTCCTTCCGCAAGACGCGTGCAGAATATTGTTTAGGGCGGGCGCGTTCAGGTCGAGTCGAGTTTGTGCAGTGCGTCCATGTTCAGGACGTGCAAAACAATGTTTGAAGGTGCGAAGGATTTTCATCAGGGTCAGGTCAGGTCGAACGCGACCCGAACGCATTGAGGAGACGTGTGCAGGCCGTGAACCCGGTGACCTGCGTGCAGACCGTGACCCCGGTGACTCGCATGCATAAATTCGTTCAGGGTACTGAGAGCGTCTATGACCCGAGTGACCCACTTGAACCAGAATTCGTGCAGACTTCATAAACATGTTCTAAAAGGTAATTTTGGGGTTCCTTTGGATTGTTTGCACTATTGGGGAGCTGTTAAGGCTAGACCAAGATACAAGCACATTTGGAAAGAAGCATAAATGGTTTATGTAGGCTTGGTTGTATAATTATTGCAGATTGTACATATTTATTGAAACATAATATCAGGAAGACTTATTAACGGGAGTTTCCCCTCCCTAATGCCTTAACCACTAACTCATTATTCAGGTACCTAAACCCTAACTGCACCTAAATCCCCTAACCCTTAAGCCCCCAATCCCTAATCCCCTAAATACTAACTCATTATTCAACCCCTAACCCCTAAATGCACCTAAATCCCCTAACCCCTATCCCCCAATCCCTAAACCCTTAACCACTAACTCATTATATCCCTAACCCCAATCCCTAATCCCTTAACCACTAAATAATTACTCCCCTAACCCATAAATGTGCCTAAATCCCCTAACCCCTAAGCCCCCAATCCCTAACCCCTTAACCACTAACTCATTATTCTCCTAACTCCTAACCCCTAAACCCTAAACCTCTAACCCCTAATCTCATATTCATCAAACCCCTAAGCCCTTAATACCTAATCCCTTAACCACTAACTCGTTATTCCCCTAACCCTTATAATATTCCTTAAAACCCATTGGGATTGGCCATTCAAAACAAGAGAAGTTCTAGTTGGGACCTACGATTGGGTAATTAATTCCCCCTTGTTCGAAAGGTGGAATTTTTTCCTTGTCAAAAACCCTATAGTCCTTAATCCATCTAACATATACTTATAATGTTGTTTGGGGTTGCCTCCAAATGTGACTGAGAGGGCACTCTTACCCCTCCCTTTCATTTCATTACCCAACAAGTTACCCTTTTAGGGAACGAAAAATAGATTACACCTCCATGCATTAATGGCTAACTTGCTCAGACTCTAACCTGTGTGCCTCTTCCTTGGGTTTTGAAGAGTTACTTAAATTTTTTATTATGTGTATGTTGATAAATATAACATAAAAAAATTAATTAATTAATCAATTGACATTAATTATTTTAAAGCATTATTCTTTAACTTAGCATAAATACATGATTAAACCATTGATTCACAATGAATAGTAACACATGTCCATGCCTCAATATCATTATTCGAACATGAATAAACTTTTAGTAGTAATCATTTTATTAGATTAACCACACCAAGTTTCCATGCAAGCAATCTAAAATTATGATCAGATGCTCAATTAGACAAAAGTGTTTATAGAGATCATATTTAATGTAAGGGTGTTACATCGATCAGGTAGATCACTCGAGGAGGGGGATTTTATAGACCCAAAATGGAAAACAACTACTAAGAAAAGGATACTTGTCACACACTCATCGAATCAAGATTTTGGATATGTGTGTTCAATGTCAACATTAAACTGAACCTTTTACTTGTGGAGGCTTTATGAAGTGAAGGACACATATGCAAATAACTATTGATTTGAAATTTCATTTGGTGAAATGTAAGTTACCTTGTGGAATTTGAGACCCCTAGCTTAGCCTAAATACTGCCCTTTTTTTTAAAATTCCAACAATGCTTGGCCTAATTACCTTACCACCTTTTTTCCAAAAATTCTTACCTAATTACATTACCGCATTTTTTCCAACAATTCTTAGCCTAATTACCTTACCACTTTTTTTCCAGCAATGCCTGACGACTACAATCACATTGCAGAATCGCTGAGACAGTAGATGAGAAGACGTTGGTTCAGGGGTTTAGCTAAGAAGACATTGGTTCAGGGGTTTAGCTGCGAAGACGTTGGTTTAGGGGTTTAGCAGGGGACCCATTGGTTTGACCACCAACCACTAAGCAAAGACAACTACTGGCCTGACCAGGAAATCAAGGGAAATCAGCCTTTTTCAACCCACAAAATGGTAAGGATACACAAATTTATCATCTTTCTGTTTAAAAATAATTGTCATGTTGGTTCAATTTTCGATCCATCTTCATTCAAGTAGTCCAAGAGTACATCATCCTCTTTTCTGAACAAGAATCATGTTATTGGTGACAGGCATGTGAAAACAAAGGGACAAAATGACAATTTAGAATTAGCTTTTTCTTGAGGATTTACCCAGGGTAATGATGGACTGCAAGAATTTCAATACATTTTTATTTCCATTACACACATTTCAGGTCATGGGGTTAGAGATATATGCCTTGATGGAGTTATTTTAGGAGAGTTTAAAGGTTCCTTGAAACATTGGTTTGTTGAACCCCCTCGTGAATGGGAGTTGACATACTCCATATAGGAGATGGTGACCTAAATGGAGATGGTAAACTCATAATGGCTTATGGGTTGTCCATATATCCAACCATGTGCATATTAGGAGAGATTTCTAATCTACTAACTAAAAAATGACCTTTTGCAACTGCCATGTGAACTTACCTCATGCCCAACCTACAGCAGCTTCATGTGCAACCTTTTTTGTTGTTGTTGTTGCTACTTTTGTTACTACAACAGGTACAAATGTTGTAGTGATATAGGATGTAGGCCTTGCTTCATAGTCAGTACTCACTCTAGAATCTCTTTGAGAAATTATATGGCTCAAAATGAACTGACTGTGCTTGATTGCAGTTGTTGGGAAAGAAGCAGCCTCTTCAGAACCTAATAGAACCTAAACTTTTTCAGTTATATTAATTGTAGCTACAAATCCAAAAGAAACCTAAGACAAAATGAAATACTTGTAGCTTCCTAATTATGTAGCCATCGTGTGATATTGTTACACATTACGTTCTTAGAAGCATTTATAAAAACTATTAATAAATGAAAATAGGCTATCCCAGTTGGGCATGATGTCAAGTATTAATCTAAGTTTAACATTAAACACAGTGTATTTTTTAATGGACATAAATATTTTGTGGATACCCTAGATTCTTCTTGAATGAGAGGAATTACAACCCAAAAATTAATCTTGATCTCTTCTTCTTAATATGATGAAGAAGCGAGGTTCCCAAGAATTCTTCAAGTGTAGAATGATTCAAGAGAGATTCTCAAGGTGACTAACTGTAGCTTGTTTTGAATATGAATTTAGATGTCGCTACAATGTTTCAAGCTATTAGTTTCAAAATTTCCTTCTTCTCAAATCAACAGGTCTGAAGCCTATTTCTTTAGATATTTGAAGCCCTTTTAGAGATTTCACACTCTGTAGGACTTCTTCTTCCATTTTTTAACTTATGAAGTAGATCTAGCTCAACCTTGTACCTTTGAATAGGGCTTAATGTAGTCACTACAGAAAAGGAATTAAAGGCTTCCAATATGAAATTCTGGAATAGGCATATTTGAGATATCTTCCCTCAAACTACTCCTTCACATTATTCACTGTATAAGCCTTCACATTATTCAAACTAGGATAGTATTTTTTTTCCCTCCTTCTGTTCACCTGTTCCATTCATCACAAGTGACAGACATTTGGACGAAGAGAGTAGCATGCCAATTTATAGTTCACTAGCTTTTTCCCTTCTTGTCATGTGTTCTGTGTGTACATAATTCTCCCAATGGTTCCTTGTTCTCACAATCCCACAGGTGTACATCCAAAAAAGGAGAAATGGAAGGAAATTTCTTATCAATTTAAGGTATAGATGGGTGCCACTTCTTTTTTTTCTTAGAACTAGCCATATTCCACTTCTTTGGCTTTCTTATCAATGTATATATGTTAAATGTGGAAAGGTGAAAAATCACTATCCCTTATTTGACATGGCTTATCAAGATTTTGCATGTCGTGACACTATATTTTCTGCTGATTCTTTCAAGTATATGATTGCCACCAACCTTGGATTGATGTCCTTATAGCTTCACAGGTCCTTATGCAAAACTGATAGCTATAAGCATGTCATTGTTTCTTTCTAGCTTCAACATTTGATTGATGACTATATTGCTTCAAGTCCTTTTTCCTTGGATCTTTAAAACTTCATGACAATGATTAAATATATATGAGATTGGTGACTCCCACATGTACTCGGTCACCACGGGATTTTAACTTTGTGAGAAGAGTACAGTACCAGTGTCACAAGGACACATATTTGAAGAAGAGATGTATTATATCACAAAGATAGAAATATCTATGCTTCAAACTTTTGACAAGTTTAGAATTCTTGACAGGGATCAACCGTACGCCCAGAAGATGACCTTAATTAATTTGGATTGGTGCTTCTTTTTGGAGTTTCCCTTTATTTGGATTGGTGCTTCTTTTAGTCATGTTTTACTGTTGGGAAGTTTTTCTTGCTACAACAGAAAGCAAATGGAGTCGTGTATTAATGACTAGGCAGTTTGCCTTGCTACAACAACAAATAAATGGGGTTCTGTTTTAATTATTGGGCACTGTGTCTTGCTACGGTAGCAAGGAAATGGAGCCATGTTTTAATTACTGGGAAGTATATCTTGCTACAGTAACAAGGAAATGGCCATCGCTAAACTTCACATCTAGTGGCTCAACACTATTACCATCACTAACTTATTTCCCATTGACCACCAAACTAGTGGACTTATCCAACTTTCCTGTTTGTGTTAATCAACTGAAATTAGTTGTGCATTTTTCCTTTAAAATTTTGCAAAAGATAGTTGATTCGTTGAGTATTTTACACAGTAATGGTAGCATAAGACTAATTGGTATAATTTGTGTGATTTTCATATATAGTTGGTATTTATATGAGATATTTCCATCACTTGAGTGTGTAACCATGCTAATCACTAGTACAAAAACATTCCATTCTTGATATGGTAAGATTCTTGGACATGTTAATTCCTTTGTGACTAGGCATTTCCATGGTGCTTTTGATGTTTATTTCACAAGGAAAGCTTCATGGATGGTAGATCATAATAGGAATGTCAATTATTTGTACACTCGGATATGATATTGAGATTGTCATGTTATTGGTTTTGTTTCTATTATAATACCTCTCTTGTATGTACTACAAGAGTAATCACCCTATTTAATGGTTTATAATTGGGTATACACTTGATGACCTTTCCCACATGCACCATGTATTAAATGAATGTAGGTATAGAAATGTATAGAGGCCTCCCTTTGAGGCAAAAAATAGGACTTCTTTAGAGGTATCAGTATGAAATGATAGTTGTAGGTTTCATTTCCCTCTTTACAATCCTCTTGTGTTGACTCCCTTGGAGGAATTTCAAGCATAGCCCTCCAATCTTGTAAATGCAACCAACGGGTTTCAAACCTATAGAACACATCTAATAGAACAATGTTGTGGTCCTTTTCATTGGGTTGAAAAATAAGTATAAGGACTGGTCTTATTCATTCATGCATAAATCCTGGATCCTTATGTTATCACTGAGTAGGGTGCCATTGTAGGTAGATCAAAATTTAGATGATAAAATAAGTTCTTTTACATATGAAAATGTATCTAGCACCCATCAAGCACAACCGATTATCACAACCATCAAGTACTACCAAGTGACATATCACTGATGTCTGTTACTCTGTTGAGTATCAGTTATTACCCTGGAGCAATGCCACATCAGACTATAGAAGGATTGCATTTATCCAACATTCTTTAGTCTAATATCCTTTCCATAACCATCTATTAGATTTGCAAAGTATTCTTTAGGACTATGATCTATATCAATAGAGAAAGGTACATCACATCACTATGATTTAACTTATAGGCTCAACCTAACTAGTAAATAAATTCTTCGGCATAAATGATTCTCTGAAATTAATACTCTCGGCCTTGTGGTGGAATATTAAATCAAACGAGGGATATTTTAGAATGATTTACATCTGTTTCGGCTCATTAATCTTTCTTTCGTTAATATTTCTTCTATCCAAAACACTCTTCAACCTCTTTGGTGAATGATATTCCTTTATTCGCAAACTGTGTGGCAAGGTATGCCACCTTATTTGGCATGCTTGCAAGTTCTCATCTCCCAACAATCTAAAGGTATCTTCAAAATGAAGTTTTCCCTACTCCTATTTTTTTTTTGCAAACAGTTGTCATCGGTCGATCTTATACTATAATCATTTGGTTAATATTGATAATGTGAGGGCCTTGTAGTTATTCCACGATCCACAAAGGTTATTAATCTCTTTTTCCAATATGCTTTTGATTTATTCTTCCATGGTCTCTTCACGGGTCATCTAGGAGGCTAAAGAAATAAATTTAAGATCACCTAGCTGAGAGTTGGGGTCCCACACATTCATAGCAAGCAGTATTAAATTATCCATATAAAATTCTGCCATCTTATCCCTATCTTGAATGTTACACCTAAGTAAAAAATCAATGAATGTTTTGATGTTTTGGAAAGGAGGGGATCCTTGTTGGGCTAATACTCTAATCTAAATTTGACACGATTTGTATTTTACGAATAGAGAGTATGCTTTTAATGGATGTCTAGATTGTGTCTACTAATTTTTCCAACCTTGATTTTGATCATCCAAATACATTTCTTGAAATTTTGTTAGCCGTCTTATTCATGCCTGTGAAGCTGCCCCCAACAAGTCAATTTGTGAAGAAGGTGATGATCCCATCTCTGTTGATCTAGACCTCAGAAACTTGATGGAAAGTGTTCATCCTTACAAGATGAGCATTGATATGTAAATTCACTGGGTTGCGTCATAGTCCGATTGCACTAGATATATGGACCTCATATTGTTGGGCTCCAAATATGTAGGGACAAATTTATGTTTTTACACTTTGAAGAGGTGTATTTTTCTTTCTTGTTCATATATGAAGAATATTAGGATTTAATCTTTTGCTCAGGTCATTATTTTACAGGATTCCAAGCACTGTTGCACTATATCTAAATCCTTGGTCTCTAAACCTCAATCCAATGGAGGAATTCTCCTCATTTTGTTATGGTTGTGCATCCCCTTGTATTGTTGATCTTTTGGGACAAGACTATTATAAAGGATATCGATGGTGACTTTGAGAAGTTACTTGAAGTGGAAGAACACAAGGGATACCAATTTTTGTGTCTTGTATTTTTGTTGAAGTCGAGTGGGATAAAGGTCTCCAAGAATTGTATTACTTTTAACTCCCCTTCGAGTGTAATATTTGCCATAGATTTGGGCATTTTTTTAGGAATTTCTAGTAGGATTCTCATTCTTCTCCTAATCAATCTTAGGGGAACAAGGAACAAATCAATGAAGAGGATCAATCTCCATTTAGGCTACTGATTATTAAGAAGAATCAAAACCTCCCATGATTGATACGTCTAGGTCCAGTTGATTTGATGTTGTATGAGTCTCAAATATGTAAGAAGAAAGCCAATTTGTTCAATCAAAGAATCAAAAATCTACTATGATTCATCCATCTAGCTACACTTGTTTTCGTGCTCAAGGAGTATCAAAGACGTAAGAAGAAAAATAATTTGTACAATCAAAAAATAAAAAAGATCCCAAGATTGACTTCTCTACCTCTAGTTGATTTCAAGCTATAGAAGTCCAAAGGTGTTCAGGACGGCTAAGGAAGGAGGGGAGTCATTTCCTCAAATGGGCATACCCCAAGCACAAAGGCACATTGATTCCAAATGTAGTGTAAACCTCCAAGAAGGGTCCCCCATAGCAGAGGTGGAAAAATACTATTTCAGTCACCAGATGACATCAAGATATTTAGACTACCCAAGCCAAATAGTAATTTGAAAAAAACCTCATTCATACGGTTATAGAAGAAGAGAGAAGAATGGAAAGAAAAAGAGAAAGGGTTAGTCCTCAAAGCTATACTGAAAATAGTGCTCCCTATAGTGCACTATAAACATTGTTACCGATGAAATAGGTAACTGCACTGGTACCTACTTTTCAAGGTAGCAAGAAAAACACCTGATTTTGAAAAGTGGTGATGCAGAATCAAAAAAAAAAAAAAAAAAAAATGGAGCATGTTTTTGGCACTTTAAGTTTTATTTATTTATTTTTATTTTCTTTTATGTGATGTTTTTTATGTCGATTTTGAATAGTGGTGGTGTATCATCACCAACGTTTTTTTAGAGGATTGATTTTGACACTATAGATTTTCTAATGTCTTCTTCTTTTGTGAGATGTTTATTTTTAAGTGCATTTATGTACATGTGTTTTAAAAGTAAAAAAATATTTTTTTTTAAATAAAATTTTGTAATGATATCTTCACTTTTTCACATAGATAAAAAATGGAAAAAGGGTCAATATTCTAAAGTTTATATATTCTACATGTTTATGTATTGTTAATTAATTTTTCAATGCACATCAAACAATTGTCGCTAAAAAACCAATATTTTGAACCATATGACAAAAAAATACAAATTTTCAATATAAATAGAATCCAAAAAATACACTTTTAGAGACTTTTTGTTCAAAAAAACATGTTAAATAAACTAATTTTTTGGGAGAATCTTAACAAAAACACATAATAAAATAACATTTTTATTGAATTTTATGTCAAAACATAATAGTAATCACATGTTTTTTTGCAAAAAATAAGGGTTCTCATAAAATATCAAAGTCTAAACAATACAAGTAAAACTGATTAATAGATCTCAAAAATCAGCTTTTTTTGCAAGCATAACTTAAACATCATCAACAATATCAACAAATACATGTTCAACATCATCTACAACATCATTGATAACTTCTTCCGCAACATTTTCTTCTTCATTTTGGTCATTGTCATCTTCTAATGGATCTTTCATGTCTGCAAATCTTCCAAAGTGTCCCTTTCCAATCATTCTATATAATGGTGGTTGAGGTTCATTTGCTTTTTTTGCCACACGTGATTCATTAAAATCCCCTTTCCTCAAACCAACTTCTTGCTTCACATCTAGAAGGAATTCAAGAGCGTTAATTCTTTGTTGAATAAATTTGCATTGCACTGGGTCTTTCTCAATGGCAATGCAATTTCTTCTTTTTAGTAGGCAACATGCTAGTGTTGTACCTAATCATCAAGCACAAAAGAAATAAGTAAGAAAATTAGTATGAAGAAATAAAAAGTAAGAAATAAAATATTTAAATTTAAATTTGTATAATAAAACTTACCTGAACCTGAGAATGAATCCAAAACCCAATCTCCTTCATTTGAACATAGATCTATAAGATATTTAATCAATGCTTGTGGTTTTTGATAAATGTTAACTATATCTTCTTTTGTAACTTTATCCTCATATGTTAGTTTTCTTAAAACTGCATCATGAACCAATACTTCACTATGACTCTTCCCATCTACTCGATTCATAAGAATACGCTTATAGCTATCCTCTTTTGTCCAACATTCAACATGGATGAAATTACAATCATTTATAATAGGCTGATCTTCGGAAGAAACAATATTTGACTTATGCCTGTAACATAACATAGTAAAAGTTTAATTAAATTTTACATGAATAAAAAAATTTAGGAGTAATAAAACATATAATTTCAAAGTCTTACCATGTAAGTTGCATCCTTGAGTTTTCTTTACCCTTGAAGCTTGTTAATAACATTGGAAACTATGTGTCTGAATGAAGTGTCACAAATTGCCAAAATGGTGATGTTGTCACTTCTTGAAAACTCGTAACCACTTTACTAAAAGCTTGATAAGTATATGGTTCTCTATCATATTCAATGTCTCGGAAATTGAAATCATGAGGAATATCTACAATAACTAGGGCATATACCCTTTTAGGTATTAGTGATGTAATGTCTTCACAGTCACCTTGTATTATCTGATATTGGATACTGTCGAGCCCATTCCAAATGTAATGATTAAGAGTAGGATCAAGTTCAACATTCATAAGACACTTCTTTCTCATGTTTTCCAACTTAATTTTTTCAATAAATATTTTGAAAGTATCTGGTACTCCATTTCCATCCTTCTTCGACACCTTTAATGACATAAAAATATGTATATGTATAAGTAATAAAATAAAAATAGTTTAAACATGAATAAAATGAATGTATAAATCAACATACCTTATTGAATGCAATATAAAAAATATTTAAGTGTTGTTGTAGAACTTTCTTCTGGGTAGTGGTGCACAACATCATCCCAACTGTCTTCATTCAACATTTTAACCATGTGTTCTTGTATTTTCATAAAAATATTCTGACTGAATAAATCAAGTTAAAATCGTTAATATAGTGACATGTATAACCAATTCTACCAACATCATTATGTTTTATTTAAAAGAAAATTATAATGAAAGAAAAATAAGAAATAATTCAGGAAACTTACTTTTGAAATTCTGCACACATTTCTTCCATTGATAATTCACCCAAATTCACATGGGCTAATACTGATTTGACTAATTTCTCATCCTTCACACCTTGCATTTTTCTCCAAGGTGTGATAGTCATATCCTCTAGAGGTTGCTTCATTTCAAGACCTGTCTTACTGTTGGTACATATTATGGGTTTACTCTTTTTAACCTTTTGATTTTTTATGGAAATATTATCCCACCACTCAAAAATCTCATCAATCAAATCCCATATCTCCCCGGTTCTAAATGCCAATTGAAAAGTTTTATCCATGCTTTTGAATATATTCGAATTCATTTTTCCATCTTTTGCTTTGAATTTTTCATCAATTTGATAACATGTTTCCATTAAACATTCCTTCTAAAATGTTAAACTAACTTGTGTCTTATCCCCACCACATTTTTCTATGAATTCATTATGAATAAATCTGACCCTTCGGATGAAAGTCATTTTGATTCTATACTCATTATCTGCATTATGATCCCATGACAACAACTTTGATTCTATTTCTATTAAGCCAACGTAAATGATGAATTTCATTGTTTTAAAAAGATAGTTATTGGGATATTCCTCAATCAATTGTCTTTTAGCCTCTACCAAATGGTTCCCTCCAATTACGTACTACTTATAATCAAAACATTTTGTCTTGTCAAATGCTTGTTTGTTGGGAACCTGACATGGATCGACAAGAACCACATAATCCACCACATGCGCATATCGATTGAACCTGAACAATGTTTTCAGATTATGTACATGTAGGTGATGGGCCTTTCTAATCTGATATTGAGATTGTCCTTCATATGGCCTATAAAATTGGCTGATATTAAGCTCAAATGTTTGGCCACCAAGAATTAATTTATTCTTCCTCAACTCATCGAATAACACTTTGTTTTGTTTTAATAATGCTATCCTCTAACTCAGCACCTGGTGTTATGATTTCTCTGCTTCTATTAGAGCTTTCAGTTTTTTCTTCACTGTTGCTCATGACCTTTACAGGTTCACCAATATTTGATTTCCTAGTCTTATTGGTTAACATATAAGTTATTTTATAAACAAACTCTTCATCATCAAGTAAAAGTGAGACATCTTTGGCGATTTTTCTTTTTGGTGTCTGATTTGTTTTCTTCTTTTGCACAACAACTCTATTCTCATCCTCACTAATTCTATCATAATTTTCAGTTTCATGTTCTACATCTTCAAAAGAAACATGTTTAAGTTTACTAGATTGACCCACCTTACTGACTCTTGGTTGATCTCCTCTTTCTACTATTGTAATGTCACGAGCTATTGATCTTTGCTTCAGTCTTCTTTCCTCTGCTTTGTCTATGTGGAAAGTGTTGATCACATTCATAACATTTGACTCCAAATAATAAATACCTTCAAACATGTTTGAAAGACTTGAAACAAAATCCTATGAAACAAAATAAAACATGTCAATGATCAATAATTTATAAAAAATTAAATCATCCTTAAAATAATGCATAGCGGAAATAAAAATAAGCATACTTACAATGTTATTTGCAATGTTTCTTGAGATTTCTTCAGAAAACTTTGTAGATATTTCATCTGTGTCATACTTGACCTTTGATAGACGATATCTAACCTTCTCACGTTTATTAGCGTTCCTTGCAAGAACATAAATAGTGTTTGTATTTTGGACCATACATATGTCTTGTACTCTGCCCATCACGTCATATGGCTCATTTAAGTCAATCACACCACAAACCAGATAGATATGTATATCAGCCTCTGTTTCACTGTCTTTAAGATACCATGAGAAATCAGTTTTATTTATTTCCTCGATGTTCTTCCAATCAGAAATAAGATTTAATGAACCTGGTGCCCCACTTGCTCGACTTTTATTAGTGTGTTCAACAATGTCCGTATTGCGTCTAGTAGTGTCTATAGTGTGTTCACCTGCAACTTTAGATTTGGGAGTTGTATTAGTGCGTCAAGTTACAACTTCAGATTTGGGAGTTGTTGCCCTAGGTGCAGAAACATTCACATAAATCTTTTTTGATGCCATTTTCCTGATAAAAAGAAATATATATATATTAGTTAATGAGAAAACAGTTAATCAATTTTTTTCTTAACTTTACCAATGTAGATTTAAATTTACCGAAAAATAATGTCGATAAAATAAATTTAAAAAACAAAATTTATTTGTAAAACTAAATAAATTGAAATTAAACCAGTAAAATTAACTATAAAAAAAAATTCATTTAAATACAAAATATTATAAATCATATTTAGACATATGTATATATATCTATATAGTATGTTTTGAATACATTTTATAAATAAAAATAAAAATTTGTTTTAAATTGTATAAAACAATTTTAAAAAAATAAACATTATTTTCAACCTTAAGTTTTTGTTTAATATTTAAAAAAACAAAAAACAAATACTTACTATTTAACGAATGTTAAAATTAAATTTTGTTTTTTTTTAACTAAAAATTTTATTTAAAAAAAAAAATAATGTTAATTTTTTGTTTTAATTTTAATTGTGTTTTTTTATTAAATTTACACTTAATAAATTATATTTTAAAATTTTAAATATATTGAATAAAATTAAAGCTTATATGTTAAAATTAAAATTTTAATTAAAAACTTATAAGCTTTTATTATATTTTAAAATTCTAAAATTTTATTTTACAATATTGAAATTTATTAAAGTTTAAAAATTTTAAATATAAAATAAATTTTAAATTTTAAACTTTATATCATATCAATATTATAATTATATATTTAAAAAACAAAATCAAAACTATAATATCAAACATTATAATTATTTTAAATATTTAAAAATCTTATATTAAATATTTAAAACAAAACATTTATATTTAAAAGAAAATAAAAAACAAATTGAATTTTTTATATGTTTTATTTTATATTGAAATTAGACATAAAAATAAAAATAAAAAATTATTTATTTTATAAAGTGTATTACATATTTAAATTTAAAAATAAAAAAATAAAAACGTTTTTGGCCCTGGCTAGGCAGTCCTACGCGGTGCTGCCTAGCCGGCCTCCGGCTGGGCGAAGACTGATTTCAAGAATCGGCCCCCAGCTGGGCAGAGACCGATTCCTAGAATCGGCCTCTGCCCAGCCAAGGGCTAGAGGCTGGACGGGCGGCCCCGCGTAGGGCTCGGAATCATCCTCCGCCCAGCTGAGGGCTGGAGGCCGGGTGGGCAACCCTCCGCGGCACCGCCCGACTGACCTCTGGCCCCCAACGGGCGACAAAATATTTTTTTTTTCAATACAAAAAAAAAACTATATAAACAATTAATTTTTTTTTCAAACTAAACTATTATAACACAAAAACATGGTTTAATATATATATATATATATATATATATATATATATATATATATATATATATATATATAAATTTAAAAATATAATATATAACAAAACAATACCAAAAAAACAAAAAAATTGTTTTAAAATATAAATTAAGAACTAAAAATATAAATATAAATTTTAAGTTTTATTTTTTAAAAATTAAAACAATTATAATTTTAAAAATAAAAAAATAATAAACAAAAAAATAAAAAGTTTGTTTTAAAATATAAAGTAAGAAATATATCAAAAAATTTATTTTTAATTTTTATTTAAAAAAAAAACAATTATAATAAAAAAAACCATTCTGGTTTAATATAAAATATAATACTCTACCGTTTAAAATTTAGAAAAATAATAATAATAAATAAATAAATAAATAAAATAAAATATATATATATATATATATAGAGAGAGAGAGAGAGAGATATATATATATAAACAAAAACAAATTTAAATTATAAATTACAATTAAAAATAAGATTTAAAATTTAAAAAATTAAAAAGAGTATATAAAATTAAAAAATTGTCAAATAAAAAAAAACAATTTAAATAATGAAACCACCAATATATTTATAATAAAAAAAAAAACAAATAAAAATACAATAATATAACTAATTTTTTTTATGTGCATGGTAGTTTTATGGATTTATCTGTCTAGATGAACCTATAAACCCTAAAAAGGGAAAAAAAATCCTAAATTTTTGTCCAAAAAACCCTAAAAAAATTAGTTTTTTAACATTTTCTTCACTAAAAAAATATAAAAATATTGTGGTTTCCGAACCTAAAAACCTTAAAAAAATAGTTTTTGAACACAAAAAATATAGAAAAACATATTTTCCCCGAAATCGTCTTTAAATGGACATAATAGAAGGAAAACTAACCTTTGAAATGCAAAAAAAAATCCTGTCACTAATGCCAACACAACGCCTCCACAAAATTGCCAATAGCAACACAATGCCTCCAATGCCAACGCAATACCTCCACGAAAATTGCTCTAACTAATACCAAAAAACTTAATGTGATGTGATGAATAGAAATAATTATTTGTATTATACAACGAATATTGTGTGATTCGTTTACTATTTAACGAATGTGGGATTAAACTTTAAAATTTAAAATTTAAAATATTTACATGTAGTTTATTATAGTTCATATTATAGTTAAAATACATAATATTTGCATGTAGTTATCATAGTTAATATTTTATTTAATATTTACATGTACTGAATGTTAAATAATTCAAATATAATCTCGGATTAAAATTTAAAATATAAAATACTTACATGTAGCTAATTATAGTTAATATTATAGATAAAATAGTTAATATTTTCATGTAGTTACCATAGTTAATATTTACATGTACTCAATGTTTAAAATCTGGGATTAAATTTTAAAATTTAAAATATTTACATCTAGTTAATTATAGTTAATATTATAGTTAAAATAGTTAATATTTGCATGTTGTTATTATTGTTAATATTTACATGTAGTCAATATTAAATCATTCAAATAAGAAAATTATTTTAGTTTGGAAGGCATGCATGAAATGAATATTTTGTGGATATTTTGAATAGAAAGTATGGTAAAATATTTCAAGACCAACAGTCTATTAAAAAATTTTGAAATATATTTTAGATGAATATAATGTAGGTTTAAAATTTAAAATTTAAAATATTTACATGTAGTAATTATAGTTAAAATAGTTAATATTTGCATGTAGGTATTATAGTAATATTATAGTTAATACTTACATGTAGTCAATGTTAAATCATTAAAATAACAACATTATTTTAGTTTGGAAGGCATGCATGATAGAAATATTTTCTGGATATTTTGAATATAAATATTAGTAACATATTTGAACAGAAACAGTTTATTAAAAAAAATTTAAATACATTTTTTGACTAATATTTTGTACGAAATATTTGAAATGAAAATTTTGGAGGGAAAGTTTTTCGCAAAATTTTTTGGGGGAAAAATTTGGAGGGAAAGTTTTTTGCGAAATTTTTTTGGAGGGAAATTTTCAGTCTTTAAGCTATATATTGTAAGTGGGAGAGGCATTTGTATCATTCAACCTATTCTTGTTGAAATCCATGGTTTATTTTGATACCGAAGTTTTTGTTTGTACAACATCAACATCTTCGTCACACAACAACTCTATTCATAGTGATGAATATAATAGGAGTTCGTTCACCATGAATAGAGAATCAAAAAATTGACTTGGTCGTAATCCTAAGGATGATGAGAATAAAATTGATGAGGCGCAGCAACAAGAAATTTTTGTAAATCGAGAGTGAGTTATTCCACTTACTCTTAATCCTAAGGATTATGAAAGCAACAGTGATGAAGGGCACGATGAAGAATTTCCAGAGTCAAAATTTTCACTTTGTCCTAATCCTAAGGATTATGAGGGCACCATTGATGAAGGGGGAGATGAATAATATCCACTTCAGCTTAATCCTAAGGATTATGCGAGAATCACAGATGAAGAGGGGAACGAAGCATTTGCAAAGTCAAAATATTCACTTCGTCTTAATACTAACGATTATTCCAGCACCACTGATGAAGAGGGGAATGAAGAATTTGCAACGTCAAAATATCCACTCTATCCTAATCCTAAGGATTATGCCAGCACCACTAATGAAGAGGGGGATGTAAAAATTCCAGAGTCAAAATATTCACTTCATCCTAATTGTAAGGATTATGCCAGCACCACTCATGAAGAGGGGAATGATAAATTTCCAGAGTCAAAACATCCACTTTGTTCCAATCCTAAGGATTATGCTAGCACCATTGATGAAGAGGGAAATGAAAAATTTACAGCGTCAAAATATCCACTCTGTCCTAATCCTAAGGATTATCCAAGCACCACTAATGAAGAGGGGGATGAAAAAAATTCCAGAGTCAAAATATCCACTTCGTCCTAATCCTAAGGATTATGCGAGCACCACAGATGAAGAGGGGAATGAAGAATTTGTAGAGTCAAAATATGAACTTGGTCCTAATCCTAAGGATTATGCCAGCACCATTGATGAAGAGGGGAATGAAGAATTTGCAGCGTCAAAATATCCACTTCTTCCTAATCCTAAGGATTATGCCAGCAACACTGATGAAGAGGGGGGATGAATTTCCAAAGCAAAAATTTTCACTTCATCTAATCATAACGATTATAATTTTAACCCGCGATGAAGGGGGGATGAAAAATTTCAATAAATATGAATTCAAGGCATTCACTTATTCCTATTCCCTGAGATTATGAGAGGTTCGGTGAGGAAGGAGGGCGGATGAAAACCTGGTGAATACAAATTCAAAGCTTCCATATACCTAATCCCAAGGATTATGAGGCTGCACTAAGGAAGGGGAGGATGAAGAGTTTCTGCACAAATGATAATTTTAGAGCCTGGTCTGAATATTGCATTTTCTCCAAGTATGCAATGCTAAAGACACTCATCGTGATGAAAAATTGAATCCTCTGAGGAAGAATTTGAAAGCATGGAGTCAGAATGGTAAATTTCTTTAGTCGAGTTAAAAAGTGCGATGATTCTTGTGAAATGTTTTCTTCAATGATGATGGTAAAAATTTTCAGAGACAATGATGTTGATGAATTTCTTAACTATATTGAGGATGATGATAGTGGATAAATATTCCTCCTAGTAGTGATAATTAACTTTAGAAAGGATGATGGAATGATAGAGAAAACCGTGCAAGCAAATGTGCAACTAGGAGTAGGAGTAGACCTTTCAATATCAATCCAAAGCATTCAAGTTATACAGGGCGAGGACAAAATATCTCACGACAAGAAGTTAATCGTTCATTTGATTTCAAGTGAATGTTGTCAAAGAGTTAGCGAAAAATATAGTTCAACTTTTCTTTGGAGAAAAAGGAAAACATATATGTCAATGAATAAGCATCTAAATTCATGACTGATAGGTTACATACAATCTACACTGTGAGTTATGATTACCATATTGGGAATGTGTTGCTGAGAAAGGTGTTCAAAATGTTGTATTCAATTGGTAATTGTCATTTATCAAAGAATCAGGATAGATGGAAAGGATCCTGTGAAGCATTATAAACGGGGAGGTGGGCCGTTTCAAATCTTACTAAGACATGGATGAAAAGACTTCTTTTCAAATCATGGAAGTGTATACCATTCAAGACACAATGCATATTCACAGATAGTTTCAGGGGCCGAGAAAGTTCATGTTATGCAAAGATTGTACGAAGTTGTTGAAAAATTAGTATTTTGGCCATATTCAACACTAGGGATATGGAAAACCCGAATTCAACAATGTTCGTATTCCTAAGAAGACAAGGATGGGTTGCGACATGTGCTTCTCTTAAAGCAAAAGAATCAACATCAATGGGCAAAAGAAGGTATGTGTTCAAAACGTGTTTTTTAAAATTTGATGCGATCGAAATTTATGAAAATATATTTATTCATATATTTCTTTTATTTTATGTCTGGTCCGTTGTCAAAGAACTAGACCATTGCAATCAACAAACAAATGAAAAACAAAAGTTGTATAAACATCGAAAATGTTATGATCATCAAATAAATATTTGGGATTGATAATCAGTGGTATGGACCAAAAGAAAACACTTCTTCCACATTTTATGGTATTTAATGAGAAGATGTTTCAAGAGTTCTCTTCACAACTCAGCTCATCTAATAATTGCAAATCTAACTATAATCCATGATGTAGTTGCTCATTAGTCCTGAGATTCTTCACGAAGTTTTGTATTTACAATTAGACAACACAAGTCATGGGAGCAAAAATCAAGTTCTTCAGGTATCTAAACATGCCTCGTTGAATTAGGCATTTTAAAGATAAGGTTGGTTTCCTTCTTGTTAGGAATACTCATGATCATATTAATCAAATGTTCGGTCGTTTTACATTAACATTGAGAGGAAAGGTGTTGGCAACTGCCATCATTAATTGAATGTATTAAATCGTACATTAGAGCACTATACTTTCATGTGTTGAAAAAACTATTAATATCTGAGTTTATTTTTGGATCATGGTGAGGAGAAATGCATTGAACAACTTAACGACATTAGCTTCCGACATCAATTTTGTATCAAAAAAATTGATGGGATAAAACTTATATGGGGCGAAGTATTCAATTGTTGAAGAATAGGAGACCATCATTAGGTTTAGCATTTTCAAAGTTCTTTCCAAAAGAAATCTCAATGTTTTCATCAAAGATATTTTTAATACGATCAGTTCTTGAACTCCATAATGCATGAGCGGAAAGAGAGACATAAATTTTTATAAATGTCGAGGAGAAATTAAAAGATACATAGAATACATATAAGTACTTCGATATTCTTGAATTCGGTTTGGTGGGAGTCCTTTTTCGGTAATCAAAGTGATGATTTCAAGATCGATAAATACGGAATATGATTTTTGAAGAGTCCTTTTTTTACACAAAATATGCCAAATGAGAATAGGAAACACACAATGTTGGAACAACAACGGCCTCAAGCTATTATATTCCCCACGGGTAGGAAAGAAATATATATTGGATTACAGAAGATCACGTGCACAACGTAAACCATGAAGACAGCTACGGGGGTTACGTGCGGGATCTTAAGGAGGTTGCATGATAACGTGTTAGTAGATGAAGATCACGCACGGCTATCATCCGGATTGCCAAGGTTATAAAGATCATTAATGAAAATGAAGAGATGCAATTTGTTAGTGTACATTGTGTTGCCATACAATTGCCCACCCTTTAAATGGTGGTGTGTACACAATACAAAGATGGTAGATGAAAAAATGAAGCTGTGAAAAAGAGAAAAATAAAGAATTTCATCTCATCATGTATACAGATGTCTTAAAATTGGAGGATGTTGACATACTTGTGTAACTAATTGTGAAGAAAATTTCAGTTTGTGATTCCTAAATATTTGAAGAAATTGCTACTAGAACAATTCACATTGATATGGGACTCTGATCAGACGTAGATCTACAAGACTTTTGAACAAAATGGTGGGCATGCATGTTGACTCGGACAGACACCTAAGCGTTGATGAAGAGAAAGACATGGTCATCTTCATACGCATGAGCCATTCATACTGAAGATGCTTAAAATTATGATGGTGTGCCGAAACCTGTGATTCATTTGAATAACATCTAAGACACTTCATGTGTTGATGTTTACATGACGCTTGAAATAAAAATTTTGACTTCCATCTCATTTTCTGAAGTTATGGACATTATGTTTGTTGGATTCTCTAACAATTCTTAAAGAGTTAATATTTCAAATTATTAAATGGCCAACAATGAATTAAAATAATTGTTATATTGATGTACCAATGTTGATATTTTAATTAAAATAAAATAGAAATGAAAACTAATGTTGTGAATTTTTAGATATACATTGATATTACATGAGTATTATGTATTTACCATTTAGTATAAAAATACTTTTAAAGCTTTAATAGTTATCGTCATTGAAGGAACAACATTTTGATGCTTGATTTTTAGGTTTAGTTTGATTATATTTAAATTTGTCTTATGCTAAGATTTGAAAAGATGATTTTGTCATTTAAAATTAAATTACTCTTAACACTTATTTGTTTAATTTAATGATAATTTTTTCTGTTTACTTGTTATTTTCAAGATTATTTATGTATAATTTCTTTATTAATTTCATTGTTCAAGTATGTTAAGACATGGAATGGCAGCTTTAGTTTACAACTTATTAACAAGGTTTTTATGCGCTACCAATTTTGTCTTTAAGGTTATGGTTGACAATAATTACAAATTTTGAGATTCTTGAAATTAGAGATATTTTATGTTGTATTCTGGATGAAATTTTTGAAATGATATTATGAGACATGTTGTTTATCTTTAACATCATCTATCAAAAATGTTAGAAATTTCTGATTTTAAAAAATGTCTAATATTTGTCCTTTAATTCCATTAGTACAAGTGTCAAAATTAGCTGAATTTTTTTTGGTATTCAACATCTGTTGGTTTTGTTTTGACGGTGTTTTTCATCCTTTTCATGAACACTTCGTTTTAGCATGATTTTATAAAATATTGAATTTGACCTTGAAAAAAATAAAATTCTTCTTGGAAGACCACACTTTGTTTCTGGAGTGTTTTTTTCGTGTTTTTGAGACTTTTATAGGCTAGAGTTCCGTTTTAGGAGTCAAGTTACCTATTTCATCGATAACATTGTTCCTTGTTATAAACAAATGGCATGCAACAAAGAAAACATGTTCATTTTGGTCGTCCTTAATTTCCATGCTCACTTCTTATGTCACTATGTGTTTATTATTTTGTAAACCCAGATAGTACTCTCATGATGTGTATTGGTAGTGTTTGCTGGCTATTGGGCTGATGTGACATTCCATGTCTATTAGTATATTTTTCTCATGATGCACATGAGGAGGTGAAGTAACAAGATCTCTTGCTGCTTTGGTTGCTTTGAAATTTAAACTATCCATCCCATGGTGGAGATGGAGGTAAGCAGCGAGAGGCCCTATCGTGGTTACTATGGAGGAAGTAATAATTTGGCATCCTTTGTCTACCCATATTTCTCTATTCTATTCCCATAATGTTTTAATGATGCTTGGATCCAAAAACCCAACAGGAAGCTTTGGAATGAAAACCTCATCAATGCTCAATCTGCATAAGCATGGAATGAAGAGATGTTTGTGAGATGGAACGTTTCAACTGTGGAAAGGACCACTTTATATTATGTATTGATGATGATGTTGGGAAAACTTATGGTTATCCCGCAGTACTACTTGGAAAAGGACATCTAACTATCAGTTGGAGGTCATTTGCATTTTAAAAAACAAACTGGGAAACAAACATGCATAACATTTAAAGCCAAATGAGGAGACCTTCTTATGGATGCATTTGGAGGATAGATAGTTTTGAATCTAATTTTCTTGATTGCTTGAGGGCAAGCAACATTTTACCAGGGAGAGACACGTAATGTTTAAATTTTCACATGATATTTGGAATATTAAGAGTTCTTAATTTCATATTCATTAATTAAAGTAAATAAAGTGGGGGAATTTATAATCCTCAAGATAGAATAAGATCTACTTTTGAGTGAATTTGAATAATTAT
Organism: Pinus albicaulis; assembly: GCA_034641835.2. NCBI lineage: Eukaryota > Viridiplantae > Streptophyta > Pinopsida > Pinales > Pinaceae > Pinus > Pinus albicaulis. Next base: position 1,460,120,172 of record CM076584.1, on the reverse strand, counting down.
AAGCATATATTTACATAATGGAGTAGTGGAGCAACTACCTAATATGAAGGAATGGAAATCCTTCTCATGTCGAGATAGATCTGGGAGGAATCAGGCATGGAATCCAGTAGAATGTGGAAAGTCTAATATAAGATCATAGAGAATTCACAGTGAAGTGATGGAGAGAGTAGTGCAATTAATGCACACATGATGAAGGTATACATTTCATGTAGACGTGTTAGAGGACTGGAGACAACACGGTCAAACATGGAGGATTATGTCATTTACATCAGGAGGATTGAAAATTAGGCAAAGACATGGAAGGCTCATAAACTATAAGGAGATAGAGAGCCATATGAAGGCATACTTTTGATTATTCATTTTAAGATATATTTAGATCTAGAATTGTCATTCAAAATTCCATGCATTGTTATGTTGTTTAACTTCAGTACATAGTGTTGTTTAGCCTTGAGTGTTCTGGCGGGAGATGCCCTTGCAAGAAGACTTGTGAGGATTAATTTGGGGAAAAGTACTAGTGCCATTCATCATGGAGCATTGGTACCCCTACATCCCAGCTCTCAGAACATGTACATAAAATGCAAATTCTAAAGATCATTTTGGGAGGAGGAGGTTGTCTTCAATATTGTGGTTAGAGCTGGGTAAAGGATTATTCTATCCTTGGGCTTCAATATCAGCAATCCTAAGGCCTCATTTCAAGGTCAACATCGAGCAAAATTTATTAACCTCCTATCATCTAATGGTCCCTTGAGAATTCGGTGTCATTTGTAGATCTGAGAGGAATGATTTTAGCATTCCATTGTTAATCTGAGTGAGGATCATCCCCTCACCTTGCCATCAGTAACCAACAAACTCGATATTGTGCAACACATTTCGGTAGGAATTCGTCTCTCCCTCTTGTAAACGTGGTTTTCCCGGCCCAGTTTCTCATTTCGATTCTTTGCATCTTGAAGGAGGAGAGAAGACGAATCTCCAGCTTTCTAAAGCTTGGAGATCGAAGGAGGATCGACTCTCAAGAAGCTTAGATCTATTTTTGCCAACATCACGGCCTGTTTCGGATCACTTATGACTTTAGATGTTTTGTATACAAGTCCAAATATCAAATCCTAGGAAGGTGATTTCCAACTCATGAATGCAGAAGTCCTTTATGAGTTATCTCTAATTTTATCACAATGGCAGATCTTGAATCTTGGCATCCTTTCAGGCTCTGACTCCATGAATATGCATCTCCCTTTGTGCCTGCGTAGCATCATCAACAAAGGACCAGCGTAGTATTCCGTCTGCTCTCCGGTTACGCGATTGCTAGTACTTATGTTTCAGTCATTCTACTTAGTACCTATGCTACTATTATGGCTTTGCTTAATCCATCTCCATGGTTAAGCAGGTAAATACTCTCCAGGAGGACTGAGCAGGTCCCTCAGACCTAAAGTGGAGTGCAGAAACAAGAGACATTACTAGAGAGATGATTCCTAATTCTTGAATGAAAAGGGTATGGTAGATCGACTACTTGGGAATCGATGTTTTGTCGTCTGGTACCTTTCAGTATGATGAGTGGCAGCTCTTGCTCTCCTTAGCAGTCTCACAATCCTTTATGAACACATGTTGGGATACTTGCACAGGTAATAGCTCAGATAGCGTATGACATAATAACTTCATTCATAACACTAGCCGGTCAAAGAGGGCTAAGCATGTGCATTAAACATATAACATAACACAAGATAAGACGAACAGTCATGTATGTATTGATGAAAGAAGAATGCAACTAAACTTTTGATGTCGGGTCTCATCAGAGGGGTTAGGCCCAAAGCACGTCTCGGAATTATATCAGGATTCGGATGGGATGAGGGCATGGACTCAAGCTCTCTCGGTAAGAAGTTCAGCCTTTGTTCTATCTCTCAATAGTTAGTACTGATATAATTCCTCCATGTTCAGCTGACTTGTCAAGAGAGATAGCTTCTTTATAGAAGGAGGTTAGGATCCCCACAAAGGTGGAAGGGAGGGCTATCCTTTAGGAGATTCCACGAGGGGTGGAAACCATAAACCTAAGGAGGGTACGTGGTTATTCGGTCTAACCTCCCAGTGGCCATCCTCAGTTTTGAGGTAGATCTCCACCTCTCTTTAATAAATAGGTTGGCGTTGAGCTAACTTGGTGAGCTGTCTGGTGCGGGTCTCGATGTTAATCTTCCTCCGCTGCCCTAAGGAAAAAATTGACGCTACTCGCGCGAGAAAAATAGGGGTTTTGATACCTACTGCTCAAAGAATTGTCCATGAAGGAAGTATTACATATCATGTAAGGGAAGGATGACAGTCTTCTGAAAGCATGACACTTCTTGTTAATCTGAAATTGACAATCCAATGTGGAGATTAGATTCAGGATACAAATGATAAATGCGTAACATCCATAATAAAATGGCTCATCTTCATGCATTATTTCTCTTGGAGTAATTGTTTACTTTCTTTGAGTTCTCTGTGTGTTTATTATTACGCATTCTACCTTTTGGGATATTACATAAATTAGTGTGCTTCCCACCTATACATATGACTGATTAACCATTTTAAAATGATACAAAGGTATTTATTTATAAGTAAAATTATTAAGTAATCATTGACTCATTAAACAAATTGATGGCCTCCCAAGTATATATCATCAAAACCCCTCTGCAAGCCACAGTATATGACTACCCTAAGCTGATAGGTTTAAAATCGATACGGTGACTCATTCATGCTTCCACACCCAGATCTCCACTATTGGAGCCATGACAAATTCATTGACCAAACATATGATATCCATCTGTGGGATTCAAACCTACTAAATACATATCCCCACATATGTTTCAATTTATAGAACTCATTCAGACTATGCCGAGATCAACTATTTTCCCAATGAAAGAGCTTCAGATGCAGAGCAAGAAATCATTCTCTCTTGCTCAATCATCAATCAAATACTCTGATTCAGCCGCCTTTGATGAAGTGTGTTATCCATTGAAAACCCTTATTGAATCTTTGAAGCTGTTCTAAAGATTTGATATTCAAGGGTATATCATTGTTATAATACTAAAGAAAATCTCCATGCTCAACTATACTGAGGAAGACCGGACGATTGTTGCAAAAGAACATCATGCATTTCGAGGTATTTCACTAGTAGACATGTAGATGCATCTATCCTGGGTTTCCTATCCATATTTTCCTAGGTCGTACTCTTCAACTTCAACCTTCAAGTTTCCCAATACCCATGAGATGCAATCATGATCATCTAATTGACTACCGAAGAAGGAGTATTAAAGACTCCTCGGTTGTTCCATATGTTCATATATTTCACATTTGTGAAACTACTTCCAAAAGAAGAAAAGAATATAATGCCTTAGAAATAAGCCACTTTGAAACCTCAATACATTACATGGAAGGTAATGAATTTTTTGGATGATTCCAAATTACAAAAACCTCCTTTCTATATATAGGAGTCCATGGGGCTGGAATGTAATCCTAGTGGGGCCACAATGTAATCCTAATCGACCTAACAATAATAATTTAAGGCACAATAATAATAATATGGGGGTTTTAAGGAAATTTAATAATAACAATAAAGGTGGTTACACTAACAACAATAGAGGACTATACTAGTAATATAAGGACTAATTCCCCTCTCCTTCAAAAAAAGTTTTATCCTCGATGGCAGGTACTAGATAACAGAATTATACATATAAAATTCTCATCCTCCCATGTAGAATCTTCATCAGGTAAGTTCTTCCACCTTGATGAGATACTCTCGTCGGTCAGTTAGTGTTGTCAAGTTCTTGTTTCATGACTAACAAGGTTATGTAGTTTTTCTTCCTCCGTGGATGCAGCAATATTGTTTGGTAAGGATTTTCTTTATAACCTTCTTTAAGCATGAAGCATGGAAAATTGGATGCACTCGTGAAGAAGCGGGAAACTCAATTTATATGCTGCAATACCAATCTTTTAACACCTTGTAAGGACCATAGTACTTTGAAGCATTTATTATCCTTCTTATCTTTCTTGAGGGACATTTTGTTTGTATGGTTGTATGCAAAAACTACGATCTCCTACATCAAAACTTCTCTCTTACGATGTTGATCTACACATTGTTTCATTCAATTTTATGCAAATTCGAGTTGTCCTTTAAGAGTTGGAGAACTTCTTGTTGATGCTCGATGTGATCTTCCACTACGTGAACCTTCGAATTTTATCTTAAATATGATGTGATGGATGGTGGATGATGTCCTAAAAATGCCATAAATGGGGTCATTTTTGTTCTTTGTATGGAAGGAAGTGTTATACCACCATTTAGCTAGGGTAACCACTCGACCCATTGTGTTTATTTACTCAGATACAAAAAATGAAGATATCTTTCCAAACATTTATTATATCTCGGTTGACCATCGGATTGAGGATAGTAAAGTGAGCTATGAGCTAATTGATACCCAAATAAAAGCTTCTTTCATCCCAAGAATTTCTGTAAAAATGGGATCTCTTGCGCTCACAATAACTGTGGTTTTTCCATGTAGCTTTTGAATTATGTCCATAAATGAAACATGGCTGACACTGTTTAAATGGATGAGATAATGCACAAAAGTGTGCATACTTGGTAAGTCTATATCAGCTACCACCATGATGACACTCTTTCCTTAGGACATGGAAATGGCTTTGTGATAAAATCCATTGAAATCTCCTCCAAATTTGACTTGGAATGGATAAAGGTTGTAGAAAGACCGGAGTCTTAATTGTCTCAACTTTATTTCTTTGGCAAACCAAACATTCCGCCACAAAATTTTGAATACTCAGTTATCGCCATCCCAAAAAAAAAAATCTTTCTTCACTGCAATGGTAAGTTTTCAAAATACGGTACCCTCTAAAGGAGAAGTGTGCAATTCCAAAAGAATTTTTTGTTTTAGTTAGGAATTCTTAAAAGATATAGCGATCTTTGTACCATAAGGAAATCCTTTCCAACTAAATGTATTAGATGTGGGGGATCTTACTTTTAACTTTGAATAGAGTGTCCCTGTCTTCATCCTTCATTCATCTGTAACTGATTATCCAATGTTTGGATAATGATAACTTCAAAGTAGTTTCACTTCTTCATTCTTTCTTAAGTGCATCTGCAACAACATTTAGCTTCCCTTTATTGTATATTATTTCAAAGTCATAACCCCACATCTTTGTGACCCTTTTTAACCTCTACCGAAGATAGTCTTTGTTCCCAGTGTTTAGGGCTTCTCCATGATCGTTTTACCTTGAAGTGTCTTCCCATTAGGTAGTTCTCCATTTCTTTCGTGCATAAGTATTGCTAACATTTCCTTCTCATAAATAGGTTTAATAAATACTTTCCTTTGATTGAGCGCTTCCAAAAGAAATGGGTCTTTCTTCTTGCATTAAAATATGCCAGTTCATTTCCTAAGGCATCACATTCCACAATAAATGTTTTGTGAAGTGCGGCATCAACTAAGGCTAGTGCTAGGCACATTACACTCTTTAAGATGTTCAAATGCCTTAGTTGCTTCGGGAGTCCATGAAAATGCATCTTTCTTCAATAATGTTGTTAGAGGTGTTGATATTCTTCCATAATTCTTAACAAAAATTTGATAACTGCAATGGCCAAGAAATCCTCTGGCGATTTATGGTTGTAGGGACTTTCATTCCTTAATGGCTTTAATTTTATTAAGGGTCTACCTTAACACCCTCGTGAGATACAATATGACCCGAGATATTCCACCTCTTGTACTCAGAAAACATTTGGATGTTTTTCATATAATTGTTTCTCTGTAATAGTTTGAGCACCTGTCAACATGCGGAACATGATCAGCCCAAAGACTTCTTTGTAGATTAGTATATCATCAAAAAATACTAGTACAAATTTTCTAAGGAACGGTTTGAAAATGGAATTCATCAACGCTTGCAATGTAAAAGGTGCATTCGCACGGCAGGCCAAAGGGCATGACCAAAAATTCATAATGACACGATGAGTTCAAAATGCTATTTTCAGAATATCTTCAGTCTTCATTCTAAATTGATGATACCCTAAACGAAGATCCAATTTGGTAAAATAAATTGCTCCATGTAATTCATTCAATAATTCATCAATCACATGAATGGGATATATCTTTAATGTTGAGTTTATTGAGCTCCCTATAATCTGAACACATGCACCATGATTCATCCTTATTATGTACCTGATACTACGGCAACGGAAAATAACTGTTGGATTCTGAATTATACTGCCTCTAACATTGCTGCAATCATACATTCAATTTTTTCTCTTTTGGACATAAGGATATCTATAAGGAACTGATGTTTGGAGGAACACTTCCTGGAATCAAATGAATAGCATGATCATGATCATGAATAGGTGGGAGTCCTTTTGGTGTTTCAAAAACCTTGGAATGATTGTCCAATACTTTTTGGAGATCTACAGAAATACATAATTTTGATGTTGGAACTTCTAGTGAGCATAATTGTGCAACTATGCCTTGTTGTTCTTTCTTTAGAAGCTTTGCCATGAAATTAGAGCTTAATATCTTTCTCGGCTTCCCTGCAATAACCCATAATCCGACTTCCTTTCCTTTTGAAAAAAATTTCAAGAAAAGTTCTTGAAAATTAAAAACTATAATCCCCAAAGATTGTAACCATTGTACTCTAGTACAACATTAGCACCTCCCATAGGAATGGAAAGCATTGAACTATTCAATACATATTCCCCCATGGTTAGCTTAAATGTCAGCATTTTCAGGGCTCTGATGTAGCTCCTCCATTTGCAACCATCACTTGACGATGCCCATTTAGAATTATAAGAAACAATTCAATTAGATTTGGCTACCCTACAATGAATAAAATTATAGGTATGCCTTAATCAATAAACACTATTACCTTTTTCTTCTTGATATGTCCTTTTATCTTGAGATTTTGAGGAGTGGTAATTCTGTAATGCATTACCTGGCTCCATTGTGATGGAAACTCATTTCTTAGCTTCTTAGGTTGGTTCTTGGTGTATATCCTCTTCTTGTTCATCTTCTTCCTCTTCACAATCTATGCAAACTCATTTCTTCTCGGCACTTATGACCTTTGAGTGTATTTTCTATCCTGAGCGTAGCAAGCCCTTTTGCTCTTTTTTCTTCAATTGTTGTGGTGTCAACCTTGTAGGTTGTGGAAATCTAGGAGTAGCAACACTTCCCTCTTTATAGAAGTGAGTGGTAAAATACTTATAGCCATAATTTTTGTTGAGTCTGAAGCTCTTTGCATCTTTTCCATACACTTTTCTATACCTTTTTCTATCACACCGAACCTTCCAAGTTGTCAATATCTGTTAACATATTAATTGCAAATGAGCATCTAACATGGTTTTTAATTATATTTTTGTGTAAAACATTTGAGTTTATATTTTGTTCATCTGTTGCGGAATCTTGCCACTTTCATACATTACGCACCAACTTCCACCCTAACGAGCCATTTTACGAAACTCTATGTTACGGTGTCTACCAAGGGGAAAATGAGCCTTGGGCGAAGTCGGGAATGATGTGGACATGGTTCGTCCTATTGGCTCGAAAACTCATCAAGAAGCCGCGGTCAACGCGTCCACATGAAGTCAGCCCCCGTAAAGTCTTACGGTGACGGGGACTCTGTTGCGTGTCCACGTAAGGGTTCATGGCGTTTAGTTGCGGAGGACAAGTCGACATTGTACATGGCTCCGCAGCGAATTTCTAAACATCCACTCTCATAGATTTACTTTGCAATACGTACGGTCCTAAGTCAGTGGACGTAATGGTCTACGTGTTCTCCACCGGCATAAACATCGGGAATTAGTTATGTTTCTTTTTGTATAAATAATTCGTTTGCATCACTATACTGAATTTAGTCTCGATTAGTCTTTGTTATCTTTTGTTAATGCGCTGCAGCATAATGCCAGTACGCGCACTTGTCATCTTATCACCATTCTGTAATTACGCATTTAATATAAGAAGACTGCGTTTTCAGCAGTCGTATTTGAAGATCGTTGCCAAGGTGAGATTAGCAGATATTTTACTTGCCAGGTTACGTAACATTATGTAGTTCTTACTTTATTTCTTCTAGCTCATTTGTACCATGTGCATCTTCACGGTATATATGCATTCTGAACATAAACTTTCATGCTTTCCATTTCATTCTTGTCTTTCATGTTTTATATTTATTCATCCTTTGATGTGATAATTATAGCCTTCAGTTACTGAATGGCTGACTGAACATTTACATAGCTTTTGACTAATGACATCGTTAACATTATTTCTTGCTAATTTGTTTTATTAGTTTAATTTACATTCGATCTTGCTTTGTTTAATTGATCTTGCTCATTGCTTGATGATTAAATTTAGATATATTAAGCTACTCATAACATCTTCGGTTATAAAGCCATAATTTGGTGATGGTGAGGGATTGTATTATGAAATGTGTGATTTAATCATCATTCATCTTCTTATAAATTTAGATATATTAAATTATGCACAGCATCTCCTGATTTATAAAACCCTGACGGAGTGATGGTGAGGATTGAATTAATGAATGTATGGTTTGATATTAGTTTACTTTACGCAATTAGATATCGATTACTCGAGTTGTTTATGGTTACCTTACGAAAATCATAGGTAGGACTAATGATGAGGGATCGGAAGACAAGTTGATGTAATTTGATTTAGATTTACTTCATTACCAACTTTTGATTTATTCTTTCGGCATAATTTATTTTGTGTAGACACGGCAAAATTAGTTTGGTTTCCTGCTTTCCACTTTAATTCCCTTTGTTTGATTTATTAATTCACTTCATTCTTTTCATTCAGCCTTTATTTTCATTTCCTTTCAAAGTTTTGTCATTGTACATTTCAATTTTTTTTTGATTTCAAGTTGGTAAATCATTACGAGATCTCATTTCTTGAACAAACATAACCATACTTGTTTTCATTTTAAATTCATTCACCTTAGAAAACCAAAAACGACAAAAGTTAGAAATGAGTTATCTTGCACCTTATGATGCGCATACCATCTTACAAATCCGGTTAGAAAAATTAAATGCGGCAATTTAGGACACACTAAATTGACCAAACATTTGTGGGTCATGAAATAATTAACTAGGTAGCCAATTTCTAAAAAAAAACACACAAAACAACAACAACAATAAAAAGAAGGGAAAACTTGATAACTTCTTGATATGCTCTCCTCCCACCTAGTGTTGATAGGAGGATCGAGAAAGAAGTTATTGGTTTAGTAATTTCTTAAGTATGCTCTCTTCTTGCACCTAGTGTGACTGGAGAAAATCAGAAGAAAATTATTAGCCCTACTTAAAATAAATGACATGCCCACTAGAGCAAGATATTCTAGGGGAAGGTTTATGGCTAAAGCCAGAGTTCGATTTTCCCCAACCCCATCTTCTTCAAGACATGAAAAGAGTCACCTCATCTACCCTAGCACTCAGATTAGAAATTCAAAGACGGTGAACTAGAAGATTCATCTATACCATCTGCAAACCTCTTTTCAGAAGAAACTCCTACTCATCTCTCTATATTGAAGAACAATGAAGGACTCTAAGATGGAAGAAATCATGGCGGATGAAGTAATAAATACATTTGGAGGTAGAGGTGAGGAGGAGGAAATGATGGGTAACAATGAGTGGAGGTGAAGATGTGGAAAGAGACAACTCATTTGGATTCCCTATAGTTGATGAGGAACTCATACAACGATGAAAAACATCTCACCATCTGTCCTCTAACTTTTATGGATTGCGAAGTGAGATCTGAAACATTTATGTTTGAGTTTCGAAGTCGTGTGCGAACATGATTCATATGGAAGACTCTCAAAAACTCAAATTGTTTCTACAACATTGAAGGGAGCTACTTTGAAATAGTTCATGGGATTACACACTCAATCTATTAGGACTTGGAATGATATGAAACAAAAATTTTGGATAGATACTTGGACTATTGCATGCCCACCAATCCTGAGGATGAGGTATTCAAAATAATTAAAAAGATGAAGAACTGGAGGAATTGCTGAAGATTTCGATACAACTTAAAAAGAAAAGAATGAACAATTTAGATCTGAAACATTGAAAGCCACATACATTGAAAGCCATTAGAGATGAATGGATAGATATTTTAAACATGATGAAAGAATATATATAACTTCCATCGTCAAATAAGAGAACTATGTGTCCAACTCTCGAGGAAAATCTAAAGCAGGAAAAGGGCCTAGGATCCTTCTCTTATCGAGAATAACAAATCTGCAACAGATTAGTAAGTAGGGGCGGAGATTGGTAACATGCTTGATGAATTCGCAATATCATGGGTCATGAGCAGCAACTGGAGCACGCCAAGATCCAAAACAGCGAAAGAAGAAGAACGGATGCTATCTTTTCAGAATGTGGAAGAAACATGCTTTAAGAATGTCCTTGGATACAAAAAGTTGTGCAAAAACATGTGTAGTTTGCTCGAGAAAATCATGAGACCAAGGATTGTCCTTGATTCCTGGACTCAAAGTATCTTTCAAGAAGATCCAAATTCGGTAGTCTCTCTGATTTGTACTGAGGAGACCTTGGCAGAATAGCCAAATTAAGTTTAACAACCACTGTGAATTTTCAAACCCCACTAAGTGAATCCTTAGCAGCAACCTGGCCCCAACATCAAAATTCATATCAGCCATGGTACAAGGTATGAAAAATATTTATGGGAGATTTGCTCAATTTATCAATATCCTTCATCTTTTCAAAATCAACAAGCTCCACAACCCAAACTCAAATCCACAACTTTCATTACCATTTCCACAGCAAACTCCACAACTTCAAACCCCAAATCCACAACTTTCATTGCCATTTCCACAACAACAACCTTCTCAGCAATCCAAATCCTCATCATACTCCTGCCAACAAAAGACAAATCAACTCCCATTCCGGCCAACACATAATCTTTCAATAAAAATCCTCGAATACTTATATGATAGAAGAACTGACAATTTCCTACCTACAAAGTTGTTCCTCCTCGATGATGTACAACTCGGATGCAGCGAGTTTTTGAAAAACCTTCTATAGATATTCAAGAGCAAGATACCTGCGAGAGGATTCTCTTCAAGTTAATAAGGGTTAGGAAGAATCTCTTCAAAATTAAACATTCAAAGAAAAGAAAGTTAACACCCTGACTCCTATGGTTGAAGAGCACGCATCTTTATCTACACACTCCTTTCTGCAAAGACTACAAATTGACAAGGGGGTGGAAAAAAAAAATCTTGTTGCCTAACTATGACTTTCTAAATGAATTGAAGAATGTTTGTATCAATATTCCTTGTTACAAGCCATTCGAGAGATTCCTATTCTAGCAAGCTCCTCACGGAAGTTAGGTTTAAAAGACCGGGGAAGGAGACAAAGACACGAAAATTTTTGGTAGGAAAGATTGCGGATATTATGATACGGAAAAAACCTCTTAACAAAGTATGTAGATCCGAGAAGTCAATTGTCAAGAAACATATAAATGGGATAGAAATTCCAAACATTGATTGACTTAAGGAACATATCAGCATTATGAGTAGACGGACTATGGACCGGCTAAACTTCCTAATCTTCTTTTTGCACCTACTTTACGCAACTTGCGAATCGATCGATTTATTAAACAGGATGGTGTATTGAAGATATTTCGATCCTTAGATTCTTGGGAATATCCGGTCGTTACATGATTTGACTCCCAGAATGACTCCAGGAGGGCACCCACTTATCTTAGGAAGACCTTGTGGCATGCAGTGATGCTTTTAGTAGTTGTAGATGCGGAGACATGTACATTTCTAATGGTAATTCGACAAGAAATTCAATGTATCCTCGATAAAAGCAATCTGAAATAGGAGACAGTTGATTGATGATGAGGACACTATACAACCTTGTCTTTACCATTTCAGAAATCGGTGAGATAGTCAAATTACGAACACATTAGAAAATTTTGAGACATCTTGAAATGTTACCCCCACACAATTTCAATTGGAATGCAACTACAGGGCTCTTATCATCCAGGAATAAATGTCTCTTTACTCTATGGAAGAATTTGGTAGTTCTACTATTGAGATTTTCCGGAAGAAGGCAATTTGAATATCAATAAAAATTTGGAAAAGTCACGACAGAAGAACTAATCAAAATCTTCTGAAAACATTCTCTTGCATTGCATGAGGAGTATCATCGACATGAAAGAATTGATCCTAGGACTTGTATTCATCACACATCTATAAATGAGAAAAACGGTAGACCAATCGAACAACTCAAAGAAGGTTGAATCCAAATCTTGGAGATAATGAAGAAGAGCTCCAAAAACTATGATATCAACTTCATTTATCCAATTTCGGATAGCGATGGGTTTCTCCTTTGGTTATAGTACACAAAAGAATGGTAAATGGAGAAGATGTACACGTGATTACGGGGAGTGAATAAAGCAAATTTGAAGGATCACTTTCCTTTGCCTTTTATCGATCGGAGTAGTAAGAATACATTAGCGAGTAAAAAGTACTTTTCATTCTTGGATGGTTTTAGTGGCTATAATCAGAATTCGAGGTAACTTGCCGAAGATCAAGATAAGGCAACATTTGCTTGTCCATGAGGGAACTTTGCCTCACAGGAGTGCTTCCTTTTGGGTTATGTAATGCACCATAACATTCCAAAGAACGGTACTAGGAATTTTTACCCCACGATCTAATTCATGATTGTGTAGAAGTTTATATGGATGATTTTACGAGTTTATAGCTAATTCATTTGAAGAGGCATTAGAAAAATTTGGAAAAAGTTCTTATAAGGTGTAAAGAAACAAACCTTTCATTAAGCCATGAAAAAATTCTTTATGATGTTTCTTCAGAAGGATTGTTTCGAGACATCATATTTTAGGGAGATGGAATTAAGGTTGATAGATGAAAAGTCGAGAATCATCTCCAAGTTACTATTCCAAATTGTCGAAGATGTTAGAAGTTTTCTATGATTCTTGGTTACTATAAAGGGTTATAGAAAACTTCACTAAAGCACGCATCTCCTCTCTTCAAGCTGCCTGAAAATGCGCCCAGATTTAAATGGGATCTGAATTTTCAGCCAGCTTTGAAACTTTGAAAACAAGAATATACGAAGCACCTGTCTTGAGAGGACCAAATTGGAAACTCCTTTCATATTTCTACGGATGCTTGATCTGACTCTCGAGTTAATGTTGGGTCAAAAATATTTATTTCCTTATGCCATTTATTATGCCGATAAAAATTTGGCCTCACGGTTGAACTATCTTATTTGAAAAAGTTTTTAAGTTTGTTGTTCATGCAATTAATAGTTTAGACATTACATAACGGTATGAAAATTTTATTCCTCTTGACCATTCTGCAATCAAATATTTAATGAACAAACTTTATTACTAATGGCGAAGGTGACAAGATGGCTCTTACTTTTGCAGAATTCAATATTCTTGTGTTAGATAGACCGGGAAAACGAATACAACATCCTTTGTTCTTGTACAGGATTGAAATACTAAAGAAGATTCTCACAGCAAGAGGATAAGTACACGATGAATATTTGTTTTAATTATTATTAAGACTCCTTAGTATGCGAGATATTGCTAACTATTTGGTTACGGGGGAAACACCTTCACATTTATTTCAAGTGAAAAGAGAAAAAATTGTCGGGAGAGTTCAAAATATTCACCGTTCCATAATTGTTTAAAGCAGACGAGATCTTGTAGTCAAAATTCATCGAAGGAAAGATGAAATGCACGATATTCTTAGAGCATGTCATGATAGACCATGCGGCGGACACTTTGCGGACAAAAGGACGGCCTATAAAATCCTCTCTTTAGGATATTATTCTTCTCTCTTCAAGGATACCAAAACAATATGTCAGAGTGTAATTGCCAAGCGTAGGGAAACCTACCCTTTCAAATGAAATGCCATTGCAACCACAGTACTCATTGAACCCTTTGAAAAATGGGCTTTGAATTTCTGTTGGACCTATTAATCCACCATCTAAACCAAAAAGTATATGTTGGTTTTGCTCTTGATTATGTTGCTAAATGGGTAGCCTAAAGCATTAGTATGCACTCTTGTGAAAATTCGGTTGGTCATTTCTTTATGAGGATATTTTACTCGCTTTGGTGTTCCAGAGAAATTGTGACGGATCGGGGAACGATTCACATCAACTTCGTTGAAGAAGTTGATGAAAGAATACAAAATCAAGCACGGAAAGATCTACTCCTTACCATCCGCAGCAAATGGTGAGTGGAGTCCACAAACAAAGTTCTTGAAAATGCCTCATCACCAAAGCATTCATCTACATGAAGAGATTGGGCAGAAAGGCTTCTGAAGCCTTGTGGGCCTATAGGATACATGGAGAAATACAACATGACATTCTCCCTATGAACTTGTTTATGGAAAAGTCTTTCTCCCCGTGAGGTTCCAAAATCAGAACCTTCAAAGATAGCGATTCGGTTGGGGATGGACTTATCGAAGCAAGCATAGAATGGAGCGATTGAATGAGCTAGATGAGGTCATACGAAGAGAAACGTTGCAAGAACTAATCTAGTTCAATATCAAAAATAAATGGCATGACAAGTACATCAAGAAAGAAGTTTCGGGAAAGGATATTGGCATTGTTATTTGATTCCAAGTTTTAAAGATTTTCAGGAAAATTTCGGACTCTCGTGGCTTAGGCCATATGAGATTGACAAGATCTTGTAATGGGCGGTAAGTCAAGACCATTGATGAGTTTCCAAACTCTCTTATTGTGAATGGCCACGATTGAAATTTTATCTTTAAGCCACTCTCAAGAGAAATTTGTCAAAGTGTTTGAGAAATTAAATCGAGCTAGTACGAAGAGTCTTCTATCACCGTAGCTTTTGTTCTTTTTCGGTTAAAAAAAAAATGGTATGGCTTTGAAAACAATCCGCGATTGAGTCTTATCTTTTGAGAAAATATAGGGTGAAAATCGGGAACACGACACTCTATATTTTCAAAAAATCTCTCAACCAGTTCACAAGTTTGTGACCACCCACTCCATTCCATTCCACTTCATTCCATTTCATTTCACTTCATTCACTCCATTCCACTTAATTTCCTTCATTTCATTCCATTTCATCAATAAATTCTTTTTCATGACCATTTCCATCAGTGCGTACTATGTACTACAATTCATTTCCATTCATCCATGTGGCTATGGGTTTCACGGTGACATACCATTTCATGGTGACTCCGATTTAAAGCATTTGAGAAGCGATTGTGACTACTATAATTTCAAAAGTCTGTGATCAGATGTTATTTTCCATCATCATGAAATAAAATGCGGTGAGAGGATAAAATGAAGACATGGAGCAGTGAACCTGATGAAGAACAACTAGTTGAAGACCAAGGAAAAAGCAAAGATTCAGTATGAAACAAAATTCATTTCAAATAGCATTGAAAAACACATTTATATAATTATAGACAAACTCTATCCATTATGTGCAATGATTATATTGACAATTCCGTAACCTTTCACGATCTCATATTATCTCATTCATTCACAAACGGTGCATCATTAAACCCCAATTTTCACTCATGTTCTAATATTCACAGGTGACAATGAGACGTATTTTGTTGTCCTGACTCTTACGACCGCAAACCCGCAACCGTTGTTTCAACATGCTCACATTTATTTCGTAGCCACCATTTCAAAAACACTCGGGATGTGTCATACTGTTCATCTCCCAAGCACGTATCTCTGTCAATGCTCAAAACCCTCTCTGTTTTGTTCACTTCATTTCGTTCTCTATCACGTTATAGGCTTGTATACCACTCTGACATTTACCCACAGTCCATTGTGCTCATCTCTCGGCCATTCCGTCGTGCAATTTCCATTTGAACCTCACGTAGGAACATTTGAAGAAGAGCGAGAAAGAAAAATGAATAAGTACTGAAACGAGCTTAGGAAGGACCTAAGTTCATCGAAGAGGATATCCGCAAGTAAAGGATGTATTGAAGAAGAAAGTGGCAAGGGTTTATCAATGAGAGGTCATCATAAAGTAACAAAGGAATTTGCAAGGTCGTTTAATGGCTTGGAAGTAAGTGGAGACCTTAAGTTTGCGGTCGATGAAGCATCTATATCATCTTCACGAAACTTCTTCAGAGGGTGAGCGTTGATTTAAGAATAAAAACGCATCGATGATAAACATGGAGGTAATCTTACGAAACCCGATATCTGGACATATATTTTTAAAAGAGAATTCACATTCATGTGCATTGAAAGAGGAATGGGCTACATTGCGCTAGTTGTTCAAAAATTCATTACATGTGAAAGCTAGTTTGGGTCCATGTATATATACCATACGGATTCTTTGATAGATTTTAGATAATCAAACTCAATCTTCCCATGTTTTCTGTTCAGTAAACGAAGAAAATGTACGTATTTGTTAAAGAGCATTTGCAGAGATGCCAGAGCCACATCTATATCACCCACGGTCTTATAAAAATTTTGATTGAAAAAGAGTTAAAGGAGAAGAAAGACTGCCTTAAGGGAACAATTTACGGTTACTATAATTTCTTTGAGGAACCTCGAAATTCTGAAGGTAGTACAACAAGGAAGGAGACAGGAGAAAATAACCGTGAAGAAACTCAAATTGCTCCTACTCGAAATTCACGAAGGTAGCACAACAAGAAGAAGTAGGAGAAAAAGAACAATTGATGAAATTCAAAATAATCCTACTACTACAATTGAAAGAAGCTGATGAGGAAGAAGTGACAAAGAGGAAGAAGAAATCAAGGGTAGAAAGTATGCTTACCAAAGAGGAAAACTATTGAGGCTATACATCAAACTCCTTCTTCTAAAGAGAAGATCATCAAATGTTATGCGAATGAATTAGTTTATCTTCAAAAACAATCATCTATGACCAAGAAGACAGAGAAAGGAAAACAAAAACAAAAGGATAGTGTACCACAGTGTGTGAGAAGAAGCAACAGACTTAAGGGGAAATTGAGGAAAACGCAAATGAAGGGTCCTCATTTCATTGATTTGGGAGAGGAAACATCTGAACAGTCCCCAGCTGACCATAGTCCATCTCAGTCAGTTAGTGAACCTGGTTCATTTCATTCTCAGTGAGACATTGAACATAGTCCATCCCATTCTCAGCAAGATGTTGATGTGAGCCCTTCTCAGCCAGATTTTGAAGATAACTCTCCTTCACGACATTTTGGGGACAGCCCAATAAAAATGACACCTGAAATAGACCCCAAGCAGCAAGAAGTATATGACTATATAGAATCTTTGGAAAAAGTAGCTACAGGTCCCAGTACTTCGTCCATTCAGCCTCATACAGTACAGGATGATTTAGTCCAATCACTAAAACAGGAAGTCTTTGAGCTAGAGCTTTTAAATAGACACATCAAAAATGAAAATGAGACATTGAAGGAACAAGGTAAATTGGAAAAAATCATTCATGATAATACCATGCTACATCTGGGAATATGGCAGAAGAAGAACAAGAAATTGAAAAGGAAATGCCAAAAGTTAAGCAGAGCACTGGTTAATATTAAATTTAGGTGCTTACTGAAGAAACCCAGAATGTTGGCAGCACCAAGGAAGAGGAGGAGAGGATTGGATGTGCTGGCTGAAGTGTCAAGGCACATGAGCTGAAGAAAGATTATCAAAATTTTGGTTGCATGAGGACATGCAACACCTTCATAGTGGGGGTATGTTGAGTCTCAAATCTGCATATTTTCCATACACTTTTCTATACCTTTTTCACTCACCTGAACCTCCCAAGTTGTCAATATCATTTGCAAAAGAGCATCTAACATGGTTTTTAATTATATTTTTTGTTTGCTATTTGACTTAGATTTTGTTCATTCAGCTGCGGAATCTTGCCACTTTCCGCAGCTGCTGCAACTTTCCGTAGCTATTTTGTGAAACTCTATGCTACAGGTGTCTTCAGAGGAAATGAGCCACATGGGCAAGTCAGGAATGATGAGGACATGGTTCGTGTCCTATTGGCTTGATCAAATCCATCTAAAGAGGCCGCGGTCAAAGGTGTCCACATGGAAGTCAACCGTAGAGTCCCACGGTGACAGGGCTCTGTTTCGTGTCACGTGAAGGTTCATACGGTCGTTTCTGAGTTGCGGAGGACAAGTCGACATCTGTACATGGCTTCATAGCTGAATTCAAACATCCACTCCTCATAGATTTACTTTGCAATACGGCCATGATCCTAGATCCGTGGACGTAATGGTCTACGTGTTCTACCACCATCATAAACATTAGGAATCAGTTATAGTTCCTCTGTTATAAATCACGCGTTTGTATACGCATATAGATTAGTATCTATTAGTCTGTGTTAGTTATTATTAAATCTGCTCTGTAATGTAATTACGCTACACTTGTGCCGTAACATAACCATTCTTTAATGACTGCATTTTAATATAAGAAGACTCTGTTTTCAACCGAAATTCGTATTTGAAGATCGTTGCTAAGGCTGGTGTAGAGGGCCCTTGCACTTGCCAAGGTTCTGTGCATTATTGTATAGTTCTTATTTTGTTTCCTTCAAGCTCATTGTATCATAATTCATTCACATGTTTATACATTGCATCTCTCATAGCATATATGCTTCATTTCTGTTTATAGTATTTCATGTTTTCCATTTTACTTTTGTCTCTCATGTTTTATGTTATTAATCACTGATCAGTGTTCTTGTTTCAGGTTATAGATAGGCAGCCCGAGCATTTGCATAGCTTTTTGACTAATGACATGGAATTAACATTGTTCTGCTGCTAATTTGTTTTTCTTAGTTTCTGTTTCATTTCAGTATTGCTTTGTTTAATTTAGTTTTGCTTATTTGCTTCAGTAGTTAAATTTAGATATATTAAACTGCTCATAGCATCTTCAGTTGCCTCCGAAAGCCACAGCTGGACTGATGGTGAGGGATTGTATTATGAAATGTGTATTTTAGTATTAGTTTCCTTTCTGCAAATTTAGATATATTAAACTGCTCATAACATCTTCAGTTGCCTCCGAAAGCCACAGCTGGACTGATGGTGAGGGATTGTATTATGAAATGTGTAGTTTGGTATTAGTTTCTTTTCTGCAAATTTAGATATATTAAACTGCTCATAACATCTTCAGTTGCCTCCGAAAGCCACAGCTGGACTGATGGTGAGGGATTGTATTATGAAATGTGGAGTTTAGTATTAGTTTCCTTTCTGCAAATTTAGATATATTAAACTGCTCATAACATCTTCAGTTGCCTCCGAAAGCCACAGCTGGACTGATGGTGAGGGATTGTATTATGAAATGTGTAGTTTGGTATTAGTTTCCTTTCTGCAAGTTAGAAATGTTAAATTGTGCATGACATATTCAGTTACCTCCGAAAGCCACAGCTGGATTGATGGCGAGGGATTGAATTATGAATGTATGGTTTGATATTAGTTTACTTTCTACAAGTTAGATATCAGTTACTCAAGTTGTTTATGGTTACTTCCGAAAATCATAGTTGGACTAATGATGAAGGATCAGAAGATAAATTGATGTAATCTGATTTAGATTTACTTTGTTGCAATTTTGAATTTCTTTAAGCATAGTTTCTTTTTGTTTAGACAGCAGCAAGAATAGTTTGGTTTTCATGCTCACTAGTTCACTGTTTTGATTTATTAGACTAGCAGCACCTTTTCATTTCAGCAGTACATTTTCATTTCCTTTCAAGTTTTGTCATTGTAAATTTCAAATTCCTTTTTAAGTTTCAAGTTGGTAAATAATTATAGAGGATATAATTTCCTTGAAAAAACATAACCATACTTGTTTTTATTTTAGAATTTCCATCTCACCTTAGAAAACAAAAAACGACAAAAAGTTAAGAAATAGGTTATCTTGCACATATAGTGCGCCGCACTTCATCAGCTTACGATTCCCGGATTGAAAAATTAAATGCAGCAATTTAGGACACACTAAATTGAGCAAACAAAGGTATCCAACAATTTCACATTTACCTCAACAGTCTTCATAGGTGGAGGTGGATTTGTAGATCCTCCCTTTAACACATCTCCTCTCTCCCTCCTCATGAAGAATTTGTTGATAAAACATGGTATGTTTGATGATATGGATGAGTGCTCATACCCATAAGATGAGGGAGTAGAATCCTCCTCATGCATAGATCTTGTGGATCTAGTGGGGGAAACTTCATGGTCTATCCCTTTTAGTTCTCTGTTTTTTCCTTTAGACTTAAACAGAGTTTGGAGCAGAGTTATTGAGAACTCTTTCCATTCCATTCTTCCAAGAAAAGGGCTTTGACCCTTACTTTCTGTGTCTTCCATGGAATCGATCTTCTTCTTCTTTATTTTTTCCTCCTAAAAATACATCTTGGCTTGATGATCATAGGTTCAGCCAAGGCTTATGCTTTGATACCACTGTAATATCCCAAAATCGGGATTGCTAGCAAGGCATGCCTGAAAAATGCATTTTTCAAGAATGGCTGCTATAGTTCTTGAAATCAGCCCTTAGATCCCTTAGCTGAGTATCTAAGTCCTAAATGCCCCAAAGAGGGACTGCAACAATAATAAACAATTCTACTCTGAAAATAACACATTTTCTGCAGAGCAGTGATAGGAAGCTCATAAAATTTTCTTCAATTGTACTTACAGTAGCAAATAAGTTATACAATGAATTTTATCAAATACATGGCTGAAAATACAAGTCATAAACAGAAGAAATGCCCTCAAGAGAGGGTTGCAACCATATGAATGACTAGAAACTACCTTGATAGCGTTATTTCTATTAGGCTGCAACTATTGTAGATTACATGTTAGATCTAGAGCAGATCTGTGCATAAAAAGTCAAATCATTATCAGATTGATGCACTAGAACGGCTCCTCTTTCAGATCCCATTGCAATTTTGGGGTTTACACCGAACGTAAACAGTAGATCTAAGATCTAAGAAAGAATATCTCCAAAAATATTTAGAATTACAGAGGTATTCAGATTATGCAGATCAGATCTGAAAAGTACAATGTGTAGATCTCCTCTAGTGGATCTCAAAGTGAAGCGTAGATTCCCAACACTTAGAAATTGGCTCTCCAAATGGTGCACCCAAACTCCCTGCAACACCACCTATAAGAATAACACAGATCTGGAGTAGAAACTATGTTGTAGGGGAAATACAGCTGATGCCCACATGCCAAGATTAGAAACTGAAGCTCATGTACTCCAATACACTCCCTCCAATAGAGCAGAGGCCTCCTCCACTGAAAAAGAGCACTAAAATGATTTAAATATGAAGAGATATAATCTCCACAGAGAATAATGTAGTCCCTCAAGGGAGACTATGCTATAGCTTGAATAACTGGGTTGGCCAGATGCCAATATGAAAAACTGAAGCTCAAACCACTAATGCACTCTTCCAGGAGGTTAAAAGACACACTCACTGAGAAGAGGCACCAGTACAAGCTAGATCTGAGCAGATCTAGTGTTCCACTTGCTGCAACTTACAAAATCAAGAAAACCATCATCGGATCTATGTTTCAGTTGGAAGTAGAAGCTTGGTCTCCAACCACATAGTGGACTAATAAATACAAGCTCTCCCAAGAGCTCCTCAATGGGAAGAGATGGAACTCTCGTACAGGAAATTCCAATGCTAAACAACATATGCAATCTAGGCTAAAAAACCAAGAAAGATGTGTTTCTAAACAGACAGTAATTCAGAAATAAAATCATGAACAACCTCCACATGTTTCCTTCCCCTTCCTTCTATAATATGAAAGCTTGCCAAAACCCTAAACCACCTTCCTTAACTTATCTCTTTCACACAAGAGACCTCCTTCTAGAATTATGATGTGCCTCATTGATGAGCACTCCTATAGTAATGCATTGTAGGTATAGTCAAGATTGACGCAGTCAAGTGGATTTATTCTTTCATTATGATTTTAATGATCCTCCTTTACATAATTATTCTTAGAAAAAAGAAAGCAAAATGAAATTGAATATTCCTATTAAAATAGGAATATTACATCTACCTATAGTAAAATAATTCCCGTAATAATTACATTCATATTTATCAATTACATTACTGAAAAACCCAACTAGTGAGGTAAAACTAAAAAATTACGTGACAAACAGAGAAAACTCCAAAACACGGAAAATGTGTCCAATGTGCAACACCAAGGAGGAAAAAATATCCCTTCTTGCAGGTCACATTTGACTGACTTCCCAATGTCTGAATTGAGCTCATGATAGCTCATTTGAAATCGTATCCTATCTATTTTCCATATCTTCTTATGGTTTCTTATTGGAGTTGTTGTGACCCCTCAAAAGTGCAATCTCCCAAGACTGCCTCTATGCACAGTGCCACCCTGAAAAAGAGGTAGAAAAATTATTTTTTGGGTGTTTTTGGCCATTTTTTCAAACTAGTTTTTCTCCAAATGCTTAGAAAAAATACGTGGGGCATGTCCTAATAATTATGAACCCACTCATGTATTCCATTTTTCCATTAGATTCCCCAAAAGAGTGCACAATTCCCTCTCTCTATGAGCAGCGCCAAACTTCTATGCGCAGTGTCATTTTACCCCAAACTAGTAGGATATTTTTGACTACCTTCCCGGTGTCCAAATAAGTTCCATAATATCTCATTGAAAATATATTTCTCTTGGATAAAAAATGGAACTAACAAACATTAAAAAGGATCAAGTATATCCCCTCAAAAATAAATTCTCGCAAGACTGGTCAAGAAGTGCAGAATGAGGGTGCATAAATGTAGAGGGATGTTTGAAGAAACTTTTGGAAGAATTCCTCAACTCCAAATTGAGATCCATATAGATAATTGGAAATATCTCTCTGTCTCGTTATCATTTGACTCATCAAGAAAGTATTTTCGACACTCTAGCTAGGAGAAAACTTGATTTTCCCATGGTCACTCCAGAAATGCAACAAACCTCTTGTAGCACCTGTATTTTTGAATTTTATCCCAAACCATGATACCTATGTAAAAATTGAAGGATTTTTCTCTTATTGGACCTATTATGGACAAAAAACTCTCTCACGTCTTTCAAATTCATCTTTGTTTGGTCGGAAACGTATTTGGAAGTAAAACTGGCCCTATGAGTGGAAAATGGCTTGACTCTTGGAATGATTTTCTGGAAAATGATGGATACATGACGTTTATGAGTTTGGATTGACCTCATACTTACTGATATGACCTACCTTATGCCTCCTCTTCTCATATGTCTCTGATTCCATAACAAACCCTAGCTAAGTGGGAGAGGAAATTAGGGTTTAGTGCTTGTGGAAAATGATGACTTAGGCACCCTTGGAAAAAGACAAGTCCCTTTGACATTTGATCAATTGCTGAAGTAGGAACTTTTTGTATTCTACACTTGATGTTTTGGCATGTGGAAATCTCAGTAGGTAGCCATGGGATACTGAGTACTTATTACATTTGAACTGAAATAAAATTACGTGAATAAAAAAAAAATTACATCTTGGAATGAAACTCACACTTGAAATCAAATTACAACTTTGGAAACCATCGTGGAGTTCATCTTTACATGGAAAAGAGACATTAGTAGGATTTATCTCACACCTTTTTCTTCCCTTTATTGAAAATGAGACAATGCAATGATTTGACCTAATCAAACCCTAGTGACCTAATGAGAAATGAAAGAAACTGACTCAATGAGTGACTTTGAATAGAAGTATAACGAGAGCAGACCTATTTTCAGCATGATGAAGACATGGAGGAGGGTCAGCAAACATATACTTGTGAAGGAAAATGGGACACTTGAGAGGACAACCAACAATGGAACAATTTTATATCATGACCTAATGGAATGGTTGAAAAATCTTTAGAGTGGAACACCTAAGATGCACATGTAAAATGTGTTTTGATCCCTGGTGGAAGTATGGAAATACTGACACTAACAAACTTGAAACAAAACCTTTCCCATGGAGGACGGTGAGGCTTCCAAGTAAAGGATAAAGTCATGTGAATAGTTGGGGGCACTAAGAAGTGCGGCAGAAATGAGTGCTCGTTTCAGGGCACCAAACAACAATTGAGCTTGATCATCTGATAGATATGGTACCCCTTTCTTAAGAAAGATCATAAAGCCTTTTTTCATCTCGACATGGTTTACGATGAAACGATGTAAGAAGTTTAACTTCCCTTGAAAACATTGGATTTGTAGAATGGATTGTGGTGCAGGTAATTCAATAATTTCCCTTCCCTTATCAGGATCAAACCTAATTCCATGCTTGGAGACAATGAATCCAAGAAGACGTCCATACTCTACAAAAAATACGCATTTTTGCGGATTCAGACAAATATTGTAAAGCCTACACTAAGTAAATATTTCTCTAATATGCGCAAGGTGATGAGCGGGTTTCTTGTAATGAGTAGGAAGATCATCCAAGTAAGCTTGTACAATGTCTTTGATATCGTGAAATGCAGTCCATATCCCTTTTAAAAGTGGCTCCAAAATTCTTTAGACCGAATGGGAACTTTTGATATGCAAATGTGCCCAAGTAAAAATGAAGGCGGTTTCATACTAGTCATCCTTTTTAATCACAATATAGTTATATCCCAAAAAGGAATCCATAAAGGAGAAAGATTCTCATTTGGTGCAATTTTCGATAATCTCATATATAAATGGAGTAGGATAATTGTCTTTTTGACAAGGGACGTTCATATCATGATAGTCAACATAGACTTGGATGGTGCCTTGTTTCTTATCTATGGGAATTGGATTGGATACCCATTTTGTTAAAGGAATGGGATAAATGAAACCAGCCTGTAAGAGTTTTTCGACTTTTCTTGATAGTTGCTACTTTATGAGGGTGGACAGGCTTGGTGTTTTCATAAATCTTGATTTCATGCTAGAATATATAAGGATCTATGCTGGGCATTTCATCATAAGACCAAGAAAAAACATTGCAGAACTCCTTAAAAAGGGATGTGAAGCCTACAATTTCCTTCAGAATGCAATTTTCTACAGTCTGAATATTTTCCATGATCCTCGTTTTGATTGAGATATCTATGAGAATGATCTTAGAAATATTACCCATGTTACCTTTTGCATTGATAGTTTGAACAGTCATATAAGCATATGGAATGATATTAGGTGGGTCTAAAGACAAGATTTGTATAGTGATCGTGTCTGAATCAAACATTGAAGTGCAATGGCGAAACTCTCCCTAAGGTAATTCCTCTAGAGACATGATCTTTCAGATAGCTTTGTCCGTAGGCAGGACTTCATCGAGGAGATCCTTATAAGAAATTGTGTTGGGGAAGAGGGTGGTAGAATTAGTCGAAACAAAAGTAGTGGAGGGTTCAAATGCTGATTGGATGGCTTGATAAGCCAACTCGGCTAGTGATAATGGTGTCTGATCTTCGTAGGAATCAATTTTTGAAGGCGTCGGTAGGATCCAGGAGTCGATAGAGCCATCCGAGATGGTGGATATCATTGAAATTGTGTGTCGAACCTTAGGCAGTGGGAGAGGAAAGCAACCCATTAGGCAAGATCCCTTTAGAAAATTGATACCAACACTGACATAAGAGTCAGGAACTCCTCTTACTAATAGCATAGTGCTACTAGGTAATGTTGAATAGTCAGGGGTGGAAAAGGATATTTGTTCCACTATGACTATCTTCCCATCCAATGGAAAAAATATGTGTCGCAAAACCAAAGAGGCAATGGCAGTCATCGGTCAGGGCCAGCTGTGACCTAAAATAATATTATAGTCGAGATGATGATCTACGACATCAATGTCCATAGTTGTGATTTTCCCACTAAGTGTAATGGGGTAGTTGGAAAGGTATCCTTTTGGGAGGAAGGTTTGGCCATCAAATGCTTTAAGGAAATTTTATGACGAAGACAAAGTAGGAGAACCCAAAGCGAGCCACCCTGTAGTTGACATTACATAGGTCAAAGCAACTTTTTCTATGACAGTGCGATGGATTGGTATCCATTTTGACACAAATTGAACCTGGAAATCAAGTTGGTGTGAAAGGTGAGGTTTAATTTTTTTCATGTTGAAGATGGCTAGGATAGAATCCTAGGGGTCAATTCCACCAATGGATGAAAGAAAAGCTTTCCTTTTCATTGGGTAGGTTTGCAACTCTTCAAGTGAAGAGATAGCTGACAATGCTTGTGCCAAGTCTTGTATAAATTTTTAGCTCTACGGAGCACGTGAAAAGTTGTAATGATTCGTGCATCAAAGGGTCCGTTTTGGGGGATGGATGACAGGGTTAGCAGCAACCCTTTCGATATGAATATTGTTAGGAAGTTATGGATTCAAACTTGAACCCATTTTGTGAGCATCGATGAATACGTTTCCATAGGTTTTAGCTTGGGTTTGGAGTTTAATAGTCTCCATTCCATAAATGGTAGATGATCCTTCGCCGAAAGTATGAGCACCACCATTTCCCCTTTGTGAGGGTTGTGGTGAGTTCGCAACCATGTATTGCTAATGAAAATTAGGGAAGGGATTGTGAAGGATGGCAGGTTTCCTTCCATGGTCCTTTTTTGTGATAAAATATGTGCATTCCTGAAATCGAGGAAATTTATATGTCAAGTAGTCCTCTGCACACATTTTGCACTGGAATCTGATAGGTTTATCATTTACTTTGTCATTTTTAGCAGTGTTTCAATGATTTGGATTATTTTGAGTGTTGGTCTTCTCTTAAGAAGGATCTATATTTTTCTTATTCTTATTATTCTTACCGCTAGGTTTTTGTGTATATTTCTCAGAGTGTACCTCAGCAGTGGGAAGAGTAGTCGATCGGGTAGGGCCGGTGGCAGCTAAATATGGCTGGGAAGTGTGCCTGCTGAGTTTGTTTTACAGCTACACTGGGAGTTGTACCAATGAGGTCAACGACATGCACTCCTAGTAGCTAAGTAGAGGGAGGATTCGGGTTGCTAGAGGCATCGAGGAGTAACTCATACAACGTTCCATATTTCGAATAGATGATATGTAAATGAAGTGCACGACAGATGGATTGGTCTTCCATGACCGCACCAGACATGCAAACATCCTTAGCAAGGGGTGGAAAGAGTGACTTGCAAAAATAATTCAGATATAGATGATCTGGGATTGGTGCTTTGACTAACCTCCACCTATGTCTCCATTCATGAATTTGATCAGAGATGTGGCTGGCAGTGTCTTGGCACAATGAGGTTAAGATTTCTGTTCCAGTTTTGTATCAGATAGGTGTTGAAATTTCTTAATAAATTGTGTTGCTAAGGCACCAAAATTATTGACAGTAGCTCATGGTAACTCGATGTACCATTTGGCAATGTTTCCTATGAGAGTGTGAGGAAAGATCCTGAGACAGATACTATTGTCCACCATGGAATTAGAAATAGAACATGAATGAAAGGCGGTGATATGTGTAGCGAGATCCCCTTGTTTCCCTTCGAACTTAGGTATGTCTGATGGAATATTATGTGGTAAAGGAGGCCAAAGTGGGTTATTATTGATGGGATCATTGGTCAATTTATATAGATCGGGGATGTATAAAGCTACCAAGAATGGTAATTGCATAGATTCCCTTGAGACTAACCAAGGATTTTTTAGCTGACAACTTAGACCGTAGGGTCCTCCCATCAAAGTGTTTCCAAAGGGATAAGTAGGACTCTGGTGATAATAATTTATGGCTAGAGGAGGTGTAGGGATGTAAGGTTGTTGTCCATAGGGGATATTGTACAAAGGGAAAAATAGTTGGTTGCCCCCAGGGTAATATTTTCTCCCTTTCCCCAATTGGTTATTGGAAAGGGTCGTCCAAATAGACGCGATAGAGTTAGCTTGTGGCATACTACTAGTCACATAATTGACCATTAACATAGACCCTACACCATAAGGTTGAAAACTAAGAGGAATGAAATTAACAATAGATTGACCTATTTTTCCATAGAATGTAGGGGTACAGAAGTGCCCCCTGGCATGTAAGTGTTGGTAACATTACCGCCTGTAATAGTATCCAAGGGGATCGAAATCAACAATGGATTCTAACCAAAAGGGTTAGTAAAGGGAACTATGGTAGGCCTTCTAGTGGAAGTAGAAGTCGGAGGTCCAGGAGTAGACATGATATGAATAGATATCGAAGGGTTCATAATTACACTCATAGCTGTTGTGACCAAGTTTTTAGGACTAGACATATTCTAGTTACTAGGATTTCCAATCAGTTGTGTAGAACAGACAACTGAAGGGGAATATGGTGGTGGAACTGAGTTGGCCACCAATGGCAGTGACCCATAGGTTGTGTAGTGGATGTGGGTGAAGCCAAAGACATGGTTAGTACTAGTGTTACTTGAATCAAAAATGGTCCCAACTGGTCACTGAGTGAAGGATTATAAGGAGGTACAACTCCTTCAATGAAAGGATCCTTAGGGAACTCTGTATTGTAAGGAACAATGTGAAAATCATGGGTTAACACTAGAGATTGCTCTTCTGAAGAAGGCACTGGGTCATCGAGATTTGACACCTCTCCCAGTGTCAATGGAGGGAGACCTTGTTGTCTCCTAGAAAGATGATGAGGGTCGAAGGATGCCACAATGACTAGTTAATTTTATCAAAATTTCAATGTGATGTATTATTAAGTCTCAATGATAGTAGAACCATACACCTAAAAAAAAAAATCTAAAGTCAATCAATAAAGTAGCCAGAGGGGGTAAGACCCTATCTAGGTACTACTATTTTCTGGAGATGAAACCCAGTATCACAATAGCATACAAAGAGAGTTGGTCATATCTACAGTTACAATTACTCTTGAGCTTCGCCTGAACCTTAGATAATTGGGGCAAGCACTCTCGTGAAGATGAGTAACCTCCCAAAAACCAAAGACTGAGTAGTTCTATCTGTGTTAGGTACCAGAGCAGCCCGCCCCAGTCACCTTTTGTACATCCCTAAAGGTATGTTAACTATAGATACCTCAAATCACAAATACTATCAAGGGGGTCATGGTTGTAGACAACACGTTGTATGGGCAGAACACCTAGATCCTCGATATAGTTTTGACATCCCCGAGGGGAACCCCAATACACAAAATGCCCACTATTATGCAATCAAAGGTGAGCTACCTTCTCACACACCTCGGTGTGGTCTCGTGCTTAACTCATTAGGGGTCTTTAAGGAGTGGTGGGTTAACCATGGAATGGAAAAATAGTAGGATAGTGATAATTTTGTTATAAGGATAATGAAGGAAGTGATATTTCTAAAACTCACAATATTTAGGAATCTTATTATTATAAATCTAGAAACAACATTTAGTCATTTACAGATAGTAAAAATTACTGATGACTAACAATGGCTCCACTTGGGGAGGGCAACTCCCTTTCAGGAGGTGTCTAGGACCTTAGAGCTCAAATCTCTGAGTTTTTGAAGACCATTGCCTTACTTGTACTTGCAGATTTCTTTCCTTCATATTTGATTTTTTTTCTTGAAGCTATGATCTCAAAATCAGAAAGACATGTTTGCTTCAGCCTCATTTCTACCTACACATCATACCTTGCCTAAATTTTTTTCTTCTTTTGTGTGCACTTGGACTGGAAAACACCTCACATTCTTTTTCTTTGAAACAATAAGACAAAAAACTATCTACTTTTACCCTTATCACTTCCAAGAGTTTAGATTAGGCTAATTAACTCTTTTATTCTCTACCTATTCTTCTCATTTTCCAAGATTAAGTTTTTTGACAAACTTTTCTTTCTCTATCTTACTAACATGAAACTGAAAACATGATCAAACTAGGATTGAGAAATCTAATTTTCCATGGATTATGGCATTTGAACAAGATGCACATAGACATTATTTTTGTACAATCAAAACTAGAATGCATGAGGGCTATGATTTAGAATTTGTTAAGCATCATTTCTTTCTCTTTGGTTCATATTCATGCTTTGGGAACTGATATCTTTTCTTCCTAATCTAACCTACTAACAAGTAAAGCTTATATGGTTTTGACAAGCTTTCTTCCACTATCCTATCAACAGAAATTCAAAACATGTTCAGCCATGATTAGGCTAGATGACTGAACAAGACTCTTTTTCCTTAACAATAGTGGCATTTAGGCATACTCACTTTCAACAGTACTCTTTTTTGGGTATGGAGCTGTACCTAATCTTTTTCCTCCCTATTTTTCTTTCTTTCTTTGTTTTTGTGTTTTCCTTTTTTATATATTTCATCAACCAATGTTATGTACAGTGAATGAAGGCTTCAAACTATGAATCTTGACAAAAATAGTGCTTGAGCATCCTGCCATTGATAGGGCCTCCAAATAACTCTACTCCATCGAGCTCTTGTAAAAAGAAAGCATTGTTACATATAACTGAATCAATGATATAAGGACCCTTCCAAAAATTTTCAAATATGCCATGTTGGTCTTGGCCTTCTCTCCTTGAATGCCATTTCAGCACTTTGTCTCTTTCAAAGACCTTCCTTAGGTCAACTTGGTATTCCTTATCAATTTTAAAATAAACAATGATGTCATCAAGGTACATCATAATGAAGTAACTTAAGTCTTTGGAAAAAGCAGTGTCCATGGGTCTCTGAAAAGAAACCCCCACATTCATCAACCCAGATGTCTTCTTGTCATCATGTAGGTGCGCCAAGGTGTTGTAAAAGTGGTTTGGTGATGATCAGCTGGAAGCACTATCACCTGATTGTAACCTGAAACACTATTAAGAAATGACATTCTTTTAGAACATACCACCCTCTACAGCATATGATATATCTTAGATAAGGATTATTTTTCCTTCGGAGAGGCTTTGTTTAGGTTCCTCAAGTCTATGCATAGCCTACACCCCCTATTTTCTTTCTTACTGACACAATCTGCCTGAAAGGTTTTCTAGTTTTCCTTAAGAGGAATCCTACTTTGAATAATGTTTGTGTCATAGGGCTTTAATCCCTCATCACCATATGAAAAAGCATATTTAAGCTCTTTGCACTATTCTATGTATTTTTGTTTTATGTGAAGTGGAAAAGTTTTCGATAGCTTGATCATTTTGGGTTTTTCTAGGCTGCCTATGTTGTATTCTTCTATATCAGCCTCAGTAGATTCTACTTTTGGCTCACACGAAACCTTATTAAAATAAAAAAGCTCTTCTAAGGGGGTAAGACCTCTCGATAATGAGTCATCTTTGCATTGTAGAACCTCAAGGTCTTCTTGATCTGGGTCCCTAGAAAATTCTGCCTCAATAAAGTGTTCTAATAGATTTACATCACTAGAAGGAAATGGTTCTGTTTTTGGTGTTTGTTCTTCATTTGGGAAAACTTGTTTAGGATCCAAAATTGGTTTTGGTATTGCAAATTCATTCTCGAATTGTAGAAAATCAATTTTTTCTTTGCCATTATGTTGTTGTTCAGGGCTTCTAGATTTTTGGCTGTCAAGTTCTTCATTAATTGTTTGGTTTGACTGTTGCGGTAGGCCTACATCTTTGTCAATTTCATTAAATTTTTCATCAATGTCGTCTTCGTTATATAAAATAAATGAATCCAGGTCTGAATATATAGAATAAAGAGGTGTGTTTTTTGGCCTGTCTTGGCTGCTAACCATATATTTCATGTGTGATCCCTGATACAATATCCTTGTTTGGTTAAATGTCGGGATGGTAGAATAGGACATGTCGATTTGGAGGTTCCCCTGAAGTTTGGCTCCCCATGATCTGGATATAAGCATGCCATACTTTGAGGGAATGTCATATACTACGATGTCCATGACTAGACCCTTAGCATGTATTTGTGCTAGTTTGACACATAGGTCCCTGATTAGACCCAAACATTTGACTTTGCTTAAATCAAAAGAGTACAAGTCTTTGTAAGGTTTGGTTATTTTGAGGCCTAATATTTCCATAACCACCTTAGGCATGAGATTTTGTGAGGCACTAGAGTCTAGCATAGCATTGTGCAATATTTTTTCATGAATGTTTAAGCTAGCATATAAAGGAGGGACAACTCCTTCTTGATATTTTCCCTCTACCTCGCATCCAAACAACAGTTCTGGTTTGTCATCAATGAGGTTTAGAGTGTCAATGTCATTCACTATATTCAAAGCTTTCAAAACGTGGGACTTGTACACATCTTGAGATACCAGTTCAGTAAGAGGTATGGTTATCTTTATTTTGGCAATCTCTCCCTCAAAACCTAAAGGTGTTTATGTTTTGGGCATATTTACATCATTCATATTAGACTTGATATTTTCTACACTTTTAGTTTGCTGATTCTGATTTGGAATCGTATTCGAAAGAGTTTTTCAGGGCCACTAGTTGATGTACTAGTTGGTGTTTGTGTTCTCTGCTGTATTCTTAGGAGTGTTTTCAAGGGTCTTCCTAACAACAATTTCTGGTTTTTTTTTTCTTGGAGGCTTCTTGGTTTTTCTTTCTTCTAAGGTTATATTTCCTATGAACCTCCATTATAGCATTTTCCAATCCTAACTTATAATCCTCAGAATCCTCATAGTTTGTTTCAGTTTGATTTGAGGAGAAGAAAACTTCTTCCTCTTCAATGAGAAAAACATCTTCCTCATTGTCATAACCTATCAAGTTTACATGCTTTTCTTTAGGTTCCTCATCCTCTCTTTCCTCTTCATCTACAAAGTTGTCTTGGAAAGGAAGCCTGATTTGTTGGTCATTGTCTCTTGGTCTATTTTGGGGAGGGTCTCTTCTGAAGTTTTGGTTCCTATTTTTGTTTTGGGGATTTGCTTGGTTTTCCCTAGGAGGTGTTCTTTCACTCAATTTCATCCTCTCCATCATTATTTCCATTACCCTCACTAGATTGTCAATCTTGGCATCATATGTGGAGGCCATGGTTTCATTTTTGTATGTGACTTTCATTTTTGACCTCATCTTAGCCCTCTTCTAAATTAGATTGACCTCTATACTCAAAGATCGCCTTTGCATATCTTCTAAGGTTAGGGGGTCTCTTTCTCTCAACTGGTAGGGCATGTCTAGATCAAAACCCTTTAGAAATTTTACTAATGCTAGGCCTTGTGGGGGTTTCATGTGCAGTTGGAGGACATTTTACACACTATTGAATCTATTGCAGTAGTCTTGGACACTTTCCCTGACATTTCTCTTAAGGTTGTTATATTTTGAGAGGATTTGGAGAGGGTTTTTCTTAATATACCACTTGTTTATGAATGTTTGATAGGGAGAAGGGAGATCATGTATGCTATTGGGAGTTAAGTTTTTGAACCATTTTTTAGCTTCTCCTCCTAAGATTTGGGCAAACATCCTCATTTTTATGGTCTCCTCTTCTATCTCTTGGTATTAAAAAGAATCATTCATCCTATATACATGTTTTTGGGTAGTGGTAGATTTAGCTTTGGTAAACTGAGGGATTTTGGATTGGTAGTATTGAGGCATGGGAAGTAAAGGTTGGGGTAAAAATAATGGGGCAAACCATGCTACCATGATTAGAGGTAAGGGAACCGAAGGAGGGTTTATGAGAAGGGGGTTTGTGAGAGGAGGTGGAGGATGAAATGGAGTGGTTTTCACAGTGGATGTGTGAATGAGGGGGGTAGATGTACTCAGACCAACAAACTGAGATTGAGAAAATTTGGAAAGGAAGGAGCCAAAGTTTTGGAGAAGCTGAAAATCAGGAGGGAGTGGAAGGAGAGGCTTCTCTACTAGTACTCTACTACAAATCTATGGGTTCAAGGTCAGTTTGGTCTATCCCACTTTGTGACTTAGTTCTGAAAAGGTTTCTTCTATGGTGTAAGTTAAACTAGGGATCTTGCAAGGCTGTGAGCTTTTTAGGGACAGAACTTGCTTTGTGAATGGTCCTAACAGTATTTGAATCTTCATTCCTATAAGTTTGCCACAAAATATTTTCTGGTTCATCAACTATGGTAGGAGGGTTTGGGTCAAGGTGAGATCTGGTGTTAATCCTCTGTGAACCCAGATTTTGGACCTAAATTATAGAGAGGCTGGAAGTTTATGACTACTTTTCGAAAGGCGGACCTCTCTTAATGTTTACTGAAGTCACATAGAGGATGACCAGGCCTTTAAACTACTTAGGAATGATTTGGCACAATCCCAGAGGAGTCTAGGAGAACTAGTAGAGTTAGTGGGCCTACTAGAGGCTAGTGGAGTTGCTAGGTGGATGTTTTTTACTATTTCAATGATATATATTTGTGGTCCACCACCAATAATTAAAAAAAACCAATCTAGGGATGTTTTTGGGGTTTTCTGAGTTTCTTTATGTATCCCTAAGGTTTTCAATGAGTGTTCTCCAGTTGATTCATCATTTTTCTAGTATGGTGAATCACCTAGATACTACTCTTAGCTAACACTTGATTTTCTAAGCTTTGACATGGATTTGAGATTTTTTTAAGGTATACATAGGATGTTATTTACTCAGAGGTCCCACCGTAATCGCCATTATGTTAGGTCCCTTTAATTGTTAGATTGGCGAGAACAAATGAACAGGAGTAACATTAGACCAGTCTTTGGAGTCCTATGACCTAGCCTTCCTGGACTTAGAAAGGGATCTCTCTATGTTTGTGTAAAGATGAAATTTGATTAATTTTAGGTTTTATATTTTAGGCTAGCTATTAGGTTTAGGGTTTGTTTGTTTTTTTGTTTGTTTGGGTAGGTTGTCAAGTAGGTTTTATAGAGTGAGATAATTTTAAGCCATTGGGATATGGTGTCAACAAAGGGTTTGAAAATTTTAATCAATGGGTCAAGGGTGCATCACAAGGAAAATATAACATTGTCAAATGGATCTTAAATCTTATGTGAATGAGATGAACATAAAATTGAGAACATAGTAGGTGCAAAAGGGCAGTTAAGAATCCTTAAACAAATACCTTTAAACAAGAATTACTTTTAAGACTACTAAACATGAAGAAATAATCAAATATGGGGCACACCAATAACTTCTTTGATTAAACCCTAGAAAGTAAGCATAAAAACAAAAATCCAGTGAACTATAGAAGGCAAGAAACTTGTAAATATTTTAGTGATTTCACCTTCAAGCTTAAAAAACATTTAAGAAAAAAATATAGCAGAGATCAAAGAAGAGGGAACTCCTAACATCATCAATGAAGCTCTAAAGACCTCCCAAGAAACTTATCTAGGATGAAAAAAGGGCATGGAAAATAATAACCTCTTTAGCCAAACCTAATCAGCAACACTTCGAAGTAAAGACCTTAAAAACAATGTTTAAGTAAGGGAAAAGAGAAGGGCTAACCATAAAACTACTTCGACATTAGCTTCATTGAATATTTTTTTAAGATAACGAGCATAATTTGGTCTAGAGAGCAACTAAGAATTCTCTAAACTGACCTAGCAAACGAAAACATAGAATCAATGAAGAACAAACAGAGCTAAGGTGCCTCTAACCAACATTACTTAGCCTAAAATTTTTGTCCTACTTCAATAGAAGGATGTAACAACATGATAACGTGAGAAACCAAAAACTAAATAAGGAACACATCACCATTAACCATGCTCATGAATCCTGCAAGTAAGCCTTCTCCATTGTCCAGCAAGCCAAGCCATCCACAAAAGTGAAATCTAATTTCTCTCCAATCTCAAAGTCTATGTATATTTCTCAATAAACATCCAAAAATACACAATAAGGCCTCCATGCTCTATTTAACTTGCATTGGAGGGTCAAAAACCTAATTAAGGTTTTGAAAAACCATCAACTACTCATAAATGTCATTTATGTGCAAAGATACCATGTAAGGTGCAAGACACACAATATCTAATGAAATAAATGCAAAATAACTTCTAACACATAACTTGGGAGTGATTTGCCCAAAAAAACCATAAAATATATTTTTTTCCATAAATGAGTATTTTTTGTTGAGTTTTTCACATAAGGGTGTAGTAGTGAGGTCCAAGGGCACACTGCCTACACAGGAACTTTGGGTCACCTTGCAGCCAAGTTTTGAAGGCCTTCCCAATGTCAGAATTTGCTTCGTGATGGCGCAAAAAGGCCTTTTGAGTATAATTTCCAAAAAGGCCCTTGGTTTTCTGATTGGGCCTCATTTTTTTTTTCAAAAATAAAAACTCCCAAGGCTTCTAAAGGCGCAGCGCCAGCCATGAAAACATGGTAGAAAGGTCAAATTTTGCATGTTTTTGGGCCTTTTGGAGGACCAAATCAACTACAAATGACTTGAAAGTTTGTGAGCATGATGTAATTGAATTAAAAATAAAAAAAATTAAACCATTTCTCCTGAGGATGCCCTGAGAAAAAGTGCAGCGCCAAGGGTGTTGCGCCCTTGGCCCTCCAAATCAGCAAAAACTCAAAATTTCCAAAAAGTTCCCAAATTTTAGATTTTCCTTGTCTTTTATGTCTGGGATGCTTGTATGGAACCATAAAAAATAATTTCAAGGTTTTATTGGTCTTTGGCCTCCTTGAGTGCTTGAATTTTGGCAAGGGCGCCTTTGAGCTTGGCCCTTGCAATTTGATTTCTCAAGGCATAGTGCTTGGCCATCTCTTTTTGTAGGCAAAGGTCCCTTTGTTTCTTCTTTAGTTCTTGTTTTCAACCTTATAATAATTAATGACATACTTTTCCATGCCAAGATTTTTTTGTAGCTCCCTAATCTGTGCATCTTTTCTTTGGAGCATCATGTTAGTGGTCGTCTCTTCATTCTCATCCTCTAGGTCAATAAATTCAAATTTTTGTTTAGTTCCATGCTTGCCTTTCTTATCTTCCATGGTGACCTTTTCCTTGCCTTTGTCAAGCTTCTTTTTTGATGTGGAAGGCATGGTCCCTTGCTTTTTAGAGGCAGAAAACATGTGCCTTTCTCTCCTTTGGTATGTTAAAGGAAAAGGTTCAACATTGTTTACCTTGGTGCCATATGTCTCGTTTCTATCTTTGTGATGATATTTGCTTGGTTTGCTGACATCTTGGCTTAATTCTTCATTTGTGTCTTTCATGCTGACATCACTACCTTCTTTGTTGCCTTCAAAACTTCCATGAACCTCACTATTATTTGTTTCACTGATGTCATCTTCTTCATTAACTTGACTACTAGGTGTTCCATCATTTGTTTCTTTATCACTATTTTCCTCTTCACTAATTTCTACACTGCCTTTGTCGATAGTATGAACCTCATTATTTTTGTTGTCCTCATGGCCATTATGACTTCTTCTTTCCTCATTGTTGTGATATTCACTGCTATTATCAACCTTTTCATCTTCTTCACTATTATCATCAGCTTCACTTTCATTTTGGTCCTTAGTGTCACTGTTGTCATTAGCATCATCATTTGTCTCTTTGTCACTTTCTTCACTTGTATCCATACTGTCTTCTACCTCTTCATCTCCAACATCATCATTTCCCTCAATTTCCATGTTTTCTGCTTCATCAATGACCTCTTCTTCTTAATTGACATCTACCACCATGTCTTTTTTTCCATTTTCTTCATTTCTATCTTCATTGCCTTATGCCTCCTTTCCCTCATCTATACTACTTTCTTCATCATTTGTTTCTGCATCATTGTTTTCTTCCTCATTTCCCTTATCATCACTAGGAGCCTCACTATTTTCACTATCATGGTTGTCACCATGGCCCTTTGTTTTACTGTCATGCTCTTTTCTATGTTCCTCCTCACTGCTACTTGCCTCATCATTGCTAATATCCTCATTTTCTTCTATTTCCATGCTTCCTGCACTTCCTTCATCATTTGTTTCTTCATCATTGTCCTTATCACTGTCATGACCCTCATCAAACTCTATTTCATGGTCTTTTGTCTCCATGCTTTTTTCACTCCCTTCATTTATGTCCTCATTTCTTTCTTCCTCTTTACTATCCTCTTCTTCATTATTTCTTGATTGAGCATTACCCTCTCCTTCATGGTCACTTGATTGTTCATTTTCACTTTCCTCATTTCCTGATGCACTGGGAGAGGGTGATGAAGTAGGGTTGTCTTGAGGTGAAGGAACATGTGTAGATGGTGAAACATGCTCATCAGGGGATGATGGAGAAGTAAGGAGAGGAGGATGAGATGATGAGGGTTAATTTTGTTGAGGATGGGGTTGTGGGTTTGTGAAGACCTCATGGGTAATGAAAACCTCCCACAGAATACCCTTTTTCACAAATTGATGCAACACAACCATCTTAATCAAGGAGTGATGAAATAAAATTTTCATCTATTGTGAAGGGTCTCTCTTTTGCACAATATAAGACATCTTGTCAATATTCCTGTAGAGATAGTAGGGAAAATGCAACATCTTAACCCTAGTAAAGTGCATGAGTAATCTGGTATGATAGGAGTAAAGCCTAGAGTACCTCCCCTTACATGTAAAATATTTCATGATGACCCTCATCAAGGGTGCATACCTCTCCAGTAAATGTGAGAAAGGGAAGATATATTTGTAGTTTTCTTTGCATCTAGGTTTAAGGAATGGCTCATAGTGGCTTATGTCTAAGCTGGCCTATTTGAACCACTTTTCACCAACACTAGGTATCCCAATGGCAATATAAATGGAATCTTATGATAGCTCAAAGTTTACCCTTGCAAGATTGACTTGTTTCTCATGTAGGTTAAAGATGAAGAGCCTAGTCAGCTTAGGATGACTTTATACATGTTGTACTCTTTCACAAAAATGAAAAAAACCCACATTTTGGAAACATGTGACAGTCATAGGAGAGGCATTAAGTTCCATTGTGTTTTGAGGTTCAAACCTGTTAATCCTTCCACCTCTGTGTTCATGCCTCCTAGGCACTTGGACTTCTTCTTCACTACCATTTCCTCCTTCTCTTGACATTTTAACCACTTCTTTTGAAAACCCTAACTCTGTTTGTGAAATAAATGTGGAAAAGGGTGATGGAATGGTGATAAAAATGTAGCCTTTTATAAATGAGTGAGAGGAATGAGTGAAAAGGAAAATTGAGCCGAATGATAGGTCTAGGAAAAACTTGATGATCACCCTTGCTAATATATAAAGAACTCTTCTTTTGACACCTTGCATTGATAGAAAATGGATGTAAATGAAAGCAAAAAAATTTCCAATCTGCTTGTGGTGTAAGGGCCTAAATTTATCAGTGGATGGAGAGGGTGAGGGAACAACCCTAGATAAATGAGAAATATTTCAACAAGGAAACCCTCTGTTTGCCTTCAGTATGAAAATGGAGGAGAGTCTTTTAAATAGTGGTATTTTCATTGTGAAAGTAAAGTTTTTACCTTACGGTTTCAAATTTCCTCAATCATAAATCACCAGAGATGCTTTGAAGAAGTGCCTGACATCCACTTACCCCTTAAAATGCTATGAGGACACCTGGAAGAGACATGGAGGGTACTTGGAGTGTTGAATTGGTGTGGAGGCCCTCCTGGCCAAACGCGCAGCACGTGAATGTGAAATCGGGTTAAGCCGAACGTGCAATAGGGTTGAGCTAAATGCGCACCACGGGCCCATGAGTGGGGTGTCAGGTTGTTGTGTAACCAGCTCCAAAAAGAGAAGAAAAGAGATATCAACGCCTTAGAAATGAGCCACTTCGAGGGGGCAACCTCCAATACATTTCATAAATGAACAATTCTTGGATGATACAAATGAACAAAACCTCCTTCTATATATAGGAGTCCATGGGGCCACAATATAATCCTAGTGGGCCACAATGTAATCCTAGCCGACCTAACATTAATGATTTAAGGGCACAATAATAATAAAATGGGGGTTACAAGGGTACAATACTAACAATAAGGGGGGCTACACTAACATAATAAGGGGCTACACTATTAATATAGGGACTTAACATGCCCCTCTCCTTCAAACAAGTGTTGCCCTCAACGCTTGATTATTTCTTGATGCTTCTGTATAAAATTCTCATTCTCCCATGTGAAATATTCTACAGGAAAGTTCTTCCAATTGTTGAGATACTCTGAAATTGATCGTACTTTTCGAGTTCTTATTTCTATGACTTCTTCATAACTTCTTTCGATGTGATGTTGATCTTCCTGTTGTTTCATTAGATTCTGCACCAAAGTTGGGTTATCCTTTGAGAGTTGGAGAGCTTGTTGTTGATGCTCGATGTGATCTTCCACTAATTTATCATCCATATTTGCTATTATTTTATCCTTCAAACTATCCAACTTAGCCTCCATTTCTACTTTTAAACCATCTATGTCATCTTCGGTTGCTCTTCGTAAGATCGAAATTTTTTGCACTTGGTACCGTAATTTTGATATCTCATATTGCAATTCTTCCTCCTCATGCGTCATAGTATAGATTTCTGAGGGCTGAATGGGTATGGAATTATTTTTTGGAGGCATAATAGAACCCATTACTGATAAAAATTCTTCAATATGCCCTTGGAATCAATTCAACTTGATTCTTCAAACAAGACTTATGCAATTCGGAAAAAAAACAATACACACCTTTTTCTTGCTTTTGAGGAGCTCGATAGTGAAATTGAATTATCTCTGTAATTAAAAATATTCAATATCTGAAATTCAGCCCTGTAGTATCCCTCTGAATATTATTTCAAATGCCACAAGTCTGATCTAATTTGGATTCCCCAAGAAAAAGTTGTGTCCAATCTCCCACAATGACCTAATTCTGGACTAGTTCAGTAGAGCAAACTTGTAGGACTTGCCACGTGTCACTGTTTCATCCTTTGTCTCTGAAATTGATAGCCAAGAAACTAAAGTCTGTGTACTTATGACCACTTTTGACGCCACTCAAATCCACTGCCCAGAGAGAGAGTTATTGAACTTTTCCCACGATCACCTCTTTGAGATGCAATTCAGGAGCCTGAAAAAGCACTACCTTCCACAGATCATATCTCCAAAAATATTGCGAACCAAACTCTGAAATTTTTTGAAAAATTTCCCAAGGATTTCAGCTTTTCACCATATGAATTTCAGATTTTGAGCCTTCGTAGAAAAAATTTTATAGCGAAAATGCCACGATGACCTGTTTAGGATCTTGAAAAAAGACCTAACTTCCACAGATGATATCTCTGAAAATGTTGCGAACTAAGCTCTGAAATTTTTAGACAATATTCCTCAGGATTTCAGATTCGCACCCTACAAATTTTAGCTTCTGAAACTTCGTAGAAAAAAAGTTATAGCGAAAATTCCACGATGACCTGTTTAGAGCAGCGAAACCCTAGAATCCAAAGCTCTGATACCAAATGTTGTGTAACCAGCTCCAAAAAGAGAAGAAAAGAGATATCAACGCCTTAGAAATGAGCCACTTCGAGGGGGAAACCTCCAATACATTTCATAAATGAACAATTCTTGGATGATACAAATGAACAAAACCTCCTTCTATATATAGGAGTCTATGGGGCCACAATATAATCCTAGTGGGCCACAATGTAATCCTAGCTGACCTAACATTAATAATTTAAGGGCACAATAATAATGAAATGGGGGTTACAAGGGTACAATACTAACAATAAGGGGGGCTACACTAACATAATAAGGGCTACACTATTAATATAGGGACTTAACACAGGTGAAGTTTTGTGTTGGGTGTGCAGCATCTGCTGGGCTTGTTGGGTCTCTTTGTGTCAGGCGTGTAGCACCTGCTAGTTTTCTAGGCCTGTCAAGTCGAGCTGCATATATCACTATGTGTCGGGCACATAGTTTCATAGTGCTTCTGCCCGGTCTGTTAGGTGTGTAGGGTGAAATACGAAACACGCTTCTGAATGTGCAGCACATGCCTATGGGCACACAATGTAGAGTTATTTTTCATTACGAAAACCTCCAAGTGTGCAACGCCCGACTCTGAACGTGCAACACCAAGTAGAACTGCCCAAATTCGACCAAAAAAATGGTAGTTCCTTCTCTGAGCATTTTTAAAGATCTTTACAAGGAAGAAGTGACTTTGCTGAAGTGTTAGGTGATATTTTATAGTCAAACGATTTAAATTTAGCTTTACAAACCCTATTTCTAATGTTTTAGCCTTTTGTCACTTTTTCACTGATATTTCTTTGTCGTTTTCCTGCAGGTGGTATGAAAATCTTTAAGTGACTCTTTTTCCTGCTTATTAATGCCTTTCAGCATTTT
Organism: Pinus albicaulis; assembly: GCA_034641835.2. NCBI lineage: Eukaryota > Viridiplantae > Streptophyta > Pinopsida > Pinales > Pinaceae > Pinus > Pinus albicaulis. Next base: position 1,460,078,238 of record CM076584.1, on the reverse strand, counting down.
CATTTTGCAGGTGATATGAAAGACATTGAAATGGATTTCTTCCTGCTTCTGAGGTTTTGACCTATTTATCTTGACATAGTAGCAGCTTAAAAAAAATCTCTCTCTGCATCATGATATTTAATTTGATATTTTTAATCATTTTTTGGCATGTCAACTCTCCTTTGGAATTTTCACACAGTAACAATTTCAACATTTCTCTCATTTCCATTATGAGGTCTAACTCAACTCTTTAGCTTCTCTAAATGAAATTTTACACTGTCTGTAGGAAAGTTTGCTTAAATGATTATTTTGACTCATTATTTAATGCTAGGGGCTTGATATGTTTTCTTTTTACACCTTTGAGACTGAAACATAAGGCAACACCATCGAAATTCTCTCTTTCTTGGAACATGAAGTTCTGATAATGTGTTTACCCTTTCACCACTTCTAATTGGCAGGTGCCTTGAAATGATAATTTAAACCTTGCTCACTGATACTCTTTACCTCCTTGTTCCGCAGATTTTGTTTGAGTCACAAGATTGACTATCTTTGGCTTTTTGATATCCTTTAATCACTTTTGATGACAAGTGACTATGAGAACCCTGAAATCACTTTTCCCTTTGATCTTTGAAGCATGCTAACTTTAACTTTGACAACCTTAGGAACATAAACACAAAGTAGTATTTTCAAAACCATTCTTGTTCTTACGTTGGAGCTCAAAGTATCATGTGCTTGGTAGGTGAATGAAAACCTTGACTTCATCTTTCTTATTAATCCTCAGGCATAATAAAATCACTTTTGAAAAACGGTGGGATGTCACACACAAAAATCTCTTGAAACCTTCTTTCTGTTGTCATCATGGAGGCCTAACATCTTCATTTTATGTTGTGTAACCAGCTCCAAAATAGAAGAAAAGAGATATCAACCCTTAGAAATAAGCCACTTTGAGGGGGAAACCTCCAATACATTACATAAATGAACAATTCTTGGATGATACAATTTGCAAAACCTCCTTTCTATATATAGGAGTCCATGGTGCCATAATGTAATCCTAGTGGGCCACAATGTAATCCTAGCCAACCTAACAATAATAATTTAAGGGCACAATAATAACAAAATGGAGGTTACAAGGGTACACTAATAACAATAAGGGGGTTACACTAACAACAATAAGGGACTATAGTAGTCATATACGGACCTAACATGCCCCTCTCCTTCAAAAAAGTGTTGTCTTCAACGCTTGAGTAGCTCTAGGTGCTTCTGTATAAAATTCTCATCCTCCCATGTAGAATCTTCAGTGGGTAAGTTCTTCCACTTGATGAGATACTCTGAAATTGATCGATTCCGTAGTTGTCGAGTTCTTGTTTCCGTGACCGCTTCGGGTTCCAATATGATTTTTCCTTCCTCATCAAGTTCTAGAAATATTGTTTGAACTGGAAGATTTTCACCTATAACCTTCTTTAAGCATGAAACATGGAAAATTTGATGCACTCGTGAAGAAGCAGGAAGCTCCAATTTGTATGCCATAGTACCAATCTTTTGCAACACCTTGTAAGGACCATATTACTTTGGTGATAATTTATTATCCTTCTTAGCTTGCTTGAGGGACATTTGTTTGTATGGTTGTAGCCGTAAAAATACCCAATCTTCTACATCAAAACTTCTCTCACTGCGATGTTGATCTGCCTGTTGTTTCATTCGATTTTGTGCCAAATTCAGGTTATCCTTTAAGAGTTGGAGAACTTCTTGCTGGTGCTCGATGTGATCTTCCACTGCTTGAACCTTCGAATTTTCCCTTAAATATGATGTGATCGATGGTGGATGATATCCATAAAGTGCCATAAATGGGGTCATTTTTGCTGCAGTATGGAAGGAAGTGTTATACCACCATTCAGCGAGAGGTAACCACTTGACCCATTGTTTTTGTTTATCAAATACAAAACAACAAAGATATCCTTCCAAACATTTATTTACTATCTCAGTTTGACCATTAGATTGAGGATAATAAGATGAGCTATGAGCTAATTGAGTACCCAAACAAGAAAATAACTCCATCCAAAAATTTCCCGTAAAAATGGGATCTCTGTCGCTCACAATAACCCTTGGGCTTCCATGTAGCTTTTGAATTTTTTCCATAAATGTAGTAGCAACTATACTTGCTTTAAATGGATGAGATAATGAACAAAAGTGTGCATACTTGGTAAGTCTATCAACTACCACCATGATGACATTCTTTCCTTCAGACTTAGGTAAACCTGTAATAAAATCCATTGAAATCTCCTCTCAACATTGACTTGGAATGGATAAAGGTTGTAGAAATCCTGGGGTCTTAATTGTCTCCACTTTATTCTGCTGGCAAACCAAACATTCCGCCACAAACTTTTGAATATCAGATTTAAGGCCATCCCAAAAAAATTCTTTCTTCACCCTGTGGTAAGTTTTTAAAAATCTTGAGTGTCCTCCTAAAGGAGAAGTGTGCAATTTCAGAAAAATATTTTGTTTTAGTTGGGAATTATTACAAAGATATAATCGATCTTTGTACCATAAGGAATCATTTTTCCAACTAAATGTATCAGATGTACTAGGATCTTGCTACAACTTTTGAATGAGTGTCCATACATCTTTGTCCTTCTTCCATTCATCTCTTGCTTCAGTTATCCAATCTGGTTGGATAATATAAATGGCACAAAGCAATGCTTCCACCTCTTCATTCTTTCTTGAGAGTGCATCTACAACAACATTAAGCTTTCCCTTTTTGTAGATTATTTCAAAGTCATAACCCAACATCTTTGTGACCCATTTTTGTTGCTCTTCTGAAGATATTCATTGTTCCAAAAGGTGTTTAAGACTATCATGATCAGTTTTTACCTTGAAGTGTCTTCCCATTAGGTAAGTTCGCCATTTCTTTAGTGCATGCAGTATTGCTAACATTTCCTTCTCATAAATAGGTTTCTGTAAATACTTTCCTTTGATTGGACGACTTTCAAAAGCAATGGGTCTTCCTTCATGCATTAAAACTATACCAATTCCATTTCCTGAGGCATCACATTCCACACCTTTCTTCAAAACTTCCATTTCATTTTTTGTTGCTCTTTGTGAGAGTGGAATTTGTTGCACTTGATCTTGTAATTTTGATAGATCATGTTGCAGTTCTTCATCTTCATGAGTCATAGTAGAGCCTTCTGAAGGCTTAATGGGTGTTGAATTATTTTTACAAGGCATATTTTAGAACCCAATACTGATATCTATTCTACAATATGCCCTTGGAATCAATTCAAATTGATTCTTCAAACAAGACTTATGCAATTTGGAAAAAAAATACACACCTTTTTATTGCTTTTGAGGAGCTCGATATTGAAATTGGATTATATTTGTGATTGCAGCACTTCAATATTTGAAATTCAGTAATGAAATACCCCTCTGAATTATATTTTTAATGCCATAGGTCTTACCTGATTTGGATTCTCTAAGACAAAGTTGTGTCCAATCTCCCACAATGACCTAATTATGGACTGGTTCAGTAGAGCGAACTTGTATGACTTGACACTTGTCACTGTTTCGTCTTTTGTCTCTAAAATCGATAGCCAAGAAACTATAGTCCGTGTACTTGTGACAACTTTTTATAGCACTCCAATCCGATGCCCAGAGAGAGAGTTATTGAAATTTTCCCACCATCATCTCTATGAGATGAAATTCAGGAGCCTAAAAAAGCACTACCTTCCACAAATCATATCTCCAAAAATGTTGCGACCCAAGCTCTGAAATTGTTTGAAAATTTTCCTCAAGACTTCATCTTCACACCATATGAATTTCAGACTCTGAACCTTTTTAAAAAAAACGTTATAGATAAAATTCCACGATGACATGTTTAGGAGCCTGCAAAAATACCTAACTTCCATAGATGATATCTTCGAAAATATTGCGTACCAAGCTCTGAAATTTTTATAAATGCTTCTTCAAGATTTTGGCTTCGCACCCTAAAACTTTCAGCTTCTCAAACTTCGTAGAAAAAAATTTATAGCGCAAATACCACGATGAACTGTTTGGAGCAGCGAAACCCTAGAATCCAAAGCTCTGATACCAAATGTTGTGTAACCAGCTCCAAAAAGAGAAGAAAAGAGATATCAACGCCTTAGAAATAAGCCACTTCGAGGGGGAAACCTCCAATACATTACATAAATGAACAATTCTTGGATGATACAATTTAGAAAACCTCCTTTCTATATATACGAGTCCATGGGGCCATAATGTAATCCTAGTGGGCCACAATGTAATCCTAGCCTACCTAACAATAATAATTTAAGGGCACAATAATAACTAAATGGGGGTTAAAAGGGTACAATAATAACAATAAGGGGGTTACACTAACAACAATAAGTGACTATACTAGTCATATAGGGACCTAACATTTTACCTCCTTCAACCATCTTTGGCATGACTAAATCCTTGGGATGAGTTTGGAATCTTTACAAATAGTGATATCTTCAGAAACCCTTTGTTATCATTATGGATTCCAGACTTACCCTTTCAAATTCTCTGATCATCTTACCAAAACCCTAGGTTTCTGGGATGGTTGAGAACAATTATCAGTGTTGTCTTCTAAGTTCTCTATAGCCTTTTCAAGTTCATTCATTTCTGTCTAGTTCACCTCACCTTTTTCCCTATTTCATTTATAATTTATGAAAAAATTATCTTCATGTTTGGTTACCTTGGTGTGCCTCCTTCATTTGTTTTGCTGCATTGGATCCTTTCTTATCACAGTGCTAGCCCAATCAAGCTTAGAAACCCTGATTCTTCTTGAACACGAACTGCTTCCTCTCTCTTTGTTGTGAATGTCTTCATTGAGGAGCAGGCCTCTTATCTTACCAATTCTTTGCTGATAGTCACTTTATCACTCTTGTAGAAATGTCAAAATGCACAATTGCCTTTTGCAGAACTTGAACTTGATAAGGTGGTCTTCTTAGGATATTTTCTGATCTTTCTTGAGCAATCATGTGTTGAGCTCCTTTCACATTTGAGCCAGCTTCTAGCATAGGAAAAGCAGTCCTTAAAACACCAAGGATGACCCTACAACCTATGAAACCCTAATGACCTAGTGGGAGGATCCTTTGACTTGGTCTTTGACTAAAACTAAGTTTGGGGACTTCAAGTTTAAAAACAAAGTTTTTGACAAATTGATGTATTGAAGATCCAAAATCCAATGTGCTTGATTTATCTAAAGAGCCTATAGAGATAGTTTTGAGACCACCAATGCTTGAGGAACCTGGTGAAAATGGGAAGGAAATGTTGTTTGGTAACCGTAGATGGGAAGTGGAGTGATGGGAAAAGACAAAATAGAGTGTCGAGGTTATAAGTGGAAAAAGGAAAGATATGAGTGACACAAGTCCATGACGGGTCTTTAAGGAGTGGTAGGTTAACCATGGAATGGAAAAATAGTAGAATAGTGAAAAATTTGGTATAAGGATAATGAAGGCAGTGAGATTTCTAAAACTCACAATATTCAGGAATCTTGTTTTTAGAAATCTAGAAACAACATTTTTTCATCTACAGATAGTAAAAATGATTGATGACTAGCATAGCATTGTGCAATATTTCTGTAGGCCAAGGTCCCTTTGCATCTTATTTAGTTGCTTGTTTTCAACCTTATAATACTTAATGACATACTTTTCTATTCCAAGATTTATTTGTAGCTCCCTAATCTGTTCATATTTTCTCTGGAGCAGCATGTTAGTGGTCCTCTCTTCATTCTCATCCTATAGGTCAATAAATTCAATTTTTTTTTTAGTTCCAAGCTTACCTTTCTTATCTCCAATAGTGGCCTTTTCCTTGCCTTTGTCAAGCTTCTTTGTTGATCTGGAAGGCATAGCCCCTTGACTTTTAGAGGCAACAAACACATGCCTTTCTCTCCTTTGGTATGTCAAATGAAAAGGTTCAATATTGTTTACCTCAGTGCCATATGTCTTGTTTCTATCTTTGTGATGATATTTTCTTCGCTTGTTGACATCTTGTCTTATTATTTGTGTCTTTCATGTTGACATCACTGCCTTTTTTTTCCTTCAACACTACCATGAACCTAATTGTTATTTGTTTCACTAATGTCAGCTTCTTTATTATCTTGACTGCTAGGTGTTCCATCATTTGTTTCTTCATCACTATTTTCCTCTTCACTGATTTTTGCACTGCCTTTGTCTATACTATGAGCCTCATTGTTTTTACTGTCCTCATGGCCATTATGACTGCTGCTTGCCTCATTGCTATGATCTTCACTGCTATTATTAGAATTTTCATTTTCTTCACTATTATCATCAACTTCACTGACATTTTGGTCCTTGGTGTCACTGCTATCATTAGCATCATCATCTGTCTCTTTGTCACTTTCTTCATTTGTATCCATACTTCCTTCTGCCTCTTCATCTCCAACATCATCATTTCCCTCAATTTCCATGTTTCTGCTTCATCACCGACCTCTGCTTCTTCATTGACATCCACCTACATGACTTATTTGCCATTTTATTCATTTGTGTCTTCATTACCTTTTGCCTCCTTTCCCTCATCTGTACTACTTTCTTCATCATTTGTTTATGCATCATAGTTTCCTCCCTCATTTCCCTTATCATCACTAGGAGCATCACTTTTTTCACTTTCATGATTGTCACCTTGGCTCTTTGTTTTACTGTCATGCTCTTTTTTGTGTTCCTCCTCACTTCTGCTTGCCTCATCATTGCCAACATCCTCATTTTCTTCTATTTCCATGCTTCTACACTTCCTTCATCATTTGTTTCTTCATCATTTTTCTTATCACTATCATGAGCATCATCAAACTCTGTTTCATGGTCTTATCTCTCCATGCTTTCTACACTTCCTTCATCCGTGTCCTCATTTTTCTCTTCCTCTTTACTATCCTCTTCTTCATTATTTCTTGATTGATCATTACCCTCTAATTCATGGTCACTGATTTTTCATTTTTGATTTCCTCATTTCTTGATGCACTCGGAGAGGGTGATGGAGGAGGGTTGTCTTTGAGGTGAAGGAACATGTGTAGATGGCGAAACATGCTCATCAGGAGATGATGGTGGAGTAAGGACATGAGGATGCGATAATGAGGGAACATTTTGCTGAGGATGGGGTTGTGGGTTTGTGAAGACCTCATGGGCAATGAAAACTTCCCATGGAATACCCTTTTGCTCCAATTGATGCTACACAACCATCTTAATCAAGGAGTGATGAAATAAAATTTGCATCTACTATGAAGGGTCTCTCTTTTGCACAATATAATACATCTTGTCAATACTCCTATAGAGATAGTAGGGAAAATGTAACATCTTAACCCTAGTAAAGTACATGAGTAATCTAATATGATAGGATTAAAGCCTAGAGTACCTCCCCTTACATGCAAAATATTTCATGATGACCCTCATCTAGGGTGCATAACTCTCCAGTAAATGTAAGAAAGGGAAGATAGATTTGTTGTTTTCTTTGTATCTAGGTTTAAGGAATGGCTCATAGTGGATTATGTCTAAGCTGGCATGTTTGAACCACTTTTCACCAACACTAGGTATCCCAGCGGCAATAGCAATGGCATCTTATGACAGCTCAAATTTTACCCCTGCAAGATTGACTTGTTTATCATGTAGGTTAAGGATGAAGAACCTAGTCATCTTAGGATGATTTTGTACCTGTTGTAGTCTTTCAAAAAAATGAAAACACCCCACATTTTGGAAACATGTGACATTCATAGGAGAGGCATTAAGTTCAATCATGTTTTGAGGTGCAAACCTATTAATCATTCCACCTCCGTGTTGATGCCTTCTAGGCACTTGGCCTTCTTACTCAATACCATTTCCTCCTTCTCTTTACATTTTGACCATTTCTTTTGAAAACCATAGCTATGTTTATGAAATTGATGTGGAAAAGTGTGATAGAATGGTTGTAAAAAGGAAACCTTTTATAAGTGAGTGAGAGGAATGAGTGAAAGGGAAAATTGAGCCGAATGAGAGGTCTAGGAAAAACTTGATGGTCACCCTTTCTAATCTATAAAGAACTATAATTTTGACACTTTGCACTAATATCAAATGGATGTAAATGAAAGCAATGAATTTTCCAATCTATTTGTGCTGTAAGGGCATAAATTTATGAGTGGATGGAGAGGGTGAGTGCACAACCCTAGATAAATGAGCAATCTTTCAATAAGGCAACCCTATGTGTGCCTTCAATATTCATATGGAGGAGATTATTTTAAATAGTGGTACTTTCATCATGAAAGTTATTTTTTAACCTTAGGGTTTCAAATTTCCTCAATCATAAATCACCACAGATGCTTTGAAGAAAGGCCTGACATCCACTTACCTCTTAAAATGCTACGAGGAAACATGGTAGAGACCTGGAGGGTTCTTGGAGTGTTGAACTAGTGTGGAGGCCCTCTTGGCCAAACGCACAGTGCGTGAACGTGGAGTCGGGTCGAGCCAAATGCGCAGTCGGGTTGAGTTGAACGCACAGCGCAGGCTGGTGAACGAGGTGTCGGATGAAGTTTTGTGTCATACATGAAGCATCTGCCAAGCCTTTTAGGTCTCTTTCTGCCAGGCACACAGGGCCTGCCATTTTTCTGGGCCTGTCAAGTCGGCCTACTCATATCAATGTGTTTTGGGCGCGTAGTTCCAGAGTGCTTCTACCTGGTCTATCGGGAGTGTCACGTGAAATGTGTAGCGCACTTCTAAATGCGCAGTGCATACCTACATGCACGCAGCACAGAGTTATTTTGGATAGTTAAAACCTCTAAGGGCACAAAACTCATCTTTGAATGTGAAACACTGCCTTGAACGTGCAACGCTGGGTGGACTTGCTCAAATTTGACCAAAAATTTGACAGTTCCTTCTCCTAAGAATTTTTTAATATCTTTACAAGGAAAATGTGAATTTTTTCATGTGTTAGATGATAATTTATAGTCAAAGGATTTGTATTTAGCTTTACAAACCCTCTTTCTAATTTTATAGCCTTTTGTCACTTTTTCAATGATATTTATTTGTCTCTTTCCTATAGGTGGTATGAAAATATTTAAGTGACTCTTTTCCTTGCTAATTAATGCCTTTCAACATTTTCATTTTGCAGGTGATATGAAAGAAATTAAAATGGCTTTCCTTCTTCTTCTGAGGTTTTGACCTATTCATCTTGACATAGTAGTAGCTCAAAAACCTTCTCTATAACCAGCATGATATTTAATATGATCATTTTAATCATTTTTAGGCATGACAACTTTCCTTTGGAATTTTCACACAGTAACAATTTCAACATTTCTCTCATTCCCATTATGAGGTCTAACTCAACTCTTTAGCTTCTCTGAATGACCTTTTACACTGTCTATAGAAAGGTTTTATTAAATGATGAGTTTGAATCCTTCTTTAATGTTGGGGGATTGATGTGTTTTCTTTTGACACCTTTGAGACTAAAACATAAAGAAACACCCTCAAAGCTCTCTCTTGCTTGCATCATGAAGATCTAATCATGTTTTTACCCTTTGGCCACATCTGATTTGCAGGTGCCTTGACATGATAATTTAAACCTTGCTCACTGATACTCTTGACCTCCTTTTTCTTCAGATTTTGTTTGAGTCACAAGATTGACTGTCTTTGGCTTGTAGATATCCTTTAATCACTTTTGATGAAAAATGTCTATGAGAACGCTGAAATGGCTTTTCCATATGATATTTGAAGCATGATAAATTTACCTTTGACAACCTTAGGAACTTAAACACAAAGTAGTATTTTCAAAACCCTTCTTTTTCTTACCTTGGCACTCAAAGTATCTTATGCTTGGTAGGTGATTGAAAGCCTTGACTTCACCTTTCATATTGATCCTCGGGAATTATAAAATAACTTTTGACAAACCCTGGGATGTCACACACAAGAATCTCTTCAAATATTCTTTTTGTTGTCATCATGGAGGCCTAACATCTTCATTTTACCTCCTTTGACCATCTTTTTCATGAAAAACTCCTTGGGATGAGTTTGGAATATTTACAAACAATGATATCTTCAGAAACCATTTGTTGTCATTATGGAGTCGAAACTACCCTTTCATCTTCTCTGATCATATTACCAAAACCTTAGGTTTCTTGGATGCTTGAGAATAATTATCAGTGTTGTCTTCTAAGATCTCTATAGCCCTTTCAAGTTCATTCATTTCTATCTAGTACACCTCACCTTTTTCCCTATTTCATACATAATTTTTGAAAAAAATATCTTCATGTTTGGTTATCTTGGTGTGCCTCCTTTATGTGTTTTGATGCATTGGATCCTTGCTTATCACATTGCTGGCCCAATCAGGCTTAGAAACCCTGATTCTTCTTGAACACAAACTGCTTCCTCTCTCTTTGTTGTGAATATCTTCATTAAGGAGCAGCCATCTTTTCTTACCAATTCTTTGCTGATGATCTCATTAACACTCCTACAGAAATGTCAAAATTCACAATTGCCTTCTGCAGAACTTGAACTTGATAAGGTGGTCTTCTTAGGATATTTTCTGATCTTTCTTGAACAACCATGTGTTGAGCTCCTTTCACATTTGAGCCATATTCTAGCACAAGAAAGGTAGTGCTTAAAACACCAAGGATGACCCTACAACCTATGAAACCCTAATGACCTAGTGGGAGGATCCTTTGACTTGGTCTTTGACTAAAACTTGGTTTGGGGCCTTCAAGTGTAATTTTTTTTTTTTTGACAAATTTATGTATTGAATATCCAAAATCCAATTTACTTGATTTATCTAAAGAGCCTACAAAGATAGTTTTGAGACCATCAATGCTTGAGGAACCTGGTGAACATGGGAAGGAAAGGCTGTTTGGTAACCCTAGATGGGAAGTGGAGTGATGGGAAAAGGAAAAATAGAGTGTTGATGTTATAAGTGGAAAAAGGATAGAGATGAGTGGCACAAGCCAATGAGGGGTCTTTAAGGAGTGGTGGGTTAACCATGGAATAGAAAAATTGTATAATAGTGAAAAATTTGGTATAAGGATAATGAAGGCAGTGATATTTCTAAGACTCACAATATTCATAAATCTTATTTTTAGAAATCTAGAAACAACATTTAGTCATCTACATATAGATAAACTACTGATGACTAACAACCACCGTAATTGTTCCTGAGTTTCAATCACAAATCAATTAAAACAAATATAAAGAAATTTGCAACAGAAAGGATAAGAACTTGAATAGCTACACCAAACTCCTTAGCAAGTGTGATTAAGGATAGAAACATGTTATTTGCAACTGAGATTTCTCGGTAATATTGTTCCAACCATTGAATTATTTGATTGTAAAATTCATGATAATCCTCTTGGAAACCTCAAAATATTCGAAAATATGAATTTCCAATTAGAGGCCCTATATTACGATGAGAATACTATGAGGGTGAATATATCAGATCACATTCGACAAGCATATGAGGACAGTGAGGACTCGACATAACCATCCACAAATGCGGAAATGCCTTAACCACTAGACACATACCTAGATAGCCAGATGTTAAACCATAAAAATAAAAGGATGTAAAATGATTGTCATTGGATGCACTAATGGGAAAATAGTAATTTGAACGAAAATCATCATAAACATCATCGTGATCAGATGGGATAATTAAAGCATCATATTCCCAATCTGCAATCACCAAAGATAAATCAATTTGAATAGTTTTAGAAATTCTTTGCATAATAGAATCATCTTCCTCACATGATGAGTGTAACAAACCATATTTTTTACTAGTTACACATTGCAATAACATCATAATCATTAAAAGAAGTAAAAAATAATGTTAGCATAAAAAAAACATGAACCAAGTCAGGGTAAAAAAAAGTGACAATGAATTTGATTCATCAAATAATCCATGCATTCACTGATGCTCAAGAGGATTTCTTGTGTGATGAAGAAAAGAATAAAAATCAAAATATTGACAAGAAGGATGAGGGGCTAATTATTTTCAAAAGGGTGTGATAGGTATGACTCATTTGGCCAAAGATAATCTTTAGAATAATTTACTTCGCATTTCCATGATTATATGAGAGATCTACATTCCAAACCCGAGTTTGATACAGGAGACTTGCATGAAGATGAATCATATTGAATACGATTCAAAATAAAATATTAAAAGTTTCAAAGATCATATTTGAAATATCAAATATTTCAATAAAGAATTTACATCGAGTGAAACCATGCAGAAAGAAGGGTTTTGTGAAAAAAACCATACCTGACTTAGTTTGGGGGCCTTAGTAGAGTTGCAAGATCCTGACATAACCATCAAAGGAATTTGAATTTCCCTGACTCCTTCTAAAGTCCTGAAACTTATAGGGATTTTAAAATATAATCATGAATATTGTACTAGATTGTGCATGGTGTGAGGGTAGATGCTACAACTAGATTCAATAATACCATTTCTCACCGGATGGCAGCTGTTAAACCAATTTTTCATATCCAATCTGTTACTATTAGATGGAAAAAAGTACACCATGTAAGACCAATTTTACCCTAAGTAAAATTGCTTTCATTATGAAAAAAAACTTACTAATCCATAATTTATTAAGTTGTGTATGGTATAAAAAGGAAACCCCATGAGGAAATATTGAATAAATCCATATTTGTTTGATTTTCCTCAAGGGATAATTAGTTAAACAATAGTTTAAGTAATATTCCTGGTCATATTTAACCCAAAACATGAAAATTAATTAGAGAAATCATTATTTATCTTATTATTTTCTAGTAAACATTATTTAAATAATATTCATTGTTAAATTTGACTAAATCATTTATAAATAGTTGAATAAATCACTATTTATTTAATTATTACTCAACCACACTCTTGAAATAATAAATAAATCATTTATTTTATTATTATTTAAAAATAAATGGATTTGACCAAATTCAAATTCCTTTTTCCTCCAACAAATATAATAAAATATTCCATAAAAGTTGGATCTAGATTTGGTTAATAATATTTTAATTATTTACTCTAGACTAACTCAATATTTTGTTATAAATAGAAGGGTTTTTCCATTCATTCACTATCTTTTGTTTTCTAAAGATCACTCTGGATCTATACTTTTGGTCTGACTTTTATCCTCCATCATTGTCATATTTTTCTATCTTTTTTCTTGTAAACTCCCCTTGAGTTCCATTTTTGTCTAGGTTTTCTACACCATCAAGAGAGAGGGATCCTAGATCTTAAGTACTTTGGAAATAAAAGAACCCATCCCAATGAAGGGAACTGCTCACGGGTGTCATAAATACAAAAAAAATTTAAAAATATTCTTGTCTTGTCTATTGGATGCATGGAGAAACTCTTGTTTTTATTTACTACTTAATGTCTTTAACTACATAGATTTGGATTTTGTAGCATTTTTCTTGGTCTACTAAATGAAAATCTAAAGAAATTGGCTGCCATCTTTGATGTTAGGGTTGTTTTTTATGCACAACTAAATTGAGCTTTTTTCGTACGCTTGCAATTGGAATTCGCACTAACAACTGGCCTCTTTGGAAGGGTTTATAATTACGACCGTTGTCGTTTTTCAGATCCCTACATGACCAACTGCTTCAACCGATAGGGTTTTTATTCAACTTCTTGTTTTAATTTTCTTGATGTTGTTTTTAACCTTTAAAACCATAAAACACTAAAAATTCTAAATTCTATGTGTTTTTGGGCCTATTGCGCAAGTGACAGATATCAACCATAGCTGAGACAATGCTTTTTTTTTAAACTTGCTCTCGAGAGTGCAAAAAGTGAAAGTCACACTTTTTGGGCCAAAACCTGTGACCTTAACCTTCAAGACACAAAAAACAGCCTCAAACCTGTGACCTCTGGAGAAAACAATTCAGAAACTGTGAATTGTACCTTTTGCAGGATTTTTTTTTTTTGTTTTTTTTTCTGGGTTTGTCTGCGCTACTGTTCAAGGTTTTTTGACCTCCATGTCCACCCGTTTTGGACCTGTACTTGCTCTGTTTTACTCATCGAAATAACAACCTAAACCCTGAGTTCTACAGTACACTTCCACCTTTCTAGGAGGAGTTTAGTTGAAGTAGGTTGTTTAAGATTTCAGTGTGTTTAGCCATTTTTTAGATCTAATCCTGTACCTTTAGACCCATTTTAGATTAGTTATTCATCCGTCTAAAACACCTATTTCCAGTTTTTTTTGGGTCCTCCTCTAGGGTCCCTTCTATTTCCTTTTAGGTTGTAGCCTTTCGGCACCTCATTTGCAACACTTTTCCCTCTAGATTTTTGTTTTTTTCTGCACCTATTTCCAGCAAATCTGACCTTTAGATCATTATCCCTCCCAAACTTAGATCCATTGGCTATTTTTGTGTGTTTTGACTATATTTTTTCCCACCCATAGACTAGTTGTTGGGAAGCCATCCTCCTTAGCTTTAGATTGATGCATTTTTAGCTATTTATTTTCTGTTATATTAAGTTTACTTTACTATTATTTGTAGATTTATTTGTAGTTATACAACAAAATTTTTCTTTTTTCTCTACACATGTTTGGGTTTTAAAAATTAAAATTAACACACTTAATACACACACACTAAGTGAAGAGTGCCTAGTTTACACCACCATGCCAAGACTATAACATTTTAATCATTTGATCCTGCACCTCCTTGCCCTTGTTGGTCTCTCTTGCTTTTGTGATCTGTGCCTTTCCTTCCATCATTATGCCCCAAAGGAATTTATACGAGAGACTTCTTGGCCCTCGTCCTCAGTTTCTGTTAGGAAGACTACTCCTCCGCATAGAATTCAAGTTATTCCTCCATTGAGTCCCCATTCTGACTCTGCTTCTAGTTCATTGGATTCCCCTTCTAGTTCTATCCTTGGTTCTCCCCCTGTCACCTTCACCATTTCTAGTTCAGGACCTAACGCTGGTGGTAGCCTTGTCCCTATTGCTAGGAATGCTACTAGTGGGACTGCAATAGAAAATATTTCGACTGATCCCTTGCTCCCTTATATGGGAGGTCTCAGTCTTCCCAATTTTAACCATTTGATCAATGACCCCATGCACCATGATCCTGTTTGGCATGCTATGCAAACCAAACTCCCTTCCGACATCCACAAGTTTGAAGGTCTTGTTGGAGAAGATCCTACAAAACATGTTAGATCTTTCCACATGTGGTGTTTGTCTAACTCCATCACTGATGACTCTGTCTTTCTTCGATTGTTCCAACGTATGCTTACTGGAGAAGCTTAGAAGTGGTATGTTGACCAGGCCTCCACCTCTCATACCACTTTTGTGACTCTTTCTTAGGATTTTCTGTCTTACTTCTAGCTTCCCCTTCGTTATGACACTGGTACCAAACTTTTGACCTCTTTCTATCAATCATCTGTGACGCGCCTATTTGATCATGTCAAGGAATGGTGGCAAAGAAAGAGCCTATGTCAAGCCCCTACCTTCGAAGACTGTGTCTACATGGACTAGTTTCTCATATCCCTTTTGCTTGCTATTGACAAATATGTTGCATCTTATTTCCCTTAGACTAAAGAAGCTGCCCTCTAGATCGCATTGAAATATGACCTGATATACACATAATCTGGTTATTTTTATACCATCTTACCTGATCTCTCTAGACCATGCACCGGGGGCATCCCATGTCGCCGATGGTATTGTTGGAGCCCTTTCTCATCCCTACACTCACCCTCGCATGGGTTATGGTTTTCCTTAGGGAGGGGCTAGCTCCTCCGGCACTTTTCCCTCTCCTGATAACATGTATCTAGGATACAGCATATCTCCTCCATTTTCCCAACCTGTTTACCACAATGTTACCCAACCTCCTTATTATTTGTATCCGCAACTTGGTGCTCTAGCTCCTTCAGAATTAGCACCTCAACCTCCCTTGCCTTCTCAACCCTCGCAACAATATCCACCACCCCCTATGGGCAAGTGTATGCAAAATGGGGTGTGACTAATCCTCCTACTTCCAAAAAGAAGAGGAAAGTAAATCAAAACCAATATGTCGCAGGTAATCCAGGACCCAATCCCCAAGGTAATACACCTAACACTGCTAACTAGCAACAGGGCACTCAGCCCAAGCAGGATAGGTCTGTTCGCATGAACAAAACTTGTTCTCGTTGCGGTGTCTATGGTTACTATACCCATGATTTTTCTCTTTTACTTTAGATGTGGCAGATGTGCGAAGCTCGAGAAACATCACGAGGATAATAAGCCTCCCCTTCGGTTCCTCCCAATGTTGCACCTATCCAGCTGGTTGCGTTAACTAATCCTTTCCCCAAGCGAGGATTCGTGGCTACCCAACCCTCTGAAGGTTAGGTGGAAACTCAACCTCCTCCATATAGTACGTATGATTACCAGATTGTCATGAAGAACTATGAACAACCCATTACCATTGACCTCAACCTTCAGAATCGGTCCCTTCAGTATAACAAGCCTCCCGCTATGTCTGCCCCCGAGCCCCCTTCTTTAGGTTCCACAGAGCCTCTTCTGACAACCAATGGTCCTTTACAGATCCCTCAGCCTAAGGCAAAGGTTCATACCAAGATCCCCAAGGTACCATTATTCCGAAACAGTACTTTTGGTAAAGCTTCCCATTCATATAGTATAGTAGATGATTTGGCACAATCCCCTGCTACCATATCAATGCTGGAACTCCTCCAGTCGCGCCCTTCATAAAAAAAAGCTTTGATAACTTACATACATTCTTTGGATCCTTCAGATGATCATTTGACTATCTTTGATGTTGACTGGGCAGAACATCCCCCCCTTCCTACCTCTGTCGCCTTCCAAATCCCTGTCAAGATCCGAAATGCCAACATTTCTCATTGTATCATTGAGGAGGGGGGATCCACCTATGTGATGTCCGTCTCAATTTGGAAGCATCTTGGATCTCCTGAGTTGGCATCTTCCACTATCACCATTTGAGTGTCGGATAACCACTCTTCCCATCCCATAAGAATGTTCCACAATTGTCCTATTACTCTTATGGGAAAGATTGTTTGTGTTGATGTATAACTCATTGATGCACCCTTAGATTACAACATTCTATTGGTTGTAGCTACACTTATGTGATGTCTGCTGTCCCATATGCGGATCACCGTAAGATGTGCTTTCGTCATAACAGAAATATTCTCACCATTGACCAGTTGACATATTACGAACTGAAGTCTCAGACCTCCCATGACTGTAATAACAAAAAGGGAGAATGCAGTAATACTAAAAGAAAATATAAGAACTACAACAAGGTAATAATAAATATTAAGACAACATCAGAATTTATAGAGAAGTTGAGCCATTTTATTATATTGGAGAAGATTCCGTTACAAAATGTACAAAACATGAGGAGATCTAGTCAAAGAGATGGCCTAGAATCACCCATAAAACATACCACAATAGGCACTACGTAACTGGAGAGCCACTGAAGCAAATACTCCGTTGTCCATTCAGAAAAATATGAATATATCACTGCAGGCCGAAAAGGAAATTTCAGATCTACACAAATCTAGAGCTCATATGATGCTAATATTCTAGATCTAGCCAAGGTGATGGGTTCCCAAGATAACCCAGAAAGGATTTTCTAGATCTACAACTTTGGAAAATCACCCTCCTAGGATTTGATCCTTGATCTGCTAGGAAATACAGATCTGACAGATAAATGGTTGAAACATGTCACAATATTAGATCTAATCTTGAAGGGTTGATCCCTTCTTCAAATCTACAAGCTAGAAGCCGTAGATCTAGCTTCTCAATCCTCCAATAATGATTACAGCTGGTGAAACACAACTGCTGATAAAAATTGTTGTGCAATGTGAGGGGATGATCCCTCATAGGATTACTAGCCGAAATTCTAGCAACTTCCTTCCTTCTTTTGAATCTGCAAATTGGACAACGTAATTCCTGAAGGAAACACCGCTGCCAGGAGGTCAATAACTTTTGGCCTGATGCTAGATCTTAAATGAAGCTCTTAGAATGCTAATATATAAGCCCAAGTTGATAGGAATAAACCCTCACTAGTTCTCCAGTTGAAGTACTAAATACAACTTCCACCTTCCAAACTGGTCTTCAAAAATCTGCAATTTCTGAGTATGAATGTTCTAGAAAAATTAGGAAAAGATATGTGGCACCAATGCCTAATGTAGAATGAAGTAAAATACTCTTTCTAGAGCTAATCTCAGAAAAAGGTGGGATTCCCAATCAGGAACACCCTGTGCTAAAAAACACTTTCAATCTCTGCTAAACAACCAAAGAAAGCAATGGAATGTCACATGACAATTCCAGATCTGAAAAGATCCTTAACATCAAGAATCACCAGCATGCCCTCATCCTTGCCTTCATCTTCTTTATATAATGTTTGAGCCTTCCCATGCCTTGGACCTCATCTAGACTACGTTTTGCATATGGACAAGATCCTCCAAGTTTGACTGCGTTGTTTGACCAAATCATCCATCATGTCTAGGTGCAATATGCACCCTCTCCATCATGTGTCCTTTAATTGGACAACATCCTCCATCACTTTATCATGAATTTTCCATGATCTTAGTTGATTGTATCAACCCCCATGATATATCTCAATTAATGAGACATAATCTCCAATTCCATTCACATTAGTAGTTTCTCAACTACCTCATTATGTTGATCTAGGCTTAATTAATCCACATTCACACACAAAAAGTGGATATTTATTCATATTGAGGATTATGGGTCCCTCCACCATTTTATTTACTTAATTCATTAAGAAATTTCAGAACTCTAATATTCAAAATATTAGGTGAAAATTTGGGAATATTACAGTCCTCCCCGAAAAAATGTTGCTTATCCTCAAGCAACTAAAAAGGTAGATGCAAAGCCATATGTTCCCCTCCAAATGGCATCCACGTAAGGAAGGATTCCTCCATTTTCTGCAATGTGTTATGTATGTTTGGTTCCAAGGTTGTCTTTCAAAAACATATATAATGACCTCTAACTGTATGGTTAGATGTCCTCCCTCCATCATGAAGTACCAAGTGACAACCATGTGAGTTCCAACTTCACATTAATATGTAAGATACACAAAATAAAGTTTCTCTTTCCACAAAGTAAAAGCTCCATATCACAATACATATATTCATCCCATGTTTTATGAATTTGATTGAGCATTTATATGCTCTCATCCTAGTCTTGTTGACCTTGTTGTATCCAAGCATCATTCCAAAGTTATGCAAAAGAAGAAGAAAAGGAGTTATATGGGTAGATAAAGATGTCAAACCATCTTCTCCTAATAGTGACCACCAGAGTAAGGCCCTTTGTTGCCATCCTCCATATCCTCCATGTAAGATGGACAATCCAAACTCCCCCAAAAGCAACCAAAGCAACAAGAGATCTTGCTACTCTCTCTCCTCCTCATGTGCATCATGGAGTAAAAAAATACTAATTTACATATGGAATGTCACATCAGCCCAATACAAATGAACACCATCAATGCACATCATGAGATCATCATGCCAATATTTACGCAATGAAAAAAACATAGACATAGGAGATGTCATGTGGTGGCCAAACTCTCTCAAGGAAAACCAAAATTAACATGCCTTCTGTTGCTGCATTCTATCATTGATACACAAGGCATGAATAGGATAATTATGAGCTATTGGGTGGTAACCATAATCACCCAAGAGCAGTCAGCACAGCCATGCCTCCGTCTTCATTTTATAAGTGTTCTTCAAGGCATGGATCAAAGAAATAGGAGCCTTTGGGAAGTGACAAGAATCTCCCAAGGGCAGCCAATGTAACCAAGCTTGCTGGCCCATGTTATAAATCTGAAATAGGTCATGCAAGCTCTTGCTTATCATCCTTATCTACTCATCCCAATATCGATGATGAGTGATGTGCTGCATAATCATGGTATCCTCACTTTTTACAATACCATCTTCCCCAAACTGACGAAGAACTTTGTACTTCATGAAATTTTTAAGTGAATCTCCAATGAGATCTCTTAATGAGATTCTCTTTTCACCAAAGGCCCTCCAAAACCATTGAAGTTTTGGATGTACTGCAAGTAGAAGCTTCTCTTTGAGCTTTGAGGTGCTCATTGAGAAAGGGTCATCTAGAATGGAGAAAAGGTTTCTCATCTCAAGATGTCTAACATTTTTCATCTTTACCTCCATTGCTTCATGAGTGAATCTACCTTCAGAATGCTCCAAGAATGATGGGGCCTCTTCATTTTTACAGCTACTAAGTGACACCGTTGTAGATCTGCAAGGTAATACATGTACTGTCTCAAAGAAAGGCACAATACTGATATTATAACTAGCTATTGTGCATAGGATCTTACTCATCCCATTTTCTAAAAATCTACAGTTCAACTCAAAGGGTTGAATGTAGCTCAACAATGATGAACTGAGATAGTTCTTAGTCTCACTCTTGATTAAATCAAGGGTCCTCTGCACTGTGATATGTTGCTGCTTCAAATCAGCATTTTGTTCTAATCCTTGGTTATCGATTGGCCCTTAAAAAATATATGATGAAAGTTCATGCATACCTTGGATCGACTAATATGTGGATATCTCTTGCCAGAATAGAAGAGTTACTCCAATCGGGAAAATAGTGCCTCCAACTACCAGTAAGAATGATGGTTTCTCTTCTCCAAGTGTACCAGTGCTAGAATATTCCTCCTCTCCCTCATGCATCTCCTAAATCATTCATGGGACTCTATATGTCAAGAGATCAAGACTATCTTGCAAAGATGCAAGTTTCTCTTCTCCGGATGCAAGTACTTCTATAGCTAGTGGTGAATGTAGTGACTTCTTTTCCAAAGTGACAAGATTGACATCCTGCTTTGTTTCTTTAGGGAATTTCACCTTGTGACACATCTCTGGTTTTATCACATCAAATTCTTCCCTCAACTTGTGAAATAAATCTGAATATTTAGTCACCTTTGCATGTTCTATGTGACCAAACCACCAATCATTGGCTTCACCTAAAAGATGAAGTGCTGCAATTTGAACAGCCTCTTCTTCAACTACAGGATGTAGCCTGAAAAATGAATCTAAGTCTTTCCTCCAAGACTTAATAGTGCTTGAGAAAGATCCATCAAATGTAGGTAGATAGAACCTATTATGTTCCTCTTTCTTCTATTGCTGCTATAGGATCTTCTTTCTTCTTTGATTCTGAAGAATTGTTGGAGAGTTAGCTTCTCCTTGAATGCTCTAGACTGTGATTTGTAATATTTAAGATATATACTGAGAGTCTCATGAGTCTCAGGTTCATTCCTTTCTTCATTTATATACCTTTCACCTTCTCCAAAGAAGGTGGGCATAGTGGATCTACGAGGAGATCTATGATTCTGTGGTTTTCTTCTTTACTGATAGGAAGTTCTTGGGTCTTCCTCATCAAGACTTCATCCTGGATCTTCTTTCTACCTTTCCTCCTTCATTTGATTGACCTCCTTGGAGAGATCTTGCATAGATCTACAAAAATGAATGGTATAATTATTATCCTCCATGATAGATCTCATCTATTTGCTTCTTATTTTGATGTAAAAGATGAAGTGTTCACAAGCTAAGCCAAAGATCATGCTCTGATACCACTATAATATACCAAAAGGGAGAATGCAGTAATTCTAAAACACAATATAAGAACTGCAGAAAGGTAAAAAATAAATCTTAAGACAACATCATAATTTACAGAGAAGATGAGCCATTTTATTATATTAGAGAATATTCAGTTACACAATGTACAAAATATGAGGAGATCTAGCCAAAGAGATCGTCTAGAATCACACAGAAAACATGCCACAATAGGCACTAAGTAAATGGAGAGCCTATGAAGTAAATAATGCACTGTCCCTTCAGAATAATATGAATATATGACTATAGGTTGAAAATGAAAATGTAGATCTACTCAAAACTAGAGCTCAGATGATGCCAAGATTCAAGATCTGGCCAAGGTGATGGGTTCCCACAATAACCCAGAAAGGATTTTCCAAAGCTACAACTTTGGAAAATCACCCTCCTAGGATTTGATCCTTGATTTGTTGGGAAATACAGATTTGAAGCTAGATCTAACAGATAGATGGCTGAAACATGTCACAAGATTAGATCTATTCTTCAATGGTTGATCCCTTCTTCAGATCTACAAGCTAGAAGCCCTAGATCCGGCTTCTCAATCCTCCAATAATTATTATAGCTGCTACAACACAATGCCAATAGAAACTATGTTGTGAGGGAAAGAGAGGCCTTCTCCCTATTGAAAAATACTGCAATAAAATCCAGACTAATGGAAATACTGATGGAAATGTGAGGGGATGACCCCTCACAAGATTACTAGCCGAAATGCTAGCAACTTCCTTCCTCCATTTGGATCTGCAAATTGGGCAGTGTAATTCTTGAAGGAAATACTACTACCATGAGGTCAATAACTTTTGGCATAATTCCAAATATGAAATGAAGCTCTAAAATTTCTGATATATAAGCCCAAGGTGATAGGAATGAACCCTCACAAGTTCTCCAGTTGAAGTACTAAAGACAACTTCCACCTTCCAAAATGGTCTTCAGAAATCTGCAATTTCTGAATATGAATGTTCTGCAGAAAGTAGGAAAAGATATGTGGCACCAATGCCTAATGTAGAATGAAGTACAATACTCTTTCTAGAGATACTCTAAGAAAGAGGTGGGATTCCCAATCAGGAACACCCTATCCTAAACAACACTTTCAATCTCTACTAAACAACCCAATAAAGCAATGGAATGTCACATGACAATTCCAGATAAAAAAAGATCCTTAACATCAAGAATCACCAGCATGCCCTCATCCTTTTATTCATCTTCTTTATATAATGTTTGAGCCTTCCCATGCCTTGGCCCTCATCTAGACTGCACTGTGCATATGGACAAGATCCTCCAAGTTTTATTGCGTTGTTTGACCAAATCATCCATCATGTCTAGGTGCAATGTACACCCTCTCCATCATGTCTGCTTTAATTGCACAACATCCTTCATCACTTTATCATGAATGTTACATGCTATTTTGTTTAGCATCGTCAATATCTTAGTTTGTTGTATCAACCACCATGATATATCTCAATTAAAGAGACATAATCTCCAATTACATTCACATTATTAGTTACTCAACTACCTCATTATGTAGATCTAGGCTTAATTAATCCACATTCACACACAAAAATTGGATATTTATTCATATTGAGGATTATGGGTCCCTACACCCTTTTATTTCTTAATTCATTAATAAAGTTAAGAACTCTAATATTCCAAATATCAGGTGAAAATTTGGGAATATTACACTAGGTCCATCATCTCTTGGTGGGAAATAAACAAATAGTCAAACCTTTTACTAGCGTTTCACCTAGAGTCTAGAAAGACTCCTCTTTTCTTGGTTCATTCCCTTGTCTTCATCCTCCTGTCTCTAATCCCAGCTCGTCGGACGTTTTCATGATGCAATTGTCTCGGTCCGAACTCAAGTGGCTCGCTTGGACTACTCAATAGCCTCACCCTCCGCAACTTGCTCCTAGCACCTCGACTCAGCCTTCAGGACACCCCCCATCAAGGCCCCTCATCTGCAATTGGTATATGTGATCCTCTCTACCCTCCCAGCACGGTTCCTCCTAGCCTTAACCATCTCGGAGTTGTTCCACCTGGCCATTACCCCTCTGGTCAGATAGTGTTCCTAGTTCCCCCCTTGGATTATTTTCGATACTTGTTATGGCTACCTTATCCCTTCCTAACCTGACCCTGGGATCGCAATCTGGTACATTGATCCCCTAGCCGCTATCCCACATATTCAGCCCAAACCTTACCTTGCTTTGACCCCAGTTCAACTAGTCCCCATGACCCCTCCCCTTGCTTTTGTGCCTCAATCACCTCAACAGGAACCCACTCCTATTGTGACAGCTTCAGGAGAGAGGGTAAAATCTCACAAGAAGGCACATAAAGACAAGGTTTCCCAAAAACCCTGCTCCTCCTCAGCCTCCAAAGCATACCCCCTTTGTGATTTGTGTGATGCTATCGGTCATGCCACCCATAATTGTCCTGAATTGCCTCATATCAAACCCATGGTCAATGTCACATTCCTTAAGTCTATGGTCCCAGAAACCTCTATCCCTTCCTCGACTATAGTCAAGAACTCTAAGACTATTCATGATAACCAACCTTGTGTTTTGTGTGATCTCCATGGCCATTATACCCACCATTGTCCCTGCCTCATGCATTACCGTGCCTCTTTGGAGGTAGTTCAGGAGTATGAGATTGAACAGAACTAGTCTACCTCTCCCATCCTCATGTAGTATGCTTCAAGAAAACCTGAGGATACCACTACTCCCATTGACATTCCCCGTCCCGATGTAGAGATGATGGAGTCTTCGGTGACTATCCTCTACCTATCATCATTCATGAGATCCAAGGTGGAAGCTCCCTTTAAGACTTCCCCTTATGTTTCATTTGACCTCCCTTCAGTGATCACCCTAGACTCAAAATCAGTGGATCCATTATTTGCTTATTTTTCCATCAACCCCCATGATGATGCGAATGTGAACCTTTCTTCTCTTGATGATGATACAGGTACCTTTGCTGCATCATGTGGTTACCCTTCCACCAGTCACCCCATATTTTACTGTGATGGCGACATCATGGAAGCCTTTTCCACCCCCCGACTTCATCTTTCTTACCCATAACAGGAATGGCACCATCCATGTCTATGGTAACTTTCGTGACCTGAGCACAAGCTGCCCAAAAGGCAACTCCCACAGACCACCTAGCTGTTAGTGTGTGGGTGGTAGATACCCTACCTAGAGCACTCCCTCTAGCAGTGTTTTTTTATTTCTACCTTACATTCTATTTGCCAACATTGTTCATCATCCTCTCAGTTACTGTCTTGTGGCACCTTTCAAATGTACCCGCTTGTCCACACTTTATATCAGTTTTTCTGATGGTGCAAGTCACTACTGCTGGAATCTAGCCTCGGTGGGTTGGGCCATTTTCCACCCCTTACATTCGCTTGTTCTCTTGAATAGCCTATGCATTGGTACTGCTACGAATAACTAGGATGAATATGATGCAATGCGAGGTTTCTTAGCTTATGCCCTTTCCCATCGGATCCTTCACCTTCATGTTCGTTTAGATCCCCTTCTTCTTGTCATGCAATTGAATGGTGTATATCGTGTGCATAATCCTATCCATTTTAGAAGATATTTACGAGTGAATATTTTGATGTGTAATATTCTTAATTTAGCTTAAGCTAATAGGAATATTAATTTTTCTTTTGAAATCTAGATGCATGAATAATTGAGCAAGGAGGTTCCTCATTTGCTCAAGTATGAATGAAAATCCCTCCTAATGTGAAAGGGGATCATGTATTAACTGTTCAAGCATGCACATTTGTGAACAAGGTAAAAAATATGCGGACAAGGTCAAGTTTGACCAAGTCAACAAACTGTCTAGATACATTGAACCATCTTGTTGGATAGCGCAGTTTTTGTGGAGGAGCCTTTGCATGGAAGCAACCTCATAGTGGGTGGGACCCTTAGTGACAGAGCTCATCAATCATATAATGAAGGATATGGAAAGCATATTGAAATATTGAAGATTATATTTTCATGAGGTCTGCTTAGACTTCCTGCATAGTTAGCTATTTAGCTAAGTTGATGCACTGCTTAGTAAAAGGGTTTACCCGGGTGGGGATTCCCTACTCTTTCTGGAGATCTTGTTCAAGAGATCTAAGAGGAGGTTTCTGATCTGAATTTTCCACTACCTAGTGTTGGGCCAAGCATATACCTTCAGAAAAAGTGCATTCTCTTCATAAAACTACATTATTTCTTAAGGTGTGCAGTGGAAGGGGTTGAATCCCCATTTTGAGGAGCTAGTTCCCCAAGAGGAGGATCAGCCTTTCTTTGGGAAAGATAGAGGGAGCATATACAGACATTTCTTTGCATGTTCAGCCATATATTTCATAGCTTCAGCCATACAACATTTTTCAGCCACATATTTTGTAGCAACTTCTCTTGTATATCTTTTCTGTCAAGAAACCCTTGCCGGGTCTTCTTGGATTTTTGTAAAAGATATTAGATCTCTAATTTCGTACCTCATTGAGTATTATAATAAAATTATCAGTCATATTTATCTATTCTCTGAGTTAACCTCTGTTTATATTGCACAGTCACTTGTGCACCTGCTCCGACATTTTGGTAGTCTTAGGGTTTTGGCAATTTTAAGTTGTCTTGAGCATGGGAGGCATGTTTAACTAAGCTAAAGGCATTTTTTTCTGAAAATAACTTCCATGAATGTCCTAAATTGACTATTATAATGGAAACAACCATTATTTTTCAGTATGATAACCCAGATATTCATAAAATAACGTTTTGGGGCCAAAACTGCTGCTTTTCCCCGCTTGGTGACATTGTAAAAAGGAATAGTTTTTTGTTGTGATTGATTTATGAAAGAGATGTGTTTAAATACATTATATTAGATGATAAATTTCTTTTATACAACCTTGGAATACCTTAAGGTATTCTTATTGTTGTAGAAAATCCCAGTTTTCGGATATTACAGTGGTATCAGAGCAACAATCTTGGCTCAACCTATGAGCTCAAGAATTATGGAGTATTATCATGGGGAGAAGGATATTTTCAGAAGATATCAGAGCAAACCCTTGTTTTCTAGAGAAAATAGGTTCTTAAAACTTCTCTTTTGAGGTCTGTAGGGAAAAATAAAGGGCATCAAAGAAATGAGGAGGAAAACACATGAAGATCCCTCACACAGATCTATATAGGAGGAAGATCCTAAATCATCATATTTTGGGTATGCACACTTATACATATCATCAGATCTATGACATTCTATCAACAACTTCTTTATGGAGAGGAAGAAAGGAGATATGCCAAAGAGAAATACTCTTGGTGATTATTTGCAGGAATATGAAGCTCAATCTGAGGAGTTCAAAGGTCACTTGAATTTCCAAGGGTTTTTCCAAATGAAGGAGGAAAAGAGCACAAGGAGAAAGAAGCAAAGTGAGGGTAGATTCTTTCTATCCATTTTTGATGGATCACCTCTATGTCCAGCTAGGGCTTGGGTGAAGGAGCTTAACACCTTTGTGCAGCAACATCGAGTTCCAAAAATTGAAGCCATCAAAGTAGCAGCGCTGCATTTTGAGGGTAAGGCCTATGCTTGGTGTTTGTTTGAATCATTTTCCTGAAAGAATGAAAATAAATATACTTATAAAAAGTTGATTGAAATATTAGTAGAGAGGTTTGATGATATCTCATGTGAAACATCTTCTATTGCAACTATCAAACCAAAATAAACAAAAAATTTTCATGAGTTGGGAGGGTTTATATATCGAACTCCATTTCTGAAAAGAAATGAAGAGGAAGTGAGCTTGTTTGATACTTTTCGAAGGGAAATATCTCCTTTAGAGGAAGGGCTTCCTTCTCAAAAGGAAGACATGAATATTCTTTCTTCAAAAGAGGACCAAGATCTAAGGCCTCTTGTTGAGGGTAAGGCGACTTCAACTAGTGAAGAAGAGGAAGGAGAAGCAGGACAAGATAATGCAGTCATAATAAGGGCACCTCAAACACCACATGAAAAAAAGGATGGAGTACTTTCTTGAAGGAAAGAAACTCTTGCACTCTTGCAAAGATTTCCAAAAGATCTCACACATAGATCTCTTGGCAAAACACATGAGCAGCATGTACCTTCATTTCCAAGTGATGGGATCTTGAGGATAGGAGAAAGAAAAGAGGGGGAATGGAATCACAATATGAAGAGCATGTACCCTTCTCTGTTTCAGAGTTTGAAAGAACAAATAAGGCAAGAGGACCTATGCAACAAAGGTAGGGGAAAATCTATCCACCTACATTCACACCCTACTCTATGCCTTGATGCCTCTTTGCAAGGAGGCATTTAAGCAAGACAACCTCTTTATTGGAGGGAAAATAAAGTGTTCTCTCAACTATATGTAGCTGCAACATATTTTTTTAAAGAGGGAACCTTGGAAGGAGCCACTACAACATTGAAAACCATTAATGGATGGCTAGGAAAAATTCTGAAGTTGACCTTGTTTTCTTCCATTCATCTATTTGCGTTGGAGGGGATAGATTCAGAAATTTGTGCTGATATGAGAATAGTATCAAGAGGCTATTCCATAGATTTGGGAAAAAAAAGGATACTCCAATATATAGTGAAGATTTCTGAAAATAACAGAAAAGTAATTTCATTTTTGCATGCAGGAGCAAAGAGGTGGAAGTTTTTGAGAAAGAGAACCTTTCAATGGAAGGGTGACTTTCCTAAACTCCAATCTTGTCTTGAACAGGATCAGCTGCAAGAAGGGCTGAAAAAGAAGGTTGGGAATATTCCAACATGTGAATTTGACATCAATCATGTCAAGATGGAGATCCATCATATGACAAATGCATCATTTCAGATTTCTACAACGTAGCCTAGACCCTTATTGGGAGTCTGAACTCTTGATGGAATATTCTAAGGACCTGTTCACATGTAAGGTTCTTGATGGGTAAGAAATGGCTGGAAAGTATAAAATAGTTGATGGAATTATTTATGTTCATGATCAGATTTACTTAACTAAAGATTCCAAACTCAAGAATGAACTAATTGACACAACCTATGAGGTCTTGCCTTCAAATCCCACTAGCTTCATTAAAAAATATCATGCTATCTTAGATGGATTTATGTGGGAGAATTTCAAGGAGGAGATTCACTCTCATATAGTAAGTGCATGAATCATTTGCTGGTTGAGGAGGAACATATCTCTTGGGAAGATTTATCATTATCACCTCCTTATTCATTGAGTGTAAGAGGGAGCTCATTCATGAGATACCTTGCTGATTTTAAACAAGTGTATGACAAACATTGTATTGCTGAATCTCATGATGTATCTATTATATACTTCTATTCTTTTAACACTCATGTACAGGTCTTGGCTCCAAGAGGGGGCACTTTTGCTGATGGGCTTCATGAGCCACTTTGGGCCATGAACAATGGTGATGTTGCCCATTTTTTGGGAGATCTTGGAGAGGTGATGTACTCTTCATGGTGTTGTTCCTTAACACCAACCATCATACACCTTCTCCAAGCATGCAAGAAGGATGGGGTAGCAAGCAAGTGTTGGGGAGAATGCTTCTCATATCATATCCTATGGTAGTTAGGAGGAAAACTATGTTGGTTGCACATGAGGGACCATTATCCTTTTCCCTTATTGTATATGGAAGCTATCATGATCTTACTTATGCTCCCACATGTTGAAGATGTTATTATATTTGTTGGAGGCATGGTTAGGAGAAAGGCACACTTGTTGGATGTGTCTTTGGGGGGAGAGAGTCCCTACTTTTTCTACACTACATGTTCCAAGGGGAGCATGAGAAACTATATGGACACCATTGCATATTACTTCTTTTGGTATGATGTGCACCATATGTTTTGTTGGAGAAATTGGGGCATGCCTCTCATGAGCAATTGGGAGGACCATTTCTATGAATTACCAAGATGGACGGTGATTCATTTTATTTGGATGATAGCATTGAGGAGGAAGACCTGCATTGATGATGAGATTCCCCATGATTGTCAACATGTCTATCTTAAGAAGGCCATGGATCAGAAAGAAGGTTTCCATAACAACCTTCCATTCTCTCATGATGAGAGCCATTGGGTTTATTCACCAAAGGCCAACTTGCATACTTGGGAGGAGCTATTGGGAGATGGAATTTTTGCAGAAATTCTAATGCAATGGAGGAGACTATGGGATGAGAGGGCCATAAGAAGAGGAGGGGAGATTTTGTAGTATCCTTGTAGTTGCATGAGGACAAGCAACATTTGGGATGGGGAGACTGTAATATTCATAATTTAGCTTCGACTAATAGGAATATTAATTTTTCTTTTGAAATCTAGATGCATAAATAATTGAGCAAGGAGGCTCCTAATTTGCTCAAGTATGAATAAAAATCCCTCCTAATGTGAAAGGGGATCATGTAATAACTAGTTCAAGCATCCACATGTGTGAACAAGGTCAAAAATATGTGGACAAGGTCAAGTTTGACCAAGTCAACAAAAATGTCTAGATACATTGAACCATCTTGTTGGATAACGCAGTTTTTGTGGAGGAGCCTTTGCATGGAAGCAACCTCATAGTGGGTGGGACGTTTGGTGAGGAAGCTCATCAATTATATAATGAAGGAGATGGAAAGAATATGGACATATGGAGATTATATTTTCATGAGGTCTGCTTAGATTTCCTGCATACTTAGCTATTTAGCTAAGTTGCTACACTACTTAGTGCAAGGGTTTACCCAGGTGGGGATTCCCTACTCTTTCTTGGAGATCTTGTTCAAGAGATATAAGAGGAGGTTTTTGATCTGAATTTTCCACTACCTACTGTTGGGACAAGAATATACCTTCAGCAAAAATGCAGTCCCTTCAGAAAACTGCGTTATTTCTTAAGGTGTGCAGTAGAAGGGGTTGAATCCCCATTTTGAGGAGCTAGTTTCCCAAGAAGAGGATCGGGCTTTCTTTGCGAAAGATAGAGGGATAATATACAGAAATTTCTTTGCATGTTTAGCAATATATTGCAGAGCTTCAGCCATATAGCATTATTCAGCCACAAATTTTGCAGCAGCTTCTCTTGTATATCTTTTATGTCAAGAAACCCTTGCCAGGTCTTTTTGGATTTGTGTAAAAGAGATTAGATCTCTAATTTTGTACCTAATTGAGTATTATAATAACATTATCAGTAATATTTCTCTATTTTATAAGTTAACTTCTCTTTAGACTGCACAGTCACTTATGTAGCTGCTCTGACATTTTGGCAATCTTGGGGTTTTGGCAATTTTAAGCTGTCTTGAGCATGGGAGGCCTGTTTAACTAAGCTAAAGGAATTTTTTTTCTGAAAATATCTTGAATACATGTCCTAAATTGTCTATTATAATGGAAACAACTATTATTTTTCACTATTATAACTCAGATATTCAAAAAATAACGTTTTGGGGCCAAAACTGTTGCTTTTCCCCGCTTGGTGACATTGTAAAAAGGCATAGTTTGTTGTTGTGATTGATATATGAAATATATGTGTTTAAATACATTATATTAGATGATCACTTGCTGTTATACAACTTTTGAATAACTTAAGGTATTCTTATTGTTATAGAAAATCTCGGTTTTGGGATATTACATGATGTGTGAATTTGAAATCATTACATTCATTCATGTACCTAGATAAAAAAATCAATATGTAGATAGAATTGAGAAAAATATTATTTATTGGAACTTATCATACACATTTAGAAAAAGAAAATAACATAAAACCATAAAAATGATGCATATCCATTATATTTGTCGTTCAAAATGTTTTAGAGTCCATTAACTCTAATACATTTGACATGCCCATAGCATGTTACAAAAACTCAAAATTGGGGCTACCACATGCCCCTACACCTAATCACTATCTCGAGGATCCCAAGCCAGTGTCTCTACTCCTGGAGCTCATATATCGTGCATCCCTTGTCCAATCATCGCCATGCACCACATGATCCTTTTCCACTCCGAGGGTAGACTAATACATGGCTTTATGTACTAGTCATCCAAGTATTTCTAGCTACGCTCTGAAACACCAGTCAGAATCCTCTGACATATACAACGGATGTCCTCCAGGACGGCCACTACATCCTTATTTTGTGGTGCTCTTGTCCCACTAGGTCCTACAACTCCTGGTACTACAGGTCGTCCAATGTACCTGGACAGTTTCACTAGTGCTGTATCTTCATAACAAAAGTGAATGAATCAGTACCATATAAAATATTCTGAAACTTTAAAATTCACATAAAAATATTATCAACTTGTCACTTACCATCGGCCCCCCATACTCGACCAGGCAGCTATGGCAAGTTTAGGTCCCCATGATAACTCATCCCACTATAAGGATAGTCGTCTATGTACAGTGGCATATGATCCAAATGAGTGAAAAAATCTAATCGTAACACCCGTTTGACTACCCCATCTCCCCCTCTACATAGTAGTCATCCCCAGTGGTGCATCCTGGGCTCTCTCGAGCCCCCATCTTGGATCTGTTAGTGGGTTCTAAGTGTCAGGATCTTCTGAAAGAAGATCTAGCACAAGACTGTGTGATACACACAATCATGGTTCACTTATTGTTTGCATAGCAACAATTATCGTTTCAACAATGAAAAAATCATTTGGGACCACCCATAGTAGGTCCCACTCAACACACTCTCAACAAGCATCATCTGTACCCCAGTGATGTGGTGGAGTGCTTGGTTGCCTAGGATTGGCAGCACTGCTGCAGCCACAGCATGGGTCTCTAGCCTCTATAGATCCGCGATCGGTATCCGTGTCCCCTTCACATGGATACCTGTTCAGAAATTGCGCTATAAAAACTCCATGATGTTCCGCCCTCATGGTAACACTGGCTATGTATTCCCCACCATCCAAAGTGGTGGGAGACTAGTCAAGAAATATATATCCTAGACAGTCAACTTGATATGGTGCCCCTGCAATATAAAGATCTCATGATCCGAATCCCAATAATTGACAATATGGGCCAAGAAGGGCTCCCCAGCTCTCATCAAAGGGTTCTCCATAAACTTCAAGACCCCAAACATAGCCAATGCATTGTGAACACCATGATCCTCTCGAAACTCCGACCGTAATATGTCCAGGTCTCTCTCTCTCCAGTTGATCCTCAATTATAAAATATGTACATAAAACCATCTCATTTTTCAGTATATAGAGAGGAAAGATTGCACTCAACCATAAAATTCTAGCTCTTAGTGAAAGCAACATGACCAAAATCCCCTCTTTGACAGGTCGCACTTTTTAGAAAAATCCTGGGATAGGTCACAGTTTTATGCCCAAAACCTGCTTACCAGGTCGCAGATATTGCATCAAAAAGTGCGACCTAGCCATGAGGAAGCATAGGGGTCTGTTCCTAAGCTCTGGGTGCCTAAACTGAACTTTCAATCCATTGAAATGAAAGATTAGAGTTAGACCTGTTACCTGCAACTGATGGATCTCAATTCCAATGGTTGGTTTGTCCACTATGATTGCTGCAATATTTAGGGTCTTTTCTCCTCTCTACATTCACAACAGGTACACTTGAAAATGAAATAAATTGGAGGGAAAATTCCTTATTAAAAGAGAAACCCCATATTTTTCTTTCGCTAACTGCAACCAAACTGTAGCTCTGTTTGACAAACCATCAGCACCATTGGAAAACTCTCACTAAGATCTCAAATGGGTATCCTTTATTTTTTTGTGATCTGATACTTCACTAAGACATATCTTTTCCAAGAATGATCACTTCACCACTCCTCAAAATCGAATTTCTTCAATTGCAGCACTTGTACTTGGGGCACCACTTTGCCTCCATACTTGTCCATGCTTGTGTCAATTTTCTTCGTGAGTAACCATCCTGTACTCATGCTTTTAGGGTCTGTGCCGAACCTTTTCTATGTGGTAGCATCATCGAGTTGCCCTTGTTTAGAGCATCTGAGTTGAGTCATCATCGCATCCATGGAGCCTATCCCGAGTCCCTTTGTATCCCGATATAGTCCTCCATCCTTCATTTCTTGGTTCCTCTCTCATGTTGTACATTGTGGCCTTTAGTCCTACTATCCCCTATCCCCTTTAATATTGTGTTAGTTGCTGCTAGGTCATACATTCCCTTCATGCTCTGACAAGGGAAGTCGATAGCCTGCTACTCAGTACCCCCCATTCCATCATCATCCCTGGTGTTAGTCTGTTAGTCACTCTACTATTATCTCTCGTGTCATAGTTGAGGATCCCTTATTGCCTCACCTATAGTGGACCTCCTTCTGTCTACATTAGCTCATTCATTCTAGAAGACAGGTCTAGAGGGTGGTTTACCTTGATTCCAACTTCCACTCTTGTTTGATGCCCCAGATCAAGCAAAGGGACTCCTTATTTCCCTTTGACTTGATTGTTTCTCAGCTCCATCTCCTTACGGCATGATTGATATCTATATACTTGATGGTTCAGTGATACATCATATTGTACTGGTAATTTCTGGGTGTCTGTGATATGTTTCAGACCTCCTGAGGGGGTGGCCCTTCATATAGCCCCCCACATGCCTGGATGACATCTCTATTATAGCATTGGACGTAGCTCCATAGATTTTATGGTTCTAGCCTCATCTGCATACAACGCTTCTTCAGTTTGTATGTATCATTCAAATTTTCAGGGCCCTTTCCTATTTTGTAGGGCCTCTTTGGTTGTACTTATATCTCATGTAGTTATATTTTATTGTATAAGTCCTGGCTATTATCCCAGGCATGGTATGTATGTGGGATCCATTATCATATTTTTATCTAGCCCATGTTTATGCCAACATGTACTATGTAGTTCAGTCCCTTGTTTACTGGATGCATTATTCTTTGTACTTTGTTATCTCGGTGGGCATAGGTATGCCTCCCCCGCCTCTTGTAGAACATGCACTCACTCATAAAAGAGACTTGTATCACATATAAGTCTCACCTCCTCAGGGTCTAGTCCTCTAGCACTCCGGTCTACCTTATCTTTCTCTCTCTCTAACTGCCCTTTCAGTGTCTGGTGATTGAGTTCTTACAACATACTTTGGTCATAAGATTAGCTCCTAATGATTGCATGGTGGGGGAAATATGTTACACCAATTTTTGGTTATCTAACCTCTTACTATTAGATGGACCAAAGTACACCATGTAATACCAATTTTACCTGAAGTAAAATTTATTTCACTATGAAAAACAACTTAGTAATCCATAACTTATTAAGTTGTTTATGGTCTAAACAGGAAACCCCATGAGGAAATATTGAATAAATACATTTTTTTTTTCCTCAAGGGATAATTAGTTAAACAACAATTTAATTAATATTCCTGGTCATATTTAACCCAAAACAGGAAAATTAATTAGATAAATAACTATTTATCTTATTATTTTCCACGAATAATTATTTAAACATTATTTAAATAATATTCGTCGTTAAATTTGACTAAATCATTTATAAATAATTGAATAAATCACTATTTATTTAAGTATTACTCAACCACACTCTTAAAATAATACATAATTCATTTATTTATTTAATATTTACAAATAAAGGGATTTGACCATATTCAAATTCTTTTTCCCTCCAACAAATTTAATAAAATATTCCATAAAAGTTAGATCTAGATTTGGTAATAATATTTTAATTATGCACCAATATCTAGACTAACTCAATATTTTTTTTATAAATAGAACAATTTTTCCATTCATTCACTACCATTTGTTGCCTAAAGATCACTTTAGATCTATACTTTTGGTCTGACTTTGATCCTCCATCATTGTCATATTTTTCTATCTTTTTGCTTGTGAACTCCCCTTGAGTTCCATTTTTTTTTGGGTTTTCTACACCATGAAGAGAGAAGGATCTATGATCTAAAGTGCTAAGGACATACAAGAACCCATCCCATTAAGGGGGACTGGTAACATCTTTCTATGGTCCCTTCCCATGTGTCATAAATACAATTTTTTTTTTTAAATATTCTTGTCTTGTCTATTGGATGCATGGATCAACTCTTGCTTTTATTTACTGCTTAATGTATTTAACTGTATAGATCTGGATTTTGTAGCATTTGTCTTGGTCAACTAACAGTATATCTAAAGAAATTGGTGGCCATCTTCGATATTAGGGTTGTTTTTTATGCACAACTAAAGTGAGATTTTTTTGTATGTTTGCGATTGGAATTCACACTAACAGTAGTTATCTCTATCATTGAATTGATCATATTTTACAACTTTGACAATTAGGTTACTCAACCTGCAAGATTCTTCTGATTGAAAATATAGAGATGAAGAAATTTCATGAGCAATGTTATTTGAAGAGTTGTCTCCATGAAAAACAAGAGGTGATATGGGATAGAAAGGATACGCAATGATCTAATTATTTTCATTTTAATCAAGGATATCTCACCACCATGTATTAATTGAGAAGTTAATTCATTGAATGAAGAACTTGACGAGGTCTGCACTTTCCTAATCTCGCCACTTTCCTAGTCCTCTGCATGTGTAATGTTACTACCTTGTATCTAATCGCAATTTGAAACAACAACTCAAAAATAAATAGTGTGAAAAACTTGCTGGTGGAGTAAATTGATTGGGTGGATCACAATAATAAGAGTCATGGCATGTAGATTTTAGAGGATTATAGGAATCTAGATCATATTTTAGGCTAGAGATATTAATAATAACACCATCTTGCAGTATGGGGAAGTTATTCTTCACCATGGGCTTCATGAGCCATTCTGGGATTTCCTATATTGAATCCGAGTCATGAAAAATGGAAGAAGAATCAGAACATGGATGAGGAATGTGATTTTCATTTTTTCCAAATTTATTACTATTGGATAGGGGCACCCTCATTGGAATTGGCATAGAAGGATGATGAAGAACAAAAGGAGCAATAAATACTTCCTCTGAAATTAAAGGTGTCTCATGATTCATAAGAGTTGGGGAAGTAGAAAAATAAGCGAGTTCAGGTTCACCATTGTTAACACTAGAAAATCATATGCTCTAAAAGACACCTAAGTTTTTCCAAGAGAACATTCAGATAAAGTTTTTATAGCTAAATACATTATGGAAGTTCTAAAAATTTAATTTCTCCTAAGGCTACCTAATTTCTCCTGAGGCTACCTATGAAAAAATTGGATCATGCACCATAAAAGAAGGAAAAAAATGTGACCGCATGGATTTTTCTTTGAAAGCCACGCGGTCGAGGAAAAATGCAACTTTGAAAATTTGGGGCCACATCCTACACTTGGAGGATTATTCCATTACATGTGCCAGTCAAGGAAAATCGAATTTGAGTCACCCTGAATATATGAAAACCTCAATGGAATCATCTTGTCCTACTTTTGAGTCACAGTTATTCATGAACCAAGAGAGGGAAGATGGATTCAAAAAAATTCTATATAAAAAAGCCATGGTAGAAGAAAAACAAGAGATAATGTTATGTTGGCCAGATTGTTATCAGAGCACACCACATTTAATTTTTGAAGCAGAAGAAGTAAGAGCACTAGCATGTTGTCCATATTTCTGCTAAGAAATCCATCATCTTAGTGAGAGAAGAATATTCCATCAATGAGAGAGTATTTATACTTATTTTGAGAGAGAGGAAAATATTTCAAAGAGATTGAGGAAAGGGACCTCATTTCTGAGGATTTTTTGAGCACCATATATCAAAGAATTCTCTTCAAGTGTTTTTAGTATTCTATTGTATTTTTCTCCTACCACCAAAAATCAATAAAGGGAGTATTTTTCCATTATTGTATTGACTTTTTTACTTCATTAAGCATCATTTTGTGTAT
Source organism: Pinus albicaulis (assembly GCA_034641835.2). NCBI lineage: Eukaryota > Viridiplantae > Streptophyta > Pinopsida > Pinales > Pinaceae > Pinus > Pinus albicaulis. The sequence continues at coordinate 1,460,040,929 of CM076584.1, read as the reverse complement.
TTTTATATTTTTTGGTTTATGTTTGTAGATGCATTGTTTTCACCATTTGTAATTCTTTATTTAATCTAAGCCTATCCACTAACAACAAAAACTAATCCTTTACAGCAAATGACCAACTATTAAGGAGGTATTATTTCGTACTCCATTTCCACAAAAACACTAACGATGAATTGGCAACTCCACTGGTTTCTTTTCTCCTTTCTACCGATTGTATTTGCATGACCTCTTCTTTACACAACCACCCTACAAGGCACCCAACACCTCTTTGGAATATTTGTAGGGCTTCTTGTATCTATTCTAAGTTAGGACGCTCAACACTTCACTCTTTATTCTCGACCACGTGAATTTTTCTTAGATATATGCACGCACATGTATGTGCATAGCTAAACCTATGCACGCACATATGTGCATAGCTAAACCCGCAAAATTGCCAAAAAGCGAAAATAACGTTGTATTTTATGTTTTCTTGGGTGATTGGTAACCTTTTGTGAATTTCCTTCATCTCTGCATTTGTTTTACAATCTATTTATTTTTCATGGTTTATTTACTAACCTCAATTAGTGGAGAAATTGGATTATTTTTAATTTGTATTTTCAATCCACACATAGCTTAATTAGGGAGAAAAGTAAGTGGCCAAATTCCAATAATTTTTTTCAAACTATTTTGCTAGTTTTTTTGAAAATCATATAGCTTAATTAGTAAATGAGTAAGTGGCCCATCATCCAAAAATATTGTTATTAAAACAAGGCATTTATTTCATTAATTTTGGGACTAAGGCCAACTGTCAGTACAAAAATCAAGTAATATTTTCTTCCATTGTGTCCTCCGTATGGATGGGCGGGTCACTAAGTTCAAGTCGCCATTTTTGGGTCTTAATTTCGAATGAATGTCGTCATCCTTTACTAGTTGAGTCACTTATCATACCTCTATCAATATATGCTTAGAAATATTTATGTAAATATCCCCCTTCTTCGAGCCATCAAATAAATACCCATTTATAACAAGTTTTTCAAGGGATCATGTATCAAAGGGTAAGATAGAAAGAAAATAATTCCTCCTACTATTCATGTATGGACAAATTTCTGATACCATGCTTGAGAAATCTACACATCCAAAGTATTTTGATCCCATAATTATTGTTGTGACTGTCTATATATATGATACTTCCATTACCAAATTTTTTATCGATAATGGAGTAAATATGTCATCATCAAGGGATATTGAACTTTCAATGGTCCGTAAGGCACACTCTAATTATTTTGTAGCTAGCAGATATCTCAACTATATCTCCAAAAATAATATTGGATGATATAACTATATTAATTGATTCATGGGATTACCCTTCTTTTCTCATTTCCTTGGACACAGAGAATAAGCTCAGTGGTTACCCTCTTACTTTGGGTAGGCCATGGTTGGATGGAACAGACGATTATATAGGCTGTAGGGAAGGAAAAATGATAATAGAAAATGTTTAATCTACAAAGAAGCTCACACTTTATCCACCTGCCAAACCTTCTTTGGATGAAGAGAATCCAATGTGGATAGAATAATATACAAATGGCCCACTTATCCCAATTCTAACAATTGATATATCTATTTCTCTAAGAAAACTTGAAGAAGAAACTAAATTCTCAAATTTTATGCCAAATGTGTATAACAATCATTTTCTCTTTGGGGAGATAGTGATCTTTGAAGACTAGGAAAATATTGGTTTATTGATTGAGGAAAGTACATGGTAGAGGTTATATAATGTAAAAGGAAATTCACTCTACCAATAATATTATTGAAGTTGCACCGAGAAGACATTGAGAATCAAAAACAATTTATTGTTTCCTAGGAACATAAGATGTTGAAATTTCTACAAAAAAGAATTCTAGCCTTTGCCTGGAGCTATTCATATATGAAATGTATACAGCAAGACATCTGCCAAAATCACCTTTATATAGAATATGGATCCAAGCCCATTAATCAGCCACAAATAGGGATGAATCCAACACTTAAGGACATTCTCTTAAATTACCTTTAGGCCAAAAAATACACTTAGATTAAGTAATTGGATTCAAACTTAATTTCCAACAGATGAAATTTGATCAAGAAAATGAGCCCAGGGCATAGAGGAAATTTAGAAAATACACATACCTACAACATCTTTTCCATTGTAAACTCCTCTGTAAATAGTCGTAAATGTGCCCTGGGTGATAATACTTGTTATCACTGGAAAATCAGACAAGAAAAAATAACATTATTAAATGTGAGGTAGAAGGATTTACAGGGTTAAGGCACATTAGATAATCTAAAGAATTTTAAAAATATTTAAGATCCACAAGAAAAATCAAATCACGCACTAAAGAAACCAGCAAAATCCACCTTCATGCACATTTTTCTTCGATAGGCAGACCTTTGCGCGGATTTCCCTCAAAAGGCCACGCGGACTTGGGAGTTGTGGAAGTTACTCTCCGGGACCACAAGGAACACTCCAGGAAATTGATCCCACACATGAGGCCACCTATGGATAGCCACCCAAGCCTCCTTAGGACCTCAAGGGAGCACACAATGGAATAATGTGGCACACAATGGAATCATCCTCCTCTCTTGGGTCACCATGCATCAATGTACCAAGAGAGGGAAGGATATTTTGAATTCTTCTATAAAAGGTAACCAAGAGATGAAAAAAGGGTGAAGACATTGCTATGTTGGCCAAAACTACTTTAAGAAATCTAGCAGTGTGTGATCCGGAGCAGAGATAGAAGGGATTCAGTTGTTGGCCATCCAACAACTCCAATCCTTCGGAGTAGAGAGAGGGACTTTGCACCAAGGTAGCTCAGAGGTAAAGATATCCTTGCATCGGGTCTTAGAAATCTATATTTCTAAGGGCCCCTTGGCATGTGGGTAAACGTTCCATCTTTTATTCCTAATAACACTCAATAAGAGGGGACATAAGTGCCACCATTCATATTAGTGTGTTGTTTGACTCTATAAGACATTTCGTGTTATTTGTTTAGTTTAATTTTGTTTTCTTTCTACAAATGCATGCTATTTCATTATCTGGTATGTTTTATTTTATCGCATGTTCACTAACCTGCTATGTCTCGTATTTATTTTCCTGTGACCAAGAACTTAAGAGGAAATATCCACCCCTCTTAAGCAAGTGTGGATTGGTACATTCGTGGACCAAATCCACCAACACAATACTCATGATATCCAATTTTTTTAGGTCAATGTCCCACTCCTCTTTGGCTCCTGGGCTTCTATTTTTTTCACACCTTGCTCAAATCCCTGTCTAGATTCGTCAGATCGATTTGATTTGTTTTGAAAAACCCACTCCTATTCGGAGTCCACTCCTTCCCTTTTGTTTCAAATTCATAGCACTTCTCATTTTTATTAGCACCACCCTTCTCAAATTCATTTTCCTCTTCACGTTTCAAACCACAGTCCATCATGAACAATGGATCCTACAACCCAATCTAGAACCCAACTCAAGGAACCAAGACTTCCTCCAAAATTCTGTAGCGAAATCTAAGATTATGAGCAGAGAAAGAGCATAACTGTCACATAAATTGGGAAGGAAGAAGAGTATCAGGAAATTAAACATGAAAGGTTGAGTTTATAATAGTTGAAATTGTTAAATTCTGAAGTGAAATCTAAGAGACTATAAGCACATAAAGAGCATAACTCTCTCGCAATATGGGAAGTAAGAGTAGCAGGAAATTAAATTTGAATAGGTCGATTTTAGAATAGTCGAAAATGTCGAATTATGCAGCGGAATACAATATCTTGTCAAAGCTAACGTTAGCTATGACCACCATATAATCTAGGCTCCATAAACCTAACACATGACTTGTGATACTAGGACAATTTGCATGTTCGATGATGAATTTGGGCATCTTCATTAGCGAGATAGTGATGTTTGTCGATAGGCTAATAAAACATTAGCAGAAAACTAGGTTTATTTCCATATTTTTTTTGTTCTTTTAAGTTCTGAATCTGATTATAGTATTTGCAAACATGAAATATAATCCAATAAAGCAAGCATGCCCTTAATGAAAGTACAACATTTAGTTGTGCGTTATATATCGATCTTTCATACTGAATCCTTTCAAGAGAAGTACAAAATACATATGTACACATCAATCGATGTTCATTCTTCTAGTAGATATCCAGGAGTTGAAAAATGGTGAAGGGAATGATGCCTATTTCTAGTTGTAGGAGAGAGGAAACAGTTGTGACAAGACCAGATTTGAGCATATTTGGTTATGGGAATGTCAAAAAGAGAGAAACTAATGCCTCCTCTAGAACCACATAAGCTGATATGACCTGTTGCAACACCATTATGTTCTTACCCCTCTTCCTTCCTTCCTTCAACTAAGCCGATGCTTATTCCAATTCAATTAGCAAAACAAATTTGGCCAAGGGAATTTCAACAATAGAGAAACTAGTGCCTTCGCTAACACCACATACCCCAATATGAACCTCTCCAATTCCATTCTATTCTTACCCCTCTTCCATCCTTCCTTCAACTTAGTCGATGTTTATTCCAATTCAATTAGCGGAATATAATAGATTATGAGCAGAGAACTTGCATAACTCTCTTACAAACAACCTAAGAGGGAACAAGACTAGCGAGAAATTAAATGTCAATAGATTGATTTTAGAATAGTAAAAAATTTCGATTGCTATAATTGGTAGATTATGCTGGTGCTATTAACGTTAATTTTATTTTCATTTGAGTAAGGTTAATTTTATTATTTGGTGCTGTTAGGGTTAATTTTATTTGTATTTGAGTAAGGTTAATTTAATTTTCGTTTGAGTAATTGGAAATCACTTGATATAGAGGGGATATGTTTAATAATGACTTTGGAAGTGTTAGGGAGTGATAATTTTTCCTAAAGGGAATTAATAAAAATTATAGAAAATATTTTTAATATAAGTATGTTCATATAAGAAGGGAAAGGGGGAAAGGGTGGATGATGTTTGCATATAAGGGGAATATCCACTAACCTTTAAGGAGGTGGAAAATATCCTAAGTTCTATGAATAATGTTTTCAAAAAACTTAGCAAGTTGTAGGTAGTCCATAATTCTCGAGGAACTTCACTTAGAGTTCAAAAATTCCCTACTAGAAGCTAGCCAAAGTTTAATTTAAATTAGTCAGTCATGTTAGTCATTTTTAGTTGTATTATGTATTATCTAGTCCTATTTTTTAACGTTACCAAATTAGTCATTTATGTTTGTCGTTTTTAATTTTAAATTATTCATCCATGTTAGTCATTTTTAATTGTATTACTTATTATCTAGTCATATATTTTAACTTGGGACTAAATTAGTCATTTATGTTAGTCATTTTCATTGGGTCTCTAAAGATTGCTCATTTTTGGTAGTATATCACTTGGAAAAGCTATGGTGACTAACCTTTTTAGTCACCTAATCACTAATGTGTCATTTTCTACTAGTGGTTATTGGAGCAAGATTTCTTGAATTTTATGGTCCTCCTCTTTCTTTCATCTTCTTGGCTTGGGAAAAAAAACCATGGGTTCTCCTTCTTCATTCTTTTGAATTCTTCCTCTAGATATCATTTTGGACTCCTCTTGAGTTCACTCTCCTAATATTTCATCAAATGTTGGTAGCTTGTCATTGCTCCTAAGAGTTGTGATGAATATTTTGCAACACGAAGGAATCTCTCCAAGTGTTGCCAACATGAGCTCTCTATTAGATATAATTTCAGCAATAGAAAAATTTTTATCCTTGAATTTAGATCATATCCTCATGAAGTATGATTCAATGTTACTACCCTTTTTCATCTTGATGTCCCTGAGTTGATTCTTCAAAGTGATGACATGGCTCAAGTTTTTGACCTCATATATTCCAAACATCTTTTCATATATTTCCTTGGAATTATTCATCTTAGACACATATGTAATTAAATGATGTTTCAAAGAGACAATAAGGATTTTATTAGCTTTGATCCCACCTTTATTATACTTGGAATTGACAACAATTGTTGCATTATCCAAAGGCTTAGGTACCTTGCCTTCAACACATTCAATAACATCATTCTCTATGAGCAAGTTTCAGGTGTCGCAATGGGATCCCCGCTATCCCCTATTGTCGCCAACTTATACATGAAACACTTTGAGAAGAAGGCCCTTGCCTCTTATCCCTTAAAACCTAATTGGTGGAAAATATTTGTAGACAACACCAACATAAAGTGGACGCATGGTAAAGAGAATCTTGGGGGATTTTTTAATCACCTAAACTCCATTTCCACTGAGATCAAGTTCACGATGGAGCTTGAAGAAAATAGGGTCATTTCTTTTTTGGACGTTCTTGTCACTAGGAATGAAGATGGAACTCTTGGACATCAGGTGTTTAGAAAGAATACCCATACTGATAGCTATCTCCATGCTGATTCCTACCATCATCCTGCTCAAACGTTTGGTGTCCTAAATACCCTTGCCGTTAGAGCCATGAGAATTTCTGATGCTGAACACCTGAATGAAGAAATCAATCACCTTTCATCAGTATTTAGGGATTTAGGTTATAAATAAAGAGATATCAGAAAAGCCTTGTAAAAAGCTGAGGGCTCGATCCTACCCCGGAATCGCCACGAATAGCAAGAAAACAAGGGGAGGATTTTTTTACCATACATTAAGGGTGTTACTAATAAAATCGCCAAGGTTTTGAGAAAGAATGATATTTTCGCACAATTTTCAGCATCGGGGACTATTAGGCATACAATACAACCAGTTAAGGATGGCATTAGCCCTGAACAACTCAAAGGCATGTACAAGATTGACTGTTCATGTAGAAAAATTTATATTGGAGAGACTGGGTGTTCACTTCAAAAGAGACTTAAAGAGCATGAAGCTGATATTAGGTATGAAAGATCACGCATCTCAGCCCTCGCAGAACACTCCTCAAAAACCAAACATCGAGTACGTCTTGAGGATGCGAAGATCATTACGAGAGAAGAGAACTATCAAAGAAGAAAGATAAGAAAGGCCCTGGAGATTATAAAGCATCCAGATAATCTTAATAGGGATGGGGGAATTGAAATCAGTGACACCTGGAGACCTCTTCTTTGACAAATCTGCTCTAGAACACCATTCGCCAGGACATAGTTTTTCAGCTATAAGAAGCTCAGGTATGTTCCCCCTCTTTTGAATTGTTTTTTGTTTTCTTTTTTGTTTTTTGTTTTTTAAAAAATAAAAATAAAAATAAATTAATTATACAATAATTATTAGTACTTTCTCCTTTATTCCTAAAAATTATTAATTTTATATATTAATATAATTAATTAATATGGATTAATAATTAATTATAAATATAATTTATTATACAAATAACTAATTATATTTATAATTAATTAAATTATACTTACTCATTAAATTATAACTAATCATTAACCATTAATTATATAATTAACTAATTAATTATAAACTATGGTTAATTGATTAATTATTACAATATTAATTAATTAATTAATTAATTAATTATAAATAAAAAAGTTTATAATCAATTAATTATATTTATAGTTAATTATTATAAAAAAAATTTATAATTAATTAATTATATTTATAATTAATTATTATAAAATTTTTATAATTAATATTATTCCTTCCAATTAAGAACTTATAAAAAATTTTAATTTTATATATTAAAACTAAATTAACCGTCTTAGTTACTCTAGAATAAATAATAAATAAACTTAAAAATAAAATAGAATAAACAAAATAAAAAATACAATTAGAAATATGATTGTTAAAATTAATATTAATAAAAAAGATAAGAATAATAATTAAAAATACAAAAATTCATAACCTTGGTCGGCTCTGTTCAAAGAAATTGATCTCTATAAAAGTCTGAAACCCTTCTCTAAAATTCTTCATTCTAAAAAATTCCTGATGATGGATCCCAGTTGGGGTTCGAAATGTCGACACATGTTCTTCAATACTGTGGATAATCCGGAACACTTCTTACAACATCATTCTCTTCCAATTTTAAATCCAACCTAGCCCTCCAAGAAACAAGGTTAGAGGATTCATTCAGATTCCCCCCAATATTTATGTATGGGGCAGACATATTAAATTAATCAAATGACCTTCAGAAGCAGATAAGATATCTTCACTGGGAGTTTTCTCTGGTCTCCTTGGGTTGTCTTCACCTCAAATTTGGTTCCATGTTGCAACAATCACTTAAACAAGTTATTATTTCATTAGAATTCATTTTTCCAAGTTTTTTCAATCACCTAATAAATTAAGCAATTATAGACAGAATAGTAAAGAATATGCACAATAGAGGACTTTCAATATCAATGAGACACAAAGAATTAGGTAAAAGACAAGGGAAAAACCCCACAAGGGGGAAAATCGAACAAGATTATTATTTTATTAGATAATCAAATTTTCAACATAGATATATAATCCAAGTAAATCCAATAACAAGTCAAAGGTAAAATATTTCACTATCCAAGCCAATAATCCAGTAATCAATCAATGATGAGCATATAAAAAATCTAGTCAAAGTAACAGTCTATAATTTTTGGCCCTATGCAAGTATAGTCAATGACAACACTAACTAGTGAAAGTAAATGGTCAATAGTGCTTAGAAGAGTTTGGTCAAAGTAACAATAAGTTTGGCCTCTCATTTTGAGTCAAACATAGTCAAAACAATTTACAAATCTACCATCTATTTTGATCAAATCACAAATTTAACATGTGGTCAAAATAGTCAAAGTGTCCATAAATTATCAATGAAAGTCTCCCTCATCTTGGCCTCCAATATAGTCAAAGTATGTGGTCAAATCAGTAGAATAATATCCTAAACAAAGCACAATTAACGGTAGTCAAATATGTCAAAAAACCTAAAGTTAATGGAAGTCAAACGTAAGTCCTCCTCCTTTCATATGTGTGAATTCAACCTAAAATTTACAAAAGTGTATGAAAAAAATGAGGAATAAGTGATTTTTGATGTGATTCCTCCAAGTGAAGTCAACAATAGTCAATTTATATGAGTTGGAGGAGGGTTAATTTCTATCTCTAGGATGGCTAGTACTTTTCATGTTAACTTGGACCAATAATACAATACTATTTTTTCCATGAGAAAATTGTATTTTTCCAAGTGGAAGAGAGGTCTCTTTATGGTTTTTTTCACTTCCATAATGGGGAAATTTCTCCCCCAACTCCTAATTTTCATGAATTATACCTCTCCTCACAGGCATAAATATCCATTAGAGAACCGTTTGTGGTCCAAAATAGGCCTCCTAAGAAAAATGTAAAACCAAAATAAATTTTATAGGATCCAATACGATTCAAGATGATGATGTCAACCATGGGGGATGATTCACCATTTTTTGGGTAAAAAAGTAAAATTATTAAAAAATAATAAAATAATAAAACTATTTTTTCAACTTTTATTTTCAACTTATCTCCCTAAGGTTTTACTCAAATTTCGAGTGGGAGTATTCGCTGGATGCAAAATTTAATTTCTCATCCAAGGAGTACCCATGTTGCATAGATTTGATGAACTATACTACACAAAAAATGATAAATACATGAAAAAAAGTGATTGCAATCACGTTTTTTCAAGTATTTCTCATTTTTCGTGTAGCAGGGTCCATCAAAAGTATGCAACATGGGTACGCATTGGATGAGGAATCAAACTATGCATCCAACGAGTGTGATTGCTCAAAGTTTGAGTAAACCGATATGGATATAAGTTTAAAATATGAGTTGAAAATATATTTTTTATTTTTTCCCTCTAAAATTTAATGATGTAATCAAATCTTATTTTATTATTTCCACTTTTATTTTATAATTTCCTTAGGAGGCCAATTTTAGACCTCAAAATTCCCCTAATTATTCCTCTAAATCGTTGCACTTTTTGAGTTCAATATATCCCTTCTCTTTCTCGACCCTTAAAACCATCATAGGTGCAAGCCAACTGACCTTAATGATACTACTAACACTACGAATATGTTGAAAACAGAGCTCGAAGAACAAAATCATGACCTCAATGTTGTTATACTCCAAAAGGGAAATGTATTCCCCCATGTATATGATGTTCTTCACCTGAATCGTGATGACCTTTTCCACTTTTGGATATCCTTTTCATTCATTTTGAATTCTGTATTCATCATTGAGTTCACCATTGTAAAAAAATAGGTCGTGGAATCGATTCTAGGTTCAAGCTCTTTTGCATAAATAAATTAAATATTTAATAAACGAAAAAACATGAAATAGAGAGGGTGAAGCACCTAAAGTAATAAAATCAAATATAGATTATGCTTATTGGAAGAAAATATTATTTTCTTGAATAGAGTGATGAATTATGTTTTTATTGATATTCATGAGGCGATCTAAAATTGAATTGTGTTCTAGATTTCTAGTGGCAAAGCCCCGAATACTCTAGTATAGTTTGGATCTTAGACAAAGAAATAATATCATAAGGGTTTTTAGATCTTTTTGTTCGTGTTGGATTTTAGGGTAATTTTTTGTCACTTTGCATGAAATCATTTCATTGGTTTGTTTTTATTTCTGGTTATTGGAAAGTGGATTGAGTTAAATTTGATTGTTAAAATTTTGCATATGAAAAATGTAGGTTTGGTTACAAACCTAGTGTTTATATCATTTTCCCATGGGAATGTAAAAAATAGGTCCTTATAGGGAGATATGAAAATATGGTGGTGATTTTTTGGGGTTTATTAATCAATTTGTTTCCTTGAAATTAGGTTGATTTTTGGATTTTTGTTTTTTTAAGCCTTGACTTTCATTGGATATCCTAAGAAAACAATTATCATTAGATATTACTTCATATGTTAGTCGTATATCTGACGAAAATTAAATTTTCATTGAATATCTTATGAGAATTTAATTATTATTTGATATCTTATGAACAAAATTATCGTTGAGATATTCAATGAATGTATCGTTGGACATTCCATGATAATTTTGTTCATGAAATATTTAATGAAATTTGGGAATTTTTTTTTAAATATACAAAAAATGCGAGTAAACTTTGAAAATATTGTCAAATTGTCATAGTAGAACATTAGGTTTTCCACCCATATGTACTAGTTAATGAACTTATGATACACTTTTCCCGGTTTTTGTTTCCAAACAATAGTAGGAATTTCCATTTGATGGTGTTCATTGTTTCCTTCCTCTTCAATTGTGTTTTATTCCACTACCATAGTTACACATGGAACACCCATGTGGTGATAATGCTTGCATATGGAAATTTTTCCATGCACAAGTCACAATGTAGGAATCACACACAAAATCCTTCCTCATGCATGCAAAACATGTAATGTTATCTTAAATAAATTATTTGAGGCATGAAAGGAAATGAATCCATTAGAAAATGATGGTGTATAAATAACAAGACTTACTTCTAGAGATGTTTTATAGAAGATAAAATTTCTATAAAATTTACAAGCTCTTCCACCTGCTTCTATCTTATGTCTGAAGGATTTGCTAATGAATATGTAAATCTATAATCAATTTTCAACAGAGTAGTTTTTTTTTCCAAGAAAAAAGTTGTAACTTTCATTAATTGTAAGGAAAATTACATGTTACATCGTAAGCTATTAAAAAATATATGGTAGAGGTCCATTAACAAAATAGTTCTGCAGTAAAAACAAATATTTACAAAATAAGGACTTTGCATGCCCGAATAGACATATGATCATCAAAAAATTGTAGAATTCTATATGCAAAAGCTAAAATGAGCAAAATAAGGCCTCTGATTAGACATGTTGTTTAGGAGGTGCTAGGGCCCCAAAATCCTCTATGAAAGGCCAATGGTAATGTTGACATGTATCCAACCCCTTGTATTCTATAATATTCCATTGTCCCCATGCTAATTTCATGACTTCTTTGGAAAAGCAGTCAACATCCTTATTCGTTTCCTGTGATGGGGCTGAGATCCTCCTCTTACAGCAGTGGAGCCTCCAGATCAGTCACTTTTTGAACTGTTATGGGAGCTATTAATGAAGATGAATATCAAGGATCATGCTTCTATCGCACATTTGAATTTGTTTTTAGCCTTTCAGTGAGACCCCAAAATCTCCCATTAGTTTGTGTTCCCAAATGAACAAGTGTTTGGGATTGTACCGCATTTTCTAGCATAATGAAGGGGAAATCCTTGTATACATTCCGCACCTCTTGGAAACTTATGCATATAAAGGGAACTCCCTCATAGTCTAGGATTTGAAACTTGGAGATATTTCCCTATTCTAGGAAATATCTTTCGACCAAGCCTTCGCGGGTGTCTAGGCGAACAATAATTTGAGCCATATATATGTTGCCTATTTCCATATATGTTATGTCATGGTCTAGGTAGATGCCAAGGTCCTCTCCAATGCATTTGCGTACATCTTCCATCCAGATTTGGAGTGGCAGACCTAGTAATCTAATTGAGATGGGTCCAGCACCCATCTTCTCTTTATCAGGGTCGAAGAGAGGAGTCCAACACTTAATGAGTACCAGAGTCATTTAAATATGAAAATATTTAGTAAGTACCCAACTATCCATATCAGGGGTAGGAAATATCAGTGTGAGCCAGCCTCTATTCATAGTCAGGATGGCCTAGATTTTTTCGAGGATGTTGCCCCAGATTTTAGAGGTCCATCACTTGAGTTTGGCTGATGTATAGTTCTGCCCGTGGATGTGTCCAACCAAAATTGTCTACTATATTTCCTCATCGTGTTGCACACTGACCCCAACACCAAAGACCAACTCCATTGATATCTCACAGCCCCTGGTGCAGTGTGTCTTCTTCTTACCAGTTCTATGAGTCAGATTCTATCTGAGTGGTCCCTCTTCCTCTGATTGGGTGTCATTTGAATCCAAATAGGTCTTCTCTTCTGGTGTATGTTTCACAATGTGTAGGAATTCAAAGTTGTCGAAGGCTATGACTGATAACAGGCATCTAAGGATATTGGCCTAGTTGTGTGAGAAACCCTCTGTTCCCAAGCTGAGTTGCTAAAAACCAAATGCCCCTTCATTGATGGCTCCCAGACCCCTTGAGCAGTCCTCTTGTATCAAATCCTTACCCGAGTTGTAAATTTCCTGTATCTGATTCCATATGTGTAGCGTTTACGGGGAAGGAATGGAGAAAACCGATGAAGCCGGGATGTTGGGGATGAAACTCGTAAAATGTTATAAGAAGATCTTGTTAGGAACCCTAAATTTCGAAAACCCCAACACTGACACCACAATCTCCATATCTTGCTGTCGGGCCTCAAGCTATTCAATACCCTCCAAAAAATCACTCATTTGTGCTCCAGCTGGTTGCTGATGTGGCTAATTTGACAATATCTGGTCTGGCACCAAAGAATCAGAAGAGTAGTCCAACTGTTCTTCCTCCATAATGGAGTTTCCCACATTATCGGTTGGTTCCATGAGAAATACTCCTAAAAAATGGTTCTTCTGCTAGCTGTGTATGTTCCAAGATTGAAAAATCTAGTAACCGTCAGTAACAGTGCTGGGGTCCAAGGTCGAAACTGAGAAATAACGATACCCGTATTCGGGAATATTGTGCCTATTTCTTTCAAACGTGCTATAGGTCAACACTAATACTTCCAAAAATGAAAAATGTCATGAGAGATAAGGTCAAGGTTAAATCTATGCCTTCACAAGATGAAGTTGGTAGTCCAGGAGAAAAGAAGTATAATAAGTGTACCGGCATCATATATCGAGACGGTTAGTGGTAATGAGGATAAACACCTACAGCTACGGGAGGGGAAAAATAGGACAGTAAACCAGTTCTGCCATAGCCAGGGTAGCTAGGGTTTTACTTCCACCTATTCCACATCCTTCAACAAAACATCTCGATTAAAATATCTTCTTGTTTCTAGTTTTTAAGATTTTGTTGTTTGGCCATAGAGGCCCTTTCCCTACTAATAGAGTAGTTGTATTTGGATGACTAATCCATTTATCTTGTACATAGCAAGCCTAGAAGTGTTATTTTCATAGTAGATACATGAATAATATTTATGTATTAGTTCATTCGATAAACCATTATATAATAGTCAAGATTATCCTTGTAATTTTTGACAGTTCTTCATTCACCAAGAGTGCACACTTAGATAGTTCTTCCTCTCTTCTCCCTTTATTATCAAATTTCCATTAGACCGAAAGTTATTGGTTGTTTCTATTTTATGAGTAAATATTCCACATTAATAACTACATTGGTTTCACTATCAACTTGAATAAATTTATATAATCCATATGATATAGTAATCTCTACCTAGAATTGAAATTCACATTACTTGGTGCTCCTTGAAACACCACAAGTACTATCTCATAGTATTATATTATTTTCTAAAACCAAATTTGAATTTTTAGGGATTTATTGAATTGCAAATAATTTCCACAAATCCTTCATTCTTGTAGCAATGTTTTTTATGTAAGCATATGAAAAATTATGGTATACAAATGCTAAGTTGAATTTGGGAAAGAGAAAAGATAATATTGATTATGAAATTACTAATATGGATATTGATCATCCCATAATTTTCACCTAGATAAATGGTTTGTTTTTATCTCTTCATAGTTAGTGGATAAAAATGAGTCCCTACTCCATCTTCTAGGATAATTCTTAGAACACTGTGATGTTTTTTGAATGCCATTTTATGCTAATTTTTATTATAAGTTATTATGTTGGAGAATCTCTACTTTTTCATGACATTTTGGCTACAAATTCATCTTGTAGAAACTTGCCTTATTCTCTACAAATTTGTGGCTCATATGGCTAGTAAAAGTGTGGCTTGTTATAGCTCAAAAATCCATCCCCTACAGTGTAAAATAAGGAAACAACCATTACCAATTCAAAGGGTGAACTTGTGATTGTTGTAATACCCTAAAATGTGGTTTTAGTGGCTTCAACACTCTTATGTAGTGTTAGAAATGAAAAAATAGGCATATCAATAGCCTTTGCTAGTGTAATGGATGAAATAGAAGCTTAGCAACACTATTTGTCCATAGAGATCGAGAAAAATAGAAAATTTCTATGGATAAAAATTGTTTTCTCCCATTTAACTAGTTTTATCAAGTTGTCCTTGATTTCATATAGGTTAACCATAACCCTTGATATGGTCAGGAATGTGTCTAGGTTTGATGTGGCTAATCACGAAGGAAAAATCTATATAAACCAAGAAAGGAAAAGGAATGCTGTCAAAATGTTATCAAAATATATTTTAGATAAACTTATGTTAAGACGTGCAAACTCTAGTGAGAATATAGTTTAGAAGAGAGGAAAAATGTAGGAGTTGCAAGAGTTCATATATGTACGTTTCAGATTGATACAAAAGTAATAAAATTCCCCCCTATTTCATTTCCTTCCCATGTCTTTCTTTATTGTTTATGTTTCAATTTGGAATTCATATATGTGTATTGATGTTATTATTGTGAGAGAATATGATTTCATTGGTCTCTTTCTATACAGGTTACAGGGAAGTAGGAGCCAAGTTCTGTGGGAAATCTTCGCCAAGTTTGTTGCAACAACAAAGTCCACTTCTCGCTATAGGAGGCAACCCTTTCACCCTCTCTTTGTGAATTATAGTTCATGTTTGGGATTGCTTTTTTGAATTTGTATCACTTCCTCACACACATACACACCTTTTGAGTAGACTCGGGGAAAATTATACTGGGATTAAAGTAGCTTATTACTGTAAACTAAATTTTCCCATAATAGAAATGGTGATTCCACTAGGGATATCCTAGTGAGAGCATTTTTATTTCCTTTGTCATTGAATTCTCATGGGGATTTTATATTCCTTTTGTACTTTATGGTGATACTTGGACCATCCATAAAATTGGATTCAAAACTTAGATGCGGTAAAGATTTGGATATGTCATTTTCCCCTATGTTTTACATCCCTAGTTCAAACCAAGGCATTGAAGGGCCCTCTATTTCAACAATTGCACTAAAGAAAAGCATTATCAACCTATTGTTTTAGTGCGTTCCTTCATATACGTAGTGTTGAAAGCCTAATTTTGATAAATTTGAGGGGTTTAACCCAGAATCTCGAACCATTTTTTACATATTTCTATGTCCTTTAAGGGCCTAAATTTGCATCAATAGTTTTGGAGTCTAGTTATTCTTATTTTTCTTGGATTTACATGCAATCTTGTGAATCTACTAACCTAATTAGGGTTAATCCTATCTCTTTGGTTTGATTCTTGTCAACTACATCTATTGGTGACTAGATACCTCATTAAATCATTGCACCAATAGTCCTATGATATTTATCATCATGTAAGCTTGTTGTTTCATTGAATGCATTTTCCATATCTTAGTTCATTCTTTTGAGTAGACTTAGGGATTCCGGGTTTGAGTAGATTTTCCCTCGTTTCCCTTTTCTTATTTTCTTGCACTATTGCACTTGGTTTTTTCTAATTTAACTGATAGATCAGAGTGTTTAGAGAGAAGTGAGGACTATGTGCATGGTCTAATATCCTCTGTGAATGGCGCATAGAGAAAAAAGGGAGAAAAACCTTATGAAAAACACCATATTCCTACCTTAAGTATCAAAATGTAGAAGATCAGAATCCTACCTTAAGTGTCATTCCACAACAATTGATAATCATGTGTCCAAAACCTTACACCATGTATTCACTAATGATGTTTGTGTGCGATCTAGTAAAGTCAATCCACTATTTTATGAGGATTAATGATGAGACTTATTTGATTAAATTGCATAGAGATTCTATGCTAACATCTTCATCATATAGTAGATATAGCAGGTAATTATTTTAGGATCAAGTTGTCATTTCATTTATATTGAGTAATCATGGGCTATCTTTTGTTGTTGTTTCTCATGGAGATTTGAAAATTATTTACCTAGTTTCTTCTATCATTAAAATTTAAGTATAGATATTATTAATTGTACATTGTTGAAGGCTTGTAAATAATACCTCATTTCTAAAATAGAAATATAATTGTGATAAAAAAAATATGTTTAGTTATATTTCAGAAAAAAATAAATAAATAAATAAATAAAATAAAAATAAAATAAAAATTAATTTCAAGAAATTTTCAAAAAATTACATCTCATATGGAATATCACTATCTTGTATATTTTTATGTATCTTTAATCAATTATAATTTGAATATACCTTCTTCTTCATCACTTATCACTTTATTATATTTTTTAAAATGACAAATATTTTAATATGCAATGTTAGTGATTAGATGTCTATATGTCTATATAAAAAAGAATAGAAATTTTCAAACTCCTCCAAAATTACTAACATATTCATCATCCAAACACTCATCAAAGTTGTATATAAATATATAGACACACGATGTGCTTTGTGTTTCAATAAAGTGAAATGGGAAGCATTCAGAAAAGATGTGCGATAATTTCTTAAAAAATTTCATTACAACTAATTTAAAAACCTTTATCTCCATGCATTACTCAACAAATCTCAGAATGTATATAAACAAACATAAAGTGAAGAGTACAACCCTTGATGTTACAAAACTAAGTTCGTTTCCAGCTTTAGGTTCGCGTATAAAGTGATATACATTTATCTAACAAATTGAGAAAAATAGTAAAAGTAATATACTATTAAAAAAAATAAAATGAACGAGGAAGCCATAAATATTATACTTATCTTGAAAAATGATATCCTGATAATAATAAAAGTGGTTAATGAATATCATATTCTCCCATGGGACTTTACTCAACACACATAGTTGACATTCCAAAAAGAGAGTTTATAATTTGAAATGATGTAGGACATTGTTAACTCTAGAGGATCCTAGAAAAATGGGATCATCCACAACGAAAAGCACTCGTAGATTGGTGCCATCATTACTAATTTTTATTTTTAACATACCGCTGCTAAAAACAAATTATCATAAAAATTGAGCTGCGAAAGTTTTTTTAATTTCGATCCTAAAAACCCTAAAAATGGTTTTGTTTATTAATTTATATATATAAGAATTGCTTGAAAAAAAAGTTAAATTTTTTTATAATAACAGTGTTAGAATCATGATTTTAATGGTGAAAATGGATTCAGCACTATCAAAAACCCCTGACACCCAAAATATTAAAGTTTGATAGTTATAACATCGATTTACAAAAATCTCTACCAGATTTTCTTAAAATCTTAATGGAATTTCCATGATTTTCAGGACAAAAAAATAGTCTAGTTGGACTATGGCTATATAAATTAATATGTTATTTTTGGAATTGTGTTAAGTTTGATCGAGCTTGAACATCTTAATTCCTAAAAAGTAATTTCATCCTCAAATCCTCCCCGTTAGTTTAGTATTAATATTATTGAATATTATATTTTAATTTATTTTACATAATTAATCATTTAGTGACTCAAAATTTAATAAAATTTTAGCAACTTTACTTGGAATTAATTCATTGTAAATTAAATTAAACTTTTTTTAAATTTATCTATTACATAGAAAAATTAAAGCATAGATAGAATGTATTGATAAAAATTTTATATGTCGTAATTCTTTTTCAGAAATTTGAATATAAAGTATGTAAAAGTCAAAATTATATTTGGATTAAAAATAAGAAAATTTTGATCAAATTTTAATTGATTTCTAAAATAATTCATATAAATAAATTAAAGAAAACATAAACCTTAACTTCTTGAAAAATACACTCTCATAAAAAATGGGTACAACAACTTATTTCTAGCATATCATCGTATCAAAGTTGTTATTATATTAACATTCTCTAAGTTATATTACTAATTATAGCTATTATATATTCAAAATAATAATAGGGGGAATTATTTTGGGTACTATTCTTAAAATCAAGGGATGTATAACCTCTTTGGGTTATTTTTGGGCTATGGGAGGTGTTACATTTAAAATTAATCTAATATTCACGATCTATTGTGAAGATGGGGTTACCATTTTTTTTCCAACTTCTTTGAAAATTAAAACTCTGATGGACAGATTTCCAAAAGATTTCCAAAAAGTATAAATTTTATTTTAATTTGAATCTTGGGTTGAAATTTATGTCCATTTAAATTTCATCTCATGAACCCTTGCCAAGTCAGAAATGTACTTCCATGTGGCGCCCCTTTGGGACCTATGTGGCTCTACCATGACATGTATGGTCCATCAAGGTGCCCACATGGATGCCACATCAGGTTTTTGTGTTGCCTTCCAACTGATCTCTCACTAGTGAGACCCACAAGGCCTACCCTGCCATTGTCCATGTATATTTTTTTTCCTGTATCCATTATGTGTTTATTAATATGCATAAATTAAATTCTTTTACCACATTTAGGCTTTCCAACCTCATAGCACATAAAAACATGTACACACAGGAATATCAACCCCAAAAACATAAATATACACATACATACAAGCACACTACCCAATAATAATTATTAGCTCACCAACCTAATTAATCATGGTGTTAGGCCTCTGTAATTCTGAAGGCTGAAGATAGAACTACAGAGGGAAACATCGAACCAACTTTGGAATCCATGACCTAACCTTCCTATACTCCTATATGGCTTTCTCTGTTAGATATAAATTTGTTTATAGAGGCATTTTAGGCTAGCTATTAGTGCATAGGTTTGTTTGAAGATGTTTGGTTGAGGCAGCAAAAAAGGGCCACTAGGCTATGGGGTCAAACAAGTGTGAAAAAATTCAAATTGATGAATAACTGAGGTTAGGTGCAACCAGGCAAGCTAGTCATGTCTATGGATCTTAACATCTTGTGAAATGGAATAGAGGAGGAGATTAAGATTCTGCAGGAATGCAGAGTAGAAAATCTCGGAATTCTACATTTCGCTCTCAAAAGAAAACATAATGAACTATTTCAAGACTATGCAGTGTACCCTATGGTAAATCCTACACAAATGTTTCTATCCACAGTTGAGAAAAAGAAAATAGTATGAGCAAACAAGAGAATAACAAATTACATGGGAAAATACTTCACCACAGAGCATAACACAAGAATCTGGAAGACATCTTAGTTCTTCATTCATCCAAAAAAGAGTGCTTACAATAGAATGAGTATTATTACAATGGTTTTCCCCTTCTAGGGCCTCCTTCTTACTGCTAATGTATGCAATATTTATAAAAAAACTTAAGTCGATTCCTCTTTCTATTACAAGGATAGTTCTTAATTACAATCAAACTAAACCTTTGCCAAGTGGAACCACGCAGGCAGTGATAAGACAAGTTCAGTCATAATAGTGGCTTTAGCAGTCCATCATTACTTGTACAATGATCAGGATCTAGCTGGTGTGATGCCGAAGAGGTGAGGAAGGCTCTGAAACCTTGGTTCTTCATCTTCAGAAAGTCATTGTTTGATTATTAAATTGATGATGTGCTTGGATTAGTAGTTGTGCTGATGTTTTCGCTACCCCTTTGAATTTTGTTGTTATATCAAAAAATGCCCGACTCAACCTTTTCTGTCTATTTCTTTGTAACATTCAGCCTCACTCTACATTTTCACTCCTTGTCGGGTTCTACCTGAGTCCTCCTGCCATGTGCAAAAAATGGAGCAAAAACCCATAAACCCAGATGTGAAGAGAAGACGGTGGACGTGGCGTAGCAGTAGTGGTATGGGCCAAAAGAATATAACAATGTTTTGGAGGATAGCGGAAATAGATTTTCGGAGGGGGTCTCCAGTTGTAAGAGGTAATATAGAGGGCGGTGCGAAATGACGAGGGGAAGACATGTGGAGGAGTAGGCAGTATTGGATACCACCCATTTCGGACCCCCCCCTTCCGCACCATGGTTAACGTTCGAAAACTACGGGGGTTGTGGAAAGCGTGAAGGACTGTCAGATGCGGAAATGAGGAGTGGAGGAGGCAAAAAGGTGGAGGGTGACTAGAGGTGGAATGGAGTGGAAAGGAGGTGGGCCCACCTACATCCTACAGATCGTAATTTTTTGTTAAGAGCAGTGGGAGGTAAGTTCTAATATTTTCGAAGTGCGAAGTGTGGGGAAGGGGAGGTGATGTGGCAGGAAAGTGAGACCCGAACCGCATTGCAATACCAAGTTGGAAATGTTTTGTTATGGGTGGTGGAAGTAAAATCTAAATCCTGCGAATTGTGAAGTGCAGGGAAAGGTGGGACCCGACTTGCATTGCAAATCATAGATCTTAAGGTTTTGCTATGATTGTGGGGAGGTAATAGTTAAACTATGTGAAGTGCATTGATAGGGAGGTGATGTGGCAGGGAAGGTGGGCCCGCCCATAGCCCGCATATTGCAATGTTTGTTAAGAGCAGTGGTAGGTAAAATTTAAAACCTGCGTAGTGCGAAGGGAAGAGGTGATGTGGAAATGACAGAGATGGGGCCCATCCAATACCACACATCACAAAGTTTAAGGTTTACGTTATAAGCAGTGAAGGTAAATACTAAAAATTGTGACATGCATTTTGCGATGAGAAGCTAAGGGTAAAAAATGGTTTAGTGCAGAAAGATATGATATATGAAATATATGATATGTATCATAGGCTGGTTGTGGGGGTCAGAGCTACATGAAATAGCATAAGTGGTAAGTTTTATATGATACGGCTGTCAGTGGGTGGGCAGAGCTGTTATAAAGTCCTGAAAGCATAGATATTGGACTTGAATAGTTTTAATGGGATTTCTGGCGTTGGAATTCAGAATTTGCAAAAAAATGAAGGGTAAGAAAGGGTAAAAGATATGAAATGAGGGCAGAAATGAAGTTTGCTCACCATCACACCTTATCAACAACATTTTCTTCTTTCAATTGAACTGAAAAGGTAGCTTGTTTCTAGGGAAAATTTTAGGTGCTAATATTCGCAAGTAGGCTAATTTTCCATGCTTTTTCAAAAATTCAAATTTGCCAATTTCCATTTTTTTCTAAAAATTATTCACCCAAAAATTATATTACAAAATTTTTTTACCTTAAAAATCGCCAATATTTTATATATACTAATATAAAATAATTATAAATATGAATATTTTTGCAAAAACATCACCAAACATTTTACAATTTGCATATTAGAGACTAGTAAGATTCGCCAATCTTTCTAAGATTTAAGATAAACTTTCATCCTTAAAATTTTCCCTAGTTTCCTTTGAAGCTCTTGGTAGTCAGGATCTCCCTTTCTTTCTCTGAAAATAAATGATATCCATAGAATATTATTTTCAGTATGAAAAATATAATCAATAATTAGTCACCCTGTGATACTATGAAATATAGGAGTCTAACACATGGTCCTCAGACCCATTGCATAGTCACATCGTCCTTAACCATATTCATAACTCATCATGCCACACTGGCCTAACATGTATATACACGTAGAGGCATACCAGCCTCAATGTGTTTCAGGCTCACCATCCTAACTTCACACCTACATTTGTATAATCCTTCAAAGGGGTCCTAGTTAGGGGTGTTATAGGGAACCTATAGGTTCATTCACAATGTGAAGAGAAACTATAGAAATCTAATAAAAAATGCATGTATATCCTAGATTCTCCTGATCTAAAATACACAATCTCTTCTACTTATCTTTGTGGAATTTAAAAAACAATCTCCAATCACAATATCATGAAGAAAGATCAATCACACATAACAAAGATAATTTACCCTGGGAGAGCTTATAGCTAAAAGCCCCACTATTTTCTATTCTGTATCATATCATGGATCATGAGACAATTACATAAAAAGCTCTAATGCAAGAGCTCTCAGTACATGAGCTAACTGTATCACACTGTCATACAAAAATTGGTAAGTTCCTTAGCCAATTTACTCTCTCTAGACAGCCTGCCTCCACTACACAATCCCAGCTGATAGAAATCCTTGAATGAATGCAATATTTCCAGCCTTGACTATGAAATCCTTATGGGCACATTCAATGTGTGTGTGGTTGCATGTGTGCAACCGGATAATGTCACAATTGATATTTTACTTCGCTTTCACCTAGAACTCAAATGGGTCTCCACTGAATCTGACATGCATGCAGTTAATAGTAGTAAATATTCAATTGCACATGAGGCCACTGATTGTGAATTAATTAATAATTAATTCAATTGATCTCTCACTAGTGTATCTCCAGTTACAACTAGCACAACTTAGTTTAACTCACTTAACTGAGTTAAACTACTTTGCAACTTTCATAACTGCACTTCCAACTTTGTTACAACTTTGAATCACTCAATTACAACTAAGTAAACTTGCATGTCCCACCAACCAACCTCTTAACTTGAATTCCTTTAGCTAAATGATTTTCCACTTCAGTTAACTATTTCCAAGTGCTCATTGAGAATAGATTATTATTTATGGTCCAACTAATATTAAGGGATAATAATAATTGGTATGCATCTATAAATAGACATAAAATATATAAATAGAACTTGCACATACATCTATAAATAGACATGCATATATAAATCGAATTTTCTCATGCATCTATAAATAGACATCCACCAAAAAATAGACTAAGGCTCCATCCTAGTGTAGGTGCTTGATTTTCACTAGGATATTCTTGTTGAATCTCAACACTCCCTCTCAATAAGAAATGGATTATCCTTCACCCTGATCTTGTCCCTATGGTATTCGAATTTTCTCTTGGTGAGTGCCTTCGTCAGAATATTTGCATCCTAATCATCCGTAGGAATGTATTGAAGGAACACTATCCTCCTCTGCGCACAATCTCTGAGATGATGGTACCAGATATCTATATTGTTAGATCTATCATGAAACATAGGATTAATCGATAGTTTAATGTAACTTTTATTATCACAATGAATCATTTTCGGATCTAAATGAAAACCGAACAAACCAACCAAGATATTTCTCATATAGATAGCCTCACATGCATCTTGAGTCACTGCCATGTATTCCATTGAACTGAGTGCCACAGATCTTTGCTTCCTGCTATACCAAGAAACAATTGTATATCCAATGCTAAAGATCCCCCATCATGTTCTCTTTCTGTCCGATGGGCTCCCCACCCAATATACATCTGTGAAGCCATACAACTTCACTTCATCCGTCTATCTGTACCATAATACATACTCTTATGTGCCCCTCAAGTATCTTAGGACATGATTTCTTGCCTTCCAAAAGAGCTTGGTAGGCTTAACCATAGATTGACTTAGTTGGTTAACCGCATAACCAATTTTTGGTCTCATGTTCACTAGATACATTATCGAACCCACTAACTATCGATAGACAGTAGCATCCACTACCTCTCCAGAAGTAGCATCCTCTTTCCTCCAGTTTCCCGGAAGAGGGGTATCCATGGGTTTACAACGATCCATGTGAAACTTACCCAGTATCTCCCTTGCATACTTTCCTTGATACACAAAAAATTTTACCTGCTCGCTACCATATTTCCAATCCATAGAAATAATGAAGGAGGCCCATATCCTTCATCTCAAACTCCTTTGCAAGATCCTCCTTGCATGAGTGTATCAACTGCTCATCACCAGTAAATATTAATCATCAACATAAAGAACAATGATTCAAAGCTTACTGTCCACCACAATTTGGTATAGGTTTTCATCTGATTCACTTTTTATGAAGCCCAGTCCAGTGAAATATCTTTCTATCCAATATTACCAAGCAGGGGGTGCTTTCTTCAGCCCATACAACACTCTTTTGAGTCGGCACAAATGAGACTCACTGTTGAAGATCTCGAAACCTTCAGGATTCTCTTTGTACACCTCTTCCTCAATGATCTCATTGAGAAACACAATTTTCACATCCATCTGATGAATGTGCTAGCCCAACCCATCTACACTAGGAGAGAATGGAAGGTCCTTATGGAAGAATACCTTCCTACAGGTGCAAAATTTTCTTCATAATCTATCCCCTTAATCTGTGAGAAGCCTCGGGGCACAAATCTAGCCTTGTATTTCTCAACATTCTGAATAGTAGATTTCTTTACCTTGTAGATCCATCTCAAACATAAAATTGATTTATTAACTGGCCTTGGAACAATTTCCTAAGCATTTCTTTTGATAATGGAGTCATACTCCTCCACCATTGCATCTACCCATGTGGGCTCCTGTACTGCTTCCTAAAAGGAATATGGTTCAATCACAATACATTTTCTCATGAGAGCCATGTGTCTAGTAAATGGTCATGGGACTATCTTTTTCTGCACTATGAAGTAGGGTCTCCTCCATTCTGTGTAGCATCAAGTCTCAGCCTATTAGCTTCTGTAGTACGCCTTCTACTAGTTCTGATGGTTGGCTCTATGTGAGCGGCCTCCTCCACTCCATGAACCTCCTCTTGTGGTTGAACCACATCTAGAGACTCATCTTTGGGAACCAACAGTTCCTCCTTCACATGCAAATACAACTCCCTCTCAAGTGACAACTGCATGCATTTCCCCTCATCAAATTTTATATCCCATCACACAAAAATCATTCGATTGTTTGGAAAATACACAAGATAATTATGGGGTGTTTCTCTGTACCCCACAAAAATTCCAAATTTAGCAGTTGACTCCATCTTCTTCCTAGCGTCCTTAGTCACATCCACATAAACAGATGAGAAAAAATTCTTTTGTGGATACTTAGTAGCAAGATGTCCATGTTCGTGACAGTGAAAATACTTCACCTTGGACATATCCAACTTCTTGCTTTAGACTCATATTTAGAATGGATTTTCTTCCCCTTCCACTCCTTCACCTTGGAAGCCAAATCAAAATCCTCTTCATCATCATGCTTTGATGAAGAGCTATCTTTGGTGTCTCGTCTGAACTCCTCCTGCACCAGATACGACCATGATCATTCCTAATTCAAAAAAATTTCCCATCTGTTGACAGAGTCTTCATAGTTGTGCCAACTCTTACGAAGTCCCAAGAGAGCCAAGATCACCAAATCATCATCAACAACAATTATTCCCAAACTCCCTAGTTCATATTGACATTGGAAAAACTTCGTGAGATAGTTTGGAATTTTTTCACCCTTTTCCATCTTCACCTTCCCGAGTTTATCTTTGAGAGCCAATTTCCTATGGTCGTTTCTGCATTAGAGAAGATCCGTGAAAGCCTTCCACATTGCATATGGTGTGGCTTTCCCATGGAGTCTTGAGAAAATGTAGTCTCATACTCCCTCCAATAGAATCCTTGTCGCCTTTACCAATTTATTTTTCCATGCATCAAGATTGGCAACATCTGATGAAGCAAGCATAGGAACATCATTGTCAATGAATTCCTTCAAGCCATTATCTTCTAGCACTGCCTACATCCTGTGCTTCCAAGAAATGTAGCTTGATTTTCCCTCAAGTGCATACTCTATGTTGAAGATTGAAATAAGAAATAGTGAAGGAGGCATCTTGAAACATCATTCCTGACCCTAGTTAGAAAATGATCACCTAAACTAGGTGGGGCCCACACAGGAGATTTTTGGTGCAAAGTCTATTTTTAGACTATGTCTATTTTTAGACATGTTGATCATATTCTATGAGTTGCAGGATGTTATTTGTGGATGGTTGGTCAAGTTGGAAAAATAGATGGATTTCTATTTTTAGACATATTGGGCGGAATCTATTTTTAGATTGCCAGTCTAAAAATAGATATGTCGAATATTATTAGCTCTTAATAATATTTGGACTCTAAACATTATCTTATTCTCTTGGAGCACTTCAGTTAAGTGCATAGATGTGGCACAACAGCTGACATAAGGAATTACACTATTCCTAAGGGTTTACTGGAGCTATTGCATGGAGTAATTCAATTAGAACTCATGTGACAGAGTTTGGTGGAGTTGGAGAAGTAGTTGGTGGAGTTGTATTTAGTCTAACTCAGTTAGACTCAATTGAGCTAGTTGTATCTAGTATAAATGATTGATACACTAGTGAGAGTGGTGTGAATTAATTAGTTAATTAATTCACTAAATAATAACTCATTAATCAATTGAAAAATACAGCAGTTAACTACAGTGCATGGAAGGTTCATTGGAGACCAGTGGAGAGATAGGTGAAAGGGCAAGATAGAATATCTTTTGTGACTATTAGTGATGCATGAATTGCATCTACATATACATTGGAGTTTCCAATGATAATAATGCAGTAAATGAGAGAGGGAATAAATTGAATTGGTCTTTGTAATCAGCTTGGATTGCGCAATGGAGGAAGGCTAGCAGGTGGCAAAGATCGGTGCATGGATTTGCAAGATTGGGCCTGATTAGTGTATGAAGATTGTATTGTACTGAGAGCTTGTGATAAGATTTGTATGCTTTATATGATATTTTCATATGATCTCCATGTTACATAATATATATTTGGGGTTTTCAGCTTCAGGCTTTCCCGTTAAACAACTGTGTTATGTGTGTTTTTGTTGCTTCATGTGTTTTGCAATTGTTGATTAAATTTCCACAAGAATTATACTAGAAGGATTCTGTATTTTGCAAGAAGATAAATATTGTGAGATCAGGAGACTCCATATATATACATGCATATTGTATATAATTTCTACATGCTATCAGAGCGATATTGATCATTGGAGCAATTGCAAAGCATTGAAGTGGTTGAGTTTTGTGCTGGTGGAATTCGAAATTGCTATAGTGTTTTCTTGGTGTCGAAGTTGAGATGTCTTTCAACGGATTGTGATTGGAGTGTGCCCTTGAGGGAAGCTAGAATTATATTGCATGGAAGGATAGGATGCAGGTGGTACTGGATGACAATGGGTTGAAGGAGTTCATAGATGCAAAAATTCCAAAACTGGGTTCTAGCGATGTTGTCGCACTTGACGCATGGAAAAATAAGGTAGAAAGGTGTCGAAGGATTCTGTTGGAAGGTGTGAAGGATCACATAGTATCCAACCTTCATGGTAAAGCTTCTCCATTCTTGATGTGGAAATATTTGACAGATTTTTTCCAAGGCAAGAGCGACCAAAGGAAGTTGGTGCTCAAGGATAAACTCAGGAAAATAAAAATGGAGAAGAACGACACTATTCCAGTATACTTGAAAAAGTTTTTCCACTGCAGGGGTGAGCTTGGGAGTGTAGGAGTTAGTGTGGATGACGAATAATTCGTGAGATTGGCTCTCCTTGGGCTTCCGAAGAGTTGGCATTCCTATCAGGACTCTGTCAATGGTCGAGAGAAATTGCCAGGATGGGAGCGAGTTTGGTCAGATCTTGTGCAGGATGAGATAAGGCGGGATACCGGGGATGGATCTTCATCAAAGAATGATGATGAAGAGGATTGTGCTTTGGCTACCAAAGCAAGGAAGGGGAAGGGTAAGAAGAATTCTTCTCAATATTGTGTGGATGGTAAAGAGCGTGACATGTCCAAAGTGAACTGTTTTCACTGTCACGAGCATGGGCATTTCGCCACGCATTGTCCACAGAAGAAGAAGAACAAGCAGGCTGCTGGAGCTGCAGCTGGTAAGGCTCTTGCCTCACAATTTGAGTTGGACTTCTCATTGATCTCATGCATGATGTCTAGTGCATTGGGATCGAGGTGGTATTTTGATAGTGGTGGTTCCTTTCACATGACGAGAGATGTGAATATTTTCAGTGACTTGGTGGAGAAAGATCTCCAGTTTCATGCTAAGTTGGGCGACAATGGATGATGCAATGCGATTGAAATTGGTACCATAACCTTTCAGAGGGATTCAGGTAAACTCATTCTTTTACAAGATGTAGTGCATGTTCTAGGTTTAAAGAAGAATTTAATCTCAGTCACAATATTAGAGGATAAAGGGTATGATGTTGTCTTTAGTGAAGGAAAAGTTTTCCTTCAGCACAAAGCAACAGGAAAAGTCAAGAAGTTTGGGATTCGAGCAAAGAATCTCTACAGACTTGAAGTAGAGGGGATGTCTACGGAGCTTCCTACTATTGGGAAGTGCAAGAAAGACATGCAATTGACGCTTGAGAGGGAGCAAGTTTTACATGGAGGTGAGAGTGAACCTCGGGATGTGGAGCAGCCACAAGATGAGGATCATGGAGTGGAAGAAACCACTCATGCAGAGAAATTTCGTGCCAGATGGGCAGAGGGAGTGCATGCAGCTATACCACTAGGTGTGAGGTGCGGCGACATGCATGTGTAATCCCAAGAGGATATTTTTGGGAAGGATTCATAGAGATGGTGTGGATCTCATGAATTGAACCTGGCTACGAGGTGCCCACAGAGCAGCAGTAGCATGATCAATTAGATTGATGCAAGCAGATCAAAGTGACAGTGTCGGATGCTAGAGCGTGGTTCAGAGTTGACAGCAAGTGCAGAGTGCGTGGGTGCAGAGTTCAACATCGCAGTGGTTTTTGAAGACATGTGCAGTAGCTAAGTAGAATTCAAAGACTTTGATGATAGATGCATCAGATTGATTGAGTTTTTTGGAGCCTATTTAGTTTCGGAAGAGTTGCAGAGCAGATGCATGGAGTTGCATGGCGTTTGCAAAGGTTGCAGGGTGAATGCTTGGAGTTGCATGTCGCATGCAAAGACAGTCCTTTCTTTTTGAGAGGGAGTGTTGAAGATTGCAACAAGAAATAGTGAAGGAGGCATCTTGAAACATAATTCCTGATCCTAGTTGGAAAATGATCACCTAAACTAGGTGGGGCCCACACAGGTGATTTTTGGCGCAATGTCTATTTTTAGACATGTTGATCATATTCTATGAGTTGTAGGATGCTATTTGTGGATGGTTGGTCAAGTTGGAAAAATATATGGATTTCTATTTTTAGACATATTGGGCGGAGTCTATTTTTAGACTGCTAGTCTAAAAATAGATATGTCGAATATTATTAGCTCTTAATAATATTTGGACTCTAAACATTATCTTATTCTCTTGGAGCACTTTAGTTAAGTGCATAGATGTGGCAGAGTAGCTGACAGAAGGAATTACACTATTCCTAAGGGTTTAATGGAGCTATTGCATGGAGGACTTCAATTAGAACTCATGTGACAGAGTTTGGTGGAGTTGGAGAAGTAGTTGGTGGAGTTGTATTTAGTTTAACTCAATTAGACTCAGTTGAGCTAGTTGTATCTAGTATAACTGATTGATACACTAGTGAGAGTGGTGTGAATTATTTATTTAACTAATTCACTAATTAATAACTCATTAATCAACTGAAAAATACAACAGTTAACTACAGTGCATGGAAGGTTTAGTGAAGACCAGTGGAGAGATAGGTGAAAGGGCAAGATAAACTATCTGTTGTGACTATTAGTGATACATGAATTGCATCTACATATACATTGGAGTTGCCAATGATAATAACACAGTAAATGAGAGTGGGATTACATTGAATTGGTCTTTGTAATCAACTTGGATTGCGCAGTGGAGGAAGGCTACCAGGTGGCAAAGAATGGTGCATGGATTTCCAATATTGGGCCTAATTAGTGTATGATGATTTTATTGTACTGAGAGCTTGTGGTAAGCTTTGTATGCTTTGTATGAGATTTTCATATTATCTCCATGTTACATAATATATAGTTGTGGTTTTCAGCTTTAGGATTTCCCGTTAAACAACTGTGTTATGTGTGTTTTTATTGCTTCATGTGTTTTGCAATTGTTGATTAAATTTCCGCAAGAATTATAGTGTAAGGATTCTGTATTTTGCAAGAAGATAAATATTGTGAGATCAGGAGAGTTTGGATATATACATGCATATTTTATATAATTTCTACACTCTAGCCTCAAGCCATTGAAAGCCATTTCAATCTTGAATCAATTGTAGCACCAAGAAAGTCTTTCTACAAATTCAAATTCTTTCCACCAACAAATTCAACTCCTGCTTCACTACAGAAATTTCCTGTGCTCCAATACCATGTATAAATTTAATACAAAATGCACATATACCCTGGATTCTCTTGATCTAGCAATATGCTACTATTAAGTACATAATCACTTATACTTATCTTTGCAGAATTTAAAACACAATTTCCAATCACAATATCATGAAGAAATATCAATCACACATAACACAGATAATCTACCCAATGAAATATTATAGCTAAAAGCTCCAATATCTTCTATTATGTATTATATCATGGATTACGAAACAATTACATACACATATCTAATCCAAGAGCTCTCAGTACATGAGCTAACTGTCTCACACTGTCATACAAAAATTGGCACATTCCTTAGCCAATTTACTTTCTCCAGACAACCTGCCTCTACTACACAATCCCAACTGATAGTAATACCTCAATGAATGCAATCTTGTCTTCCTTGATCGCACAATACCCATTGGCACATCCAATGTGTGTGTGGTTGCATGTGTGCAACCAGATAACGTCACAACTGATAGTTTACTTCCCTTTCACCTAGAACTCAACTGGGTCTCCACTGGATCTAACATGCATGCAGTTAATAGTAGTAAATATTAAGTTGCATGTGAGGCCACTAATTTTGAATTAATTAATAATTAATTTAATTGATCTCTCACTAGTGTATCTTCAGTTACAACTAGCATAACCACATTTAACTCACATAACTGAGTTAAACTACTTTACAACTTTCATAATTGCACTTCCAACTCTGTTACAACTTTGAATCACTCAGTTACAACTAAGTCCACTTGCAAGTCTAACAAACCAACCTCTTAACTTGAAATTCCTTTAGCTAACTAATTTTCCACTTCAATTAATTATTTCCAAGTGCTCATTGAGAATAGATTATTGTTTATTGTCCAACTAATATTAAGGGATAATAATAGGCAACATGCATCTGTAAATAGACATGAAATCTATAAATAGAACTTGCACATACGTCTATGAATAGACATGCATCTATAAATAGAATTTTCTCATGCATCTATAAATAGACATCCACCTAAAAATAGCATGAGGCTCCATCCTAGTGTAGGTTGTTAATTTTCACTAGGATATTCTTGTTGAATCTCAACATAAACAATATGAATGTAGACCATGTTGAAGTTTTGATTTACTGTAATATAACTTGAGGTTGTTTTCCCATTATTGTGGGGTGGAAAATAATTATAGGACATATGCCTTGAGAGAAAATTCCAAAGGATAATCTTCAAGGATGGAGCCACAATTCAGAGTGTTTAGAGGCTAAGCTTTTGGGTGATCATGAAACAAAGATGCCACCTCCATCCACCAACTATTTTCTAAATGCAAGACATTTTCCTTTAGCTTAAAAATTTCCATCATTTTGTGGTGGTTGTGTATTATTTGTGTTCCAAAACCATTTCCACGTACACCTACACGTATAATTCAAAAATCATTTCAAAAGAAAATTGAAGTTTTTCAAGGAAAGAGGAATACTCAGTGGATAATAGATTCAATTAAAACTTTCTAGTTTATACCTTAGTTTCTAATATTTTTTTGCCATTATAATGACCTAAAAATCTTATATGATAATTTAAGTTTGAATTTTCAATTTTTTGCCTACTTTTGAATTGTTGATTACATCTTCAACTCTTTGGTAATGAATATGACACTCCATCTCATTTCATCATGGTTATTTGTTGTAGTTTGTTGATGACAAATGCTATATATTGAAGCTTGAGGGTTGATGTTATGGGTCATGATTTATCATTTGATAACAATGTTACAGAAAATAAATTTTATATGATTGA
The DNA here is from genome assembly GCA_034641835.2 of Pinus albicaulis. Taxonomy (NCBI): domain Eukaryota; kingdom Viridiplantae; phylum Streptophyta; class Pinopsida; order Pinales; family Pinaceae; genus Pinus; species Pinus albicaulis. Next base: position 1,460,008,462 of record CM076584.1, on the reverse strand, counting down.
TGTTATAGGTGTACTAACTAGTTGATCCTTTAATGATAGTTAAATCTATATTTTCATGTTTTTTGCAACCCATTCAACAATATGAATGTTTTTCTAAATATATATGAAACAAAATATATTAAAATATGCATTTTCTATCAAACACTCCTGAAAAATTTGAAAAATATGCTTCCAGCCCCCACACCCACTCCCACTCCCACTCCCACTCCCATTAGTATTGCTTCAAATGCCATAATTCCTTCATATACTAAAGATGTAAGGCATTATGCATTGCAAGTAGTGAACTGGTTTCTCCTTGTTACAAAGGAATTGTTTTAAAACTCAGTCAGAGTTGACTTGGGCTCGATCAACATGTTTATTCACTCAGTTGTTTGGTGACCAGTCTATTTTAGTGATCAGATTAGTTTGGTGGGTCTGTTTTATGTTGAACCAATCGAGTCAAGGAAAGACTTGTTGGAGCTAGTACCAAACCCAACCTACTAGATTGAGTTTTTAAGTACTCATTTCAGTATAAACAAGACATAAAAAAATGTAAAATACACCTATTTATACATTGTATGAAACATCTCCATAAATATTTCTTAATATATTATATCTTACAATGTCATTGATTTGAAATCTACCATGAAGATACCAAACCCCTTTCAACTTATAATGAAAAAAAAACATGTTGGAACACGGAATAAATGCAAAATTATTTATATTATAAAATATATTAGAAAAATAACATTGGGTTCCTAAATCATTATGGAAACTTGAGATTCCTATTTTGAAGTATGAGCCAATTATTATGACTTTCTTACTGGAATCAAGGTTGCACGAATAATGAGTGTTTTTAAGAGCAGGAACAAAATTTTCCAAAAATCCTCAAGAGTGGAGTGCCTTAAGAATTTGGAGGACCGAGATAGCAACCAACTTCTCCAACATTCCATTTATTTTTTGAGTTCTTCTCCCACCCTCCTTGATTTTATTGTAATAACTCATTTTTACTTTATGTATTTTTTTTAATGATATATTCAAGTAAAAAGTAGCTATTTGGTTGTTTGTTTATTATCTTTGAGATCATAATCATTATTTTCTCTAGAAATAAACCTTTTGGTCCAATGGCTTGTGGTTGAAGGGAAAATAGGAGGAAAATACTACAGCGAGAATTTCCTTTTGACCCCAAACTTTTAATTTGACATTAATTCTTCATTAATGTACCTTGAATTGAATTTTTACATTGAATTCATGATCACAATTTTCTTCATTGACCTTTGACATCCACTCTCACTTGAAATTTTCTTAATCAACATTGTGATTCCTCAATTACAACTCCTTTCATCAAACATGTCTCTCAACTCGATCAATTGCATGGATTTTCATTAATTTGCAAAATTACTTCTAAGTGTGCTCTCCTCTTCAATGACTCTAACTTACTTTAAATTTTTTACATTATAGTCTCAATTTTGAGCTAGACCATGACTATACATCCAATTAAAACACATTAATGTGACTAGATTTTACAAAAATCTCATGAATAAACTTTGTAGTGAATTCTACTACATTTTCACCTTTTGTTTTGTGGACTTCTTAGTTTTGATGAGGTGATTTCTACTCCTAATGTTTTAATTAGCTTGTCCTCCTTGCATGAATGCTTCACTTTCCTTTTCCTCCTTCAATTTGTATGCTTGACCATGTCACAAATTCTCTAGATTCATTATCATATCATAATTATTTTTGTTGTAGTGTTTTACTTGGATGGCTCATAATCCAAGTGATATTAAATGTAAAGAGTTTGAGGATGTTATGGAATCACCTAATTTGTTTCACCTACACAAGTTTTGAGAACGTTGAAGCAATCAATCTCACCAAATATGAATTCAGAGATCACTCCAGTGAACATCATGCTCCAGTCTCTACTACACATGTCTTTGCGTTGAGCTTCTAGGGTAGTATGACTGGTTGGTCGAATCCACTCTCTCTAATGAATACGACTTCTCTGCAGTTCGATAGCTTATGCTACTATTAGCACCATGAAAGAAATTCAACTATGCTTCTTCATGCTTTAATATGGAAATTATTTGGATTTTTTCTGTTTACAGTTACCACTTTATTCTCCATGCATCATAATTCACTTCCATTGGTGTGCAAAACTATCCCTCTCTACTGAACATATATGCCAAGCACTAGTACATTTCAAATACACAGGAATCAACTTGGTAATACTCCAAAAAATATCATTTTCCTAAAATGCATCCACAACTTTACTGGTTCACAATATATTCCACACACAATAGGTTTATTTTATGGGAAATATATTCTCCAATATTTGAAAGTACCTCTTTCAGTGCTCCAATATAGATATCCCATGTAGACTACAAATTGAATAAATATCTATAGCTCATCTTGCATCGGTTAAAAAAAATACAAAACACTCCATGTTACGCAGGTAAATCCAGTGCAATCAAACCAAACTCTTCCTCTGTCGAGTCCGAACATTAACTCTACAACAAAACCTGCACATTACAACAGTCAGAAATAAATGCATAATAATGTCCCACAATGAAGCACCAACCATTGTATCTATATGTAGTTACCATGTATTCTTCCATGAAGAAAGCAAACAAGGGACCCAATTACTAATAGGACTAGAATTTAAAAAAAACATCCCGAGCTGAAAAATAGATTTATGCTCTTTTTTCTTTCAAAATTACAAAATTGACTATCAAATGACTATCAACTGCAAGATGTTAAGACAATTCTCTAGATTTTCATCATGTGCCTCCTCTTTTATCAACGTCACTGAAACACTATCATCCAAGATATTATTCTATTCGTTATTTCCCATGGCATGCATTCTCTTTTCTCTAGAATCTCCTTCAATGCCCACCAAAAAATAATAATAACAAAATAGAAAATCATTACAGTGTGGAAACAAATTATGGCATACATATACATGTCCATGCATCACTAATATTAAAGGAATTCACTCCTGGAAACCCTTGTGCAAAGCCATTTTATTCCAAAGGGTATCCCTCTCATTTACAATGGACGAGAAATGAATTGAACCCTTCAATATCCTTACAACATATGATAAAAACACATAATCAATTAATTCAAGCTTGATAAGAAATTTTCGATATAGAAATTCTAATCCAGGTGGATATTGGTGGCCACCCTCTTATTCCACTTGGGGCCCTACCATTGCTCCTTTCAGTTTATTATTTTCCTTAATTGTAACACAGTTTACTATTTTTAGTATTTTGTTGGGTTTTGAACTTCTGGAGCTGTTTTGAGGCCCTAAACGACGTTTTTTGGAAAACCTGAGAGAAACATGGAAGTTCCTTTGATGTTGTTCAAATCAAAAGTTGTAGTTCTCGAATAGATATTTCTAACAAGGTCTTGTGTGTGCAAAATGGAGATCATATGCCAATGTTACATCCCCGGGAAGATTGATGTACCAGTTTGCCCAAATGGGACCCATAGTTTTGGCGCTTCATCTCTTAGGATCAGGTTTTTGGATTTTTACGGTTTTCCATTGTTTCTAAATAACAAATAGGCTCTTCAGCCTCATTTTAACACAGTTCAGAGATTTGTAGCCACCACATATATTCTCAAAGATAAGATGCTTGCACCCTAGCTAGTTTATTTCCATTCTTTCTGTAAACATATTTTAGTTATTTGTTATTAATGAAATGAAGTTTTACTTCTACTGCATCTTTGATTTTATTTGTATTTATGTATTTCATTGAGTTTCTGCATAAATTCGGATTAGTGGTATCAAAATGGTCTGCTATTTCTCGATCCTTCTTTTCATGTCCCCAACGAGGTTGAGGTATCAGGAGTTAGGGCTCTATCTGGTTGAACATTTGCAAGGTCTGCCTCGCAATTCCGATGATTTCCCATGGGGGAAGAAAAGAAAGATGAGGGAGCAGGAGATCCTATCAAAATATTTCTCAAGGAGGTCCTCATGAAACAAACGAATGCGATGATGGGTAAATTTTCCCAGATCCTTCAACAGCTGCCCACCGATGGGGCATCTACATCCAACAATCAATCTTGAGGAACCACTCCTTTCAAGGTACAAGTAAACTTTGAAATTACCATATTTTAGGGCCCAATAGATGTAGACACCATAGATAAATGGTTCAATATATTAGAAGGATATTTCTTGTTTCATGACTTTTCTGACCAAGAGATGATATTTTTGCACTCCTAAAGTCGTCTTGCATATCAAGGAATAGTGGGAAGCCTACAGTGAGAAAAAGGATGAGGGCGAACCCTGTTTTTTCTCGGTCGTACCCACTTCTAATTATTTCTCAGACACCATCAAGGAACAATGTTATTCTGTGGGTAGATATGAGGACAAGTACATACAATGGAATACACTATGGCAACAAAGGTATCAAGACGTGCATGAGCTGATGAATTTTTTCCATACCCTACACCCAAAGTTGGGTATCAAAGATTTAGAGAAACATTTGGTGCCAAAGTACCACATTTTTCTGCACAAATACATTTAGGAGGAAATGGAGTTCCTTGACATCTCCTTTCTTTGTACGACATGCTGGTATCCTACCAAGATTGAGCATAAATTGAAACAGAAGAAGTGATACTTTGGATATGCGAATCAAAAGAAAGGGAAAGGTGCCCCAAAACTACAAAAAAAATGAAAAATAAAAGGCATGGCGGCAAAAGGAAACCAACCAAAGTCGCAAGAAAAGAACAAAACTACAAAGCTAAAGAAGGATAAGGGGAAGTGGTGTGAGTTCCATAAGAGCTCCACTGACAACACAAGTTATTTTCGGGCCAAGAAATCACTGGTGGTCGAGATGAAGGCTTTTGAATTAGATGCATGCTCCAAATCTGGATCGGAACCCAACAGGGGGAATGACAAAGGGAAGCAGAATATCGATGCGGAGCCCAATGCCACCGTTTCCACCATGAAGATCCATAAGGAGGAACGAGAAGATAGAGACGAGGAGCAGTGTCTCTTCCACTCTGAGATGTGGCTAAAGGATTCCCTACTATAGTTTGTTGTCGAAAATGGTATTAAGGTCCTGTAATTTACAGAATCTCAAGGTGACTGATTATCTTTGTTCATATCGTTTATATTGAAAATAATACTCCATGACTATCATTTCTTTCCAGAAAGAAGGAAGGGAAATCCTGAATTTCAAGAGCTTCAAAGGAATCAATTTTCCTTTTCAGTTCAGTTGAAAGGGGAAAGTGTTGCTGATAAAGTGCAATGGTGAGAAAGCTTCATTTCTACCCTCATTCATTTCATCTACCCTCTTTTACCTTTCATTTTTCCGAATTCTAAAGTCCAACACTTAATTTTCTTTCAAAAACCCCTTATTAACTATATAAATTCAAGTTTTATAAGTAGCTTGGGGCACCCACTAACAACCCTATCATATATCCCTTAAAACTTACCACTTATGTCATTTACCGCAGCTCTGCCCCCCACATCCTGCCTTCGATACATATAATATATTTCATATATGATATCATGTATGTCACTTTCTGCACTCAAAAATATGGAAACCCTTACCTTTCATCACTATCATCATTTCATAGATCCAAAATTCATACATATCATAATCATCGTCTCCTGCAAAACCCTTCGAAATGAGATATGTGGGATATCGTGGGACCCCGTCTTGCCACATCACTCTTTGTGAAGTTTACCCTTTAAATCCCGCTCCTCGTAACAAAACATTAAACTTTGTGATGAGTAGTATTAATGGACCCCATCTCTGTGCAACCACATCACCCTTTGTCATCGCCCATCACACTTTGTAGGTTTTATCACTTACCTCTTTTCCCCGATCCCAAACCTTGCGATGTGTGACAAAATTTAGACCTTGCGAAGCATGATATTGACATGGATGCGATGAAGTCAAAGAAAAATCCTAAATATGTCAAGTCTGGGTGCATTAGGTTTTCATGCTTTTTTGTGAAGGAAAGCTAACACGGGCTGAAAATCTCGGGTAAGGGACCCGACATAGACAAAAAAGGTTGAGTTGGGCAAAGGGCGTTTTTACAAAACTATTATGATATTCCAGCATAAATGGAAAAGGCAGTAGACACATCATCACAGCCATCGATTGATTAAAAGTACCAACGTCACATCATATTCAATGATCTAGCAGAGGCGTCCCAAAAAGTAGAACCAAATGTTAGAGCCACCTAACGTTGCCTCTTCATGACCATCTCAGCCACCTTCAACCTACTTTTTGATTTGCGAAGAGCTACCAAATTTTGTTGAACTCATCAAAACCTGCCAAAGTTAATTCTACAAGTGGTGTTTTCTCAGAGATTTTTTTTTCGGGCTTTGCATGGCCACACTTGTCTGATTTTAGTTTAATTTTAATTAATGATGCTTTCCAAGGTAAGTTATTGCAACTGATGTAAGTGTTATTTAAATACTTCATACATTGGCATTAATAATGTTGGTTGGAAGATTGGACCCTGTATTGTAAGAACTTCTGTATTGGAGCACTATCATTTTTACGCTAGCCATCAATAATAAGAGAGTGTTCATAGGATTCTTGAGCTATGTTGACAGTGATGTTTTTCTCTCTGTGTTAATGTTTTAGTTTTCTTTCATGTTGTGCATCAATTTGTCTAATTGTAAAATAGAAATTTTAGATTAATACTTGTTGAGAGACCACCTTAATTCTGTTTGTGTTTACTATCTCAATTTTTTCTCCTAAAGTATAGTTAAATAATTATTAAATTATCCTTAGCTATTATCGACCTCATTGCTTTCTTCCATTTCATAATTCACACTGCTAGTAAGATCTAGTCTGCATAGTTAGCTTGCGCTATGAATTCCCTAAAAAATTGGATGCACCAATCCAACCTTTCGACTCCATAGCCCAATGAATTATTCCATGCAGACCTGCTCATCCAAACAACAAAATAAATCAAAAAATGTGATACCACCATCACTGTAACTAGCCTAACATTAGCACTTATAACCATCAAAGCTAAATCATAAAAATGGAGAGAGCCCTCTCTGAGTGTAGGAAGGCTAGGTCCTGGATTCCAAAGCGGTTTGATGTTGTCCTCTATTGTTTATTATTTCCAATCTTATAAATTATAGGGCACAAACAAGCGGGAGCCAAAAGAACCTCATTTCAGTAGAGTTCGTGAAGTAGTTGGGCTTGCCAACCACAGCACACCTACAACCATACACCATTGGGTGGCTTCACTAAGGACAGGATCTCTATGTCAACCAACAATTTTGCCTTCCCTACAGCATCAAGCCCTTCACGGATGAGGTATTTTGTGACATTTATCCTCTTGATTTTTGTGATGTATTATTAGGCCAACCCTACTAGTGGAAGCGACATGATGTGTATGAGTCTCGGCCTCACATTGTTATTGTTACTTTGGGAAATAATTTGTATGTGATACAAGAGGTACCATTGCCTACTGCTATCTCTTTGGTTACTGCAAAACAATGCAGTAAGTTCATTTCCAAAACTAGGAATTTTTTTTCCTGATGATCCACCCTAAGGGAAAGAATAATATTGTGGCCACAACCTCCAAACATGGCTCCTTCACACACAAAAAAAAATAAAAAATTAACAAGGTCATGGAGGAGTATGATGACATCTTCACCTCAACCATAGGGGTGGCTCTGAACTGTTAGGTCAAGCACCCCATCGATCTGACCCCAAGTGCATTTCTACCCAAAAGACCAATCTATCAGCACTCTGTTCTGGAGAATAATGAAATCAAGTGGAAATTTCAGGAGTTGATGCAGAAAGGTGACATCTAACCAAGTTCATCTCCCCGTATCGGTGCATAAGAAAGATGGGACTTGGATACTCTGTACTGACTACCAGGCGTTCAGCAAGATCATTGTCCGAAATAGTTACTCGATCCCACAGATTGATGACCTTTTGGACCAAATAAAAGGGGTGAAATATTTCAACAAGATTGACTTGAAGTTCGGGAATCACCAGGTACCAATTGAACCCTCTCAGATGTGGAAGACTACCTTCAAATCCAAGGAGGGCCTTTTCGAATGGTGGGTCATGCATTTTGGGTTAATGAATTCTCTAGCAACCTTCATTAGGTTGATGGATGACATCTTGCAGCCATTCACCAACTCATTTTTAGTGGTGTACTTGGATGACATCCTTATCTTTAGCCAGACTTAGGAAGAGCACCTCGACCACATCCGACAGGTCCTCCAAATGTTGTGACAACACAAGTTGTGTGCCAATTTGGAGAACTACACTTTTGGCATGGTCAAGGTTTAGTATCTAGGATACATTATTGATGAGAGGGGGGTGCATGTGGATCCAACCAAGATCCAAGTGGTTCGGGATTAGTTAGCCCTAAGAACTCTAACATAGCTTCATGACTTTCTCAATCAACCATCGATAGTGGCGCTAACCACCATTCTCAAATATTGTGGGCATGATACTTGTGATTGCATGATTATCTACAAAAGAGATTCAGAATTCAACCACACATACAGGACACACTTGGAGGGTACACAAGTTCCAAATTTTCACCTTCAGGATGCACTTCTATGTCGCCTGGGACACCTTTGTGTTCCTTCAAGCGAGGGTGCCAAGATGATTTGGGAAGTGCACTACAGTCAGGTCGCTGGGAATTTTGTGGGCGAGAAAATAGTGGTACTATTATAGAATTATTTCTATTTGTAAAATCTTTGACAGGAAGTACATCAAATCCTGTACTGCTTGCATTATTGCCAAACTGACCATCAAGAAGCAAGGCCTCTATACTCCACTACCTATCCTGAGTCGACCTTGGGAATCCATCTCCATGGATTACATTTTAGGCCTTCCTTCTACTAAGCATGGAAATGACTGTGTTTTTATGGTTATCGACATATTTAGTAGAAGATGGCCATTATGGTGGCCTGCAAGGAAAATATCACAACAAAGGCCACTGCTAAACTCTTCTTTGAACAAGTGTGGGTGAACTTTGGGATCCCATATTCTATTATCTCAAATCGAGAAAACAAGTTCCTCAACACATTTTGGTCCATCCTCTCATCAATGCTATACACCAAGCTCACCAAGTCCACAACTTTCCATCTGCAAACTGATGGCCAAATAGAGGTCGTCAATATGATGATCGTACACATTTTTCACATTTACAATTGAAAGAATCCATGCACATGGCTCTCCATAGCTCATCACAATTATAATTGGGCTCTCCATATCTCAACTAGCCACAACCCCTTTCAGGTGGGCTTGGGATTCCGACCACTATGTCCCATTGACGTAGCGATGTCACTTTCGACTACTTGGGTTGATTCGACTCATGTCTAGTCTAAAGCTTACAAGGAAAACAAATTCATTGAGCACATTCCACACATCTACCAACATGTTCATGACATATTGGTCACAGCCAATTCTAAGTAAAAGTAACGACATGATCAACATCGGGTGCCACACAACTTTCAGGTGGGCAACAAAGTGTGGCTACATTTGTAGAAGGAGCATCTCGTTGGACCTCGCTGCAAGCTTCACCCACTTATGGACCTTTGAGCTCATTATTCCACCATTCTTTTGTCTACACCCAATGTTCAATATGGACCTCCTTCATCCCTACCTCCCACCTCTATTGGACACCTCCAACATTGCAGAAAAAATCACACCAACAGAGTGAGAGAGATAGAATAGAGAGATAGATCCAAAACTGATATGACTAAAGGTAATAATGAGAAAACCTAACAACTGATCCTAAAAGCCTTTTTATTAATGAGGCCTTTATTTTATTCATTTTCCATTATTTTCCATCATTTTCCTGCTTACATGCAACCTGCGACCTTTCACCTTCCTTTTCTCCTATTTTCCATAATTTTCATAAATACAATTCTATTTAATGCCTCTTACCTTTGCAAATCCATTTCCATTGCCTTTTCCAATTTCCTTTAGCCATAATAAACCAAATTATCACTCGCTAGGATGTTTTGTCCAACATTCAACTTGGAATATGCGTCTCATGACCTTTGTCATTATTTTCCCTTTATTAACATTATTTAAAAGTAATTTTGACCAAGGATGTTACAAAAAAAAAATCACACACCAACTACAATCATCACCAAGATATGATTTGATTTGGTAAACCATTTTTGGAGAAAACACAGTTGGAAGGTGAGGCTAATATGCTATTTTTGTCAAGAATGGAAATTATACAAGTATAAAGGAGAAGGAATTTTCTATGGAGTTACTTAGTATTTGTGGATCATGGCATGCTACAAAAATATATCTCCCTCTTTTATAGTCTCTCTCTATTCACCCCCATCTACTCTTCTCTAATATAAAACAAAATGAAAGAAAATAGAATGGAACACCTTTTCCTCCTACTGGCCCAATCCTAACAGAGTATAGTATCCAACTATGAGTTAAGTTTGACTCCTTAAAATCTCAATTAGAGTTTCAAATTAAACCCTTATAGATTCTTCTACATAGTAGTCACCTGGATAATATATTTTATATGAGCAATATGGGGGTATGTGGAATTCTATTGAATCATGGTGGATAAATAAGAAGGTCAACTTCCAAGTGGTATGATTTTTGCATACATATTTTTCTTTTATGTCTTTATTGCATCATTGGAAAGGAATTTTGATTCTATAATAGTTCCATATTTCCATAAAGCCATAAAGTGGTGAAGGTAATGGATTAGATGGAATCACCCTGTATGGACTGGTTTTTATTTGGTTCTTTTATAGAGGATTTTAATCACCAAGAAAATTGGAAATTTGGAAAGAACTTTAGGATTTTTTATTGTTGAGGTGCAACATAGGTTCTCAACTTCAGTAGTGCCATGTAGGTTCTTGAGTTCATTGATACCATACAATTTGTTGGTAGTTGTTAGGTTCTCTATACACCTATATAAATACAGATTATATTTCTAAATTTACACTGTATCTTGGCTTGTTTTCATATTGCGAGTGTTTAATGTCTTCTTGGATAAATTTCTACTGAGGTGATCAAGTTCTAGGCTTAAATTTTCAAACCATCAATTTTATCTTTCTGTATCCATCTATGAGATATGTGTTTTTAATAAGGCTCAAAATCACTGTATTTTATATATCTAGTGATTGATGTAATTTTGTTGGTATTTTGTTATGCTTATAGCTGAATGATTTTTGACATTATCAACAATTTAAGATTATAAAAATTCTTTTATAATACAAATAGTTTTATAAAATAAGATACGCCCTAATCAATTATAAATTGACATTTCTTTGAATCTTATAGTTTTTAATGATTACAGAAGGTAACCCTAGCAAGGTATGTAGTATAGGTGGTAGCCAACCCAACATAAGGCGTTGGAGGGAAAAACATGAACCCCATATGGTTTATAACTCATAAACACAAACTTCATACTTTCTATTATGACTAGATCAAACTTAGTTACAATATCTATCATAAAGAGTAAACAACCACTAATGATAATCAACATCTTCTTATGCTAAGATTTTTCATTTACTCTATTTCTATAATTTTTTATTTTTTTTTACAAAGGAGGTATTCTGCCGTAGTCATAGGTAGCATGACCATATGGTTTGGCAACAAAATCATCTGACTTCAGTTCAAGTCTCCCTAAATTGTTCCACAAGAGTGGCAAAGAATATATTTTGATTTTAGCATCTTAATGGGCATTTGGACAGTAAGATGATTATAAAATCGCTCTGTATATTTTACTTGTTCAGATAATCATAAAAATATGACCTATAGCCTAATATTAACTTGCACAATATGGGCTCAATAATGTTGATTAACAAAATTTTGCAACATTCTAGTAATGCCTCTGGAGATGGCCATCGATTACTTATTTTATGATTTTGAAATTGCAAGTTATTATTTGGTCTCACCAATTATTTGTTGTTTGACATTTGAAACATGGATCTAAAAATTATTTGTGCTGAAATCAAATATATGACCAATCTAAAAACAATAGGTTGCATTTGGATGTGCAGAACCTCCAAGACTGATGAGCTTAGAGAATGTGGAACCTATCACAACATTCAAATACTATGGGGATGATGAATATTTCATTTCCAATAGGTGAGAATATGAATATATTATTCACAAGTGTTCAAAATGGAAACAAGAAGAGGCTTATAATTTAATTTTCTCTTAAGTAAATTAAAAGTAATTTGTAATTCTGCATCACATGACAACTTGTACAAGTTAAGTAAGCTAGGAAAACTTAGTTAGTTAAATTAATTCGAGTTAATAGTCTAATGGGAGGCATGTAGAGTGTTCCATAAATTTTAGGGACCCACGTACAATTTATTGTGAGTTTTAATTAATTCAATTAACTAATTTGACCTAAATTTAGTTTAACTAGTTCTAACTGATAGAGAAACTAGTGACAGGTCAAGTGAATTAAATTATATTTAATTCACATGTAGTGATCAATTAGATAACTGATAATTCACTCATAAATAATTCATGCATGCCAATTCTTAGAAAGAACCAATTTATATTGGAGTTAAAGGAAAGTGTATTATCGTTTGTATAATTAGAAAATTATACAAGTGGTGCATGGAGTGAGAGGAAGAGCCTTGATGTATTGTGCAATAATTAATGCGAAATTTCCTTCTTAATAGCGTCCTAATTCCCTAGGAAAATGAAAAAGGAAATAAGGATTCTTTCAAGGAGAATAAACTCTTTTCCACTTCTAATGGGAATCGACATACTGGGTCTCCACATACTCATAGGTCATCACCACAAGTTAATAAAATCACCAAGGGGAATGGTGTTCATTCCCCAAGAGATTCCATTTAAAATATAAAGTAGATGGAGTGGTGAAGTTGATGGATTAGATGGAATCACCGTTCATAAAGTGGTTTTTATTTGGTACTTTTACAAAGAATTTAATCACTGGGAGAGTTGAAAAATTCGAAAGAACTTTAGGATTGTTGATTGTTGAGGAGAAACACAGGTTCCAAATTCAATAGTTCCGTGTAGGTTGTTGAGTTCATCAATGGCATACAATTTTTTGGTAGTTGTTAGGCACTCTATACACCTTTGTGAATACATATTATATTTCTAAATTTAGACCATATCTTGACTTGTTTTCAGATTTCTAGTCTTTAGTGTCTTCTTGGATAGAGTTCTACGGAAGTGATCAAGTGATAGGATTAAATTTTCAAACCATCAATTTATTTTTTTGTATCCATATAAGAGATATGTGTTTTTAATAAGGCTCAGAATCATTGTATTTTATATATCTAGTTATTGATGTAGTCTCGTTGGTCTTTTGTTATGATTATAGTCAAATGATTTTCGACATTATCTACATTTTAGGACTATAAAAAGTATCTCAAATTGTAAAGTGATATTTTATAATACAAATAGTTTTTTGAAATAAGATACGCCCTAATCAATCATAATTTTACATTTTTTTGAATGTTATAGTTTTTAACGATTGCACAAGGAAACCCTAGGAGGGTATGTAGTAGGGGTGGGAGACAACTAGGTAGAAGGTGTTCAATGGAAACACATGAACTCCATATGGTTTATAACTCAGAAATACAAATCTCAACCTTTTTATTATGATTGGAGAAAACTTGGTTACAACGTCTATCATAAAGAGTAAGCAACCACTAACGATAATCAAGATCTTCTTATGCTAAGATTTGTCATTTACACTGTTTCTATAGAAAAAAATGTTTTATAGAGGAGGTATTTTTCCACAGTCAGAGGTAGCATGACCATATGGTCTAGCAACAAAATCACCTGAATTCAATTCAAGTATCCCAAAATCGTTCCACAAGAGGGGAAAAGAAGTTATTTTGATTTTGGCATCTTAAGAGGAATTTGGATAGTAAGAAGATTAGAAAATCCCTCTGTATATTTTACTTGTTCACATACTCATAAAATTATGACTTATAACCTAATATTAAATTTCATAATATGGGTTCGATAATGTTGATTAACAAAATTTTGCAACATACCAGTAACAGCTTTGGAGATGGCCATCAATTATTACTTTCACGATTTTAAAATTGCAAGTTCTTATTTGGTCTCATGAACTATTTGGTGTTTGAAATTTGAAACACAGATCTAAAAATTATTCGTGCTCAAATCAAGTAAATGACTAATCTAAAAAACAGTAAGTTGCATTTGGAAGTGCAGAACCTCCAAGACTGATGAGCATAGAGAAATTGGAGCCCATCACAACATTTGAATACTATGGGGAAGATGAATATTTCATGGAAAATAGGAAATAATACGAATATATTGTTCACAAGTGTTGAAAATGGAAATAAGAAGAGGCTTCTAATTTAATTTTCTCTTAATTAAATGAAAAGTAATTTGTAATTACACATTACATGACAGCTTGTACAAGTTAACTAAGTCAAAAAAACTCAGTTAGTTTAGTTAATTCCAGTTGACAGTCTAATGGAAGGCATGTAGTGTTCCCTGAATTTTAGGGACCCACGCAAAATTTATTGTGAGCTGTAACTAATTAACTTAATTAATTTGACTTAAAATTAGTTTAACTAGTTCTAACCGATAAATTAACTAGTGATAGGTCAAGTGAAAAAATTAGATTTAATGCACATGCAGTGATCAATCAGATAACTAATAATTCAGTCATAAATAATTCATGCATGTGAACTGTTAGGAAGACCCAGTTGAGATCGGAGTAAGGAAAGTGTACTATCAATTGTATAATCAAGAAATTGTACAGGTGGTGCATAGATTCAAAGGAAGAGCCTTGATGTATTGTGCAATAATTAATGAGGAGTTTCCTTCTTAATAGGGGCCTAATTCCCTAGGAAACTGTGCAAGGAAATAAGGACTCTTGAGGCCAATAATTTGGTTAAGTATCGAACTAAGCTTGCCCAGGAATCAGTGAGACATATAGAGATAGTGCAGAGAGCTCTAAATATTGAGAGAAACATTGTATTGTTATCATATTATTTGGCTTATGCAATATATAGATAGAGGGGTTTTTAGTTGAGGCTTTCCCCAAATAAATATTTGAGTTGTGTGATTGAAACTCTTTCTCTTTCTTGTTCATGAGATTTTGCAACCGTAATTGGTTGATGCAATCTATAGAGTAGATTCAAGTATTTTTATTTCACATATTACAAATATCAGTTTGAATCTACGTGGATTTTCTAGATGGTACTAGAGCATGAATCACAATAAAAGAGATGAATATGATTTCTTTTTAGTATATTAATCGAATTTGTAGATCTACTTTGCATGACCAGTTGTAGAATCAAGGTGTATTTCTCTGGATTGAGACTCAAATATTCCCTTGAGATTTGTTCGAACTACATAGCTTGGAAGGAAAATAATGAAGCAGTGTTGGAGGAAAAAAAGCTAAAGGAGTTCGTATACACTGATATTCCTAAGCCCGCATCAGCATATGCTCAATATCTAGTAGCGTGGAAAAATAATGTAGCGAAGGTAAGGAGGATCTATTGGAAGGAGTTAGAGATCATATTGTATCAAACTTCTATCGAAAGGAAAATCCATATGCTATGTGGAAAGCCTTAACAAATTTGTTTTAGAATAACAACAATCAAAGGAAGTTGGCACTAAAGGACAGACTCAGTGAAATCAATATGGACAAAGGAAACTCAATACCAAAATATTTGACATAGTTCCCTCAATGTTGAGATGATATTGGAAGTGTTGGTGTTACAGTTTTTGAGGATGATCTAGTGATCCTAGGACTTCTGGGCCTTCCCAAGAGCTGGCATATCAACCAGGATTTGGTGAATGGGAGGTAGAAGCTACCAGAGTGGGAGAGATTGTGTTTTAACTTGGTACAAGAAGAGATTTGACAGAACACCTTAGATGGATCCTCATAAAATACTGATGATAAGGAGAAATGTGCCTTGGTTGGTGGTGAGCCCTAGTATTTCACCAAGAGTTCTCCAACTCTGAGGGGCTACCCTACTTTACTTTATCAACCCAGGGTTAGTACAAAATTGGAGGTGACAGTGCTATATACACAACAGATGCATTATACTCATGTCACACTCTTCCTCTTTCCGAAAGGGTGCTACTTCTAGGGGTTCTCAGTGAAGTCTGTCACACTTCAGTGGGACTAAAATAAATTGCAGAAAGGAAATGACAGAAAGGAAACTAAACTGAATTGTTAAAAATAAATGACAAAAAAGGAAACTAATTTAACTTGCTAAAAATAAATGGAAGAAAAGAAACTAATTTAAATTGAATAAAGGAAATGACAGAAAGGAAACTAATTTACTTGCTGAAAGTAAATGGTAGAAAGGAAACTAATTTAAATTGCAGAAAGGAAATGATAGGAAGAAAACTAATTTAATTTATGGTATATCTACCATGCTTCTATCCATGCAACTAATTTATCCATGACTTAACTATAATTGAAAAAGTGTTGATTGCAATCCGAAGGGAAATGGTTAAAGATGCTAATGGAAGGATTGACACATGAAAAAAGGCTCGAAGGATTGGAAAGGAGAGTTTAAACATTACTAGAACTTTATTATAGTGAAAAAAAATATTTGGAGCTGAATTCTTTGAAAAGTGTGATGGCGGAGATGTGGGAGTATGATTCGAGAGCAGGAGTGAAATGCGATTTGACAAAAAGGAAAAGGTTGAGATCTATGATATTCAATATAGAAAAATTACAATTGGCAGATAGGAGTGGTAAGTGTTAGCAAGGAGCAGAAAAAGATTGCGAAATTTGATTTCCGACAAGATAACGACTGCAAAATGATATTTACGATTGGCGGTGTGGCGGAGTATGGAGTGATATCTCAATAGACAATTGGACAAGGTTGTGAAATGAGAAATGTGATGGGTGATGTGGCGATGGGACTGGTGGTGTAGACCAATATCAGTATCGCAATTGGCATCTGAAGTGGTAAGTTTTAACAGGTACCAAATAAAAATGCGATTGTGATTTGCAATGCGATGGAGTACGAAGGATATCACAATCGGCGTTGGGAGTGATAAGTATTAATGGGAAAAATAAAAATGTGATTGTGATTTGTGATGTGGTGGATTATGGAGGATATTGCAATTTGTGATGTGGCGGAGTACAAAGGATATCGCAATCGGTGTCGAGAGCGGTAAGTATTAACAAGAACAAAATAAAAGTTGAGATTTGTGGTGAGCCTAGTACAGTAGCAAGAAGTTTGAGGAGCAAGGGTAGAGGTCCAAATTTGATGGTTTTTGTGAATAAAAAGGGTGTGATAGTTGCAATAAGTGAAATAGAAGGGATCAGAAGTGTAACAGTAGAGATGGAAGGGAGACGGGAAATGAAGTAGGGAGTTGTTAATGAAATTCTTCTAGGCGAAGATTCTTGTACCAACAATCAACCCCACCCACTTATGCAAAAAAAAAAACAGACAAGTGTGTGATAAAACGATTGAACAGAAAGTAGTTTTATTTTCCTGTGGGAAAGTCTACCCCCCTGAAGCTCTATTGACAGAGATGAGAAGGGAAGTCTAGATCCACAAATTTTAGACTTTTATCCTCTATTCTATTACTCATAAGAAAATGAAAACCTACATTAGCAATTTGAAACAACAACTTGAAACTATCAGAAGAAAGATTAACTAAAGGACAAAAACAAAAATAACTAATTGAATGAAACAAAACTAGCTAAACGATAGAAAGAAAAGAAAGAAAACAATAGAGAAGATGAGGCACATGGGTTGGGCCCTAACCCATGAGCCCAAGTCTATGGAATTGGATCAATAAAAAGTATTATGAATACTCATTGCATTAAAAATACAAACTTATTACACCCCGAAGGTATAAAATAGAAAAATAGCAATAGAATGGAAAATAAATGGCATGGGATGGAATGGAATGGACTGCATCGAAAGGAACAGAATCCACCAGAATCGACCCTAATTAGCTCTTGATTAACTTTATATATCCTCAAGGGCAACAACCAACAACTCCCTAAAAAATAGGTAATGATTCCACTTGACTCCAAGTGATGTATGGCTTGAGTGGACTTGCTTTGGAGTTTCTTGGAAGCCTCTGGAATTCGAATTGGTTGGAGGGGATCTCATGAGGATCCTTTAGCTACCTTTGATAGTTAAGGAGGGTGGAAAACCCCCTTGAATCTCTCCATGATTTCTCCCTAATTTCCTAATATTGTGCTCAATTATTCTTCACTCTTGATCTTCTAGTGGCAGGGGACAAGTCCCTAAATTATCTCCTTCTCCAAAGCAACATAATGTACCCAATATTCTCAAAATATTCTACAAAAATAACCAATATTAGGCACAAATATTCAATTACCTTTAAACCTTCCTAAGAAAATATTAAAGCATAAGAAAACATTATTAAGTGCAGAAGGAGAGATTTAATATATATTTTCATGTGCATAAGAGAGATATATGGGCCTAAGAAAGGTTATATGTGCCTTAATTTATGTCTAATTTAGAGGTCCATCATCACCCCCCTACTGAAATTTTTGCTCATCCTCTGAGCAACCTATTCATCCTCCCTTCCTTATGGTTCTTCCTACATGCTGGCTTATTTCATTTTCTATTTATTGGCCAATGTGTTGCTCCTCCTGCTAATATTATTTCTATTCTTCTTGCATTTATTCTCGTAGGTGCTTCATGGAGGTCCTCAGATGCCTTAATAAAATCTATTTTGGATGCCAAGAGGTGGTGGATCCACCTTTTTTATTTTTTTTAATTGCATGCACAATTAACTCTTAGTTATTTTTCTGTGAATTGAGTTCACCCTCGGTTACCCCTTGGTACTCCTTGTCTTCCATTACATGAACTGCTTTAGATAAGGTTGAGGTTGCTCTGCTACTATTTTTGGCTATATAAAAAAACTTTCCTTCTCACACTTTTTAATGTTTTCTTAAGCTAAAATAGATTCGAAGAAAGGGTTAGATGATTGCATACATGAACCTTACCATTGATTTGTTTTTGCAGGTGATATTGAAGCTGCTACTGAAGTGGTATGTGGCAATTTTATTGAGGTCCTTTTGGAGCATCTAAGCACATGAGGAGGAACTCCAAGTTTTACTACCTTTGACTAAAGTGTTGACCAAATTGTTTGAGACAAATTTTTGTTTTCTACTTGCAAAGGTTGGAGAGAACCTGCATTCATTAGAAATAGATACATGGAGAAATGCATTTTGTTATTATTATTATTATTATTATTTAAGGCCTACTAACTTACTCAATGAGGTTTTCCACTAGTAGGTTTTCCTAGGCGCCTCAAAGGAGGTTTTCACCTAGGATAATTTTTTTTCTTTTTTTTTCTTCAACCCAATGACCGCTTGTTGGAGCAGGGTTTCCTAAAGCTGCGAATTTTGTCCATTTTTGTATATTTTTGTAATATTTAGTTTAATGCAGGGGTTTTGGGGTGGGTCAAATCCCCTAATGTATTGTAATGGGTCAAGGGTAGACCAAGAGTCCACAAACCACGGTTTGCAGACCATTGGATGCATAGGCTAAATTGGTATAAATAGATAAACCTTTTTGAATTGTCATTAAGCACGAATTGTTAGATCTGTTGTTGGGGTTTTTTGGGAAGGACTCTTGTTGGCTGTGTGCATGAAGCTCCTCAGTCCTACTCTGTGTGGACCCTGTTGGCTATGTGCGCAGGTGTTATTTTCGGATTGTAAGAAGATTCTCATATTAATATATATATGCGAAGCACTGTTGATATCTGATGTGATATGGATCTATTCTGTTATGATTTATGTGAACTTGGGTTGTTTAATTAACTTGCGAAAGTATCTACTTGATGACTGCAAAAGTATCTTTTCTTCTATTATATGAATCTATGATTTTTTAATTACTACGATTATAGTTGTGGTGCTGATAAATTAGTACTATGCACATGGATGCAAGGGTAATCATTAGATATGAGCTCTTTGATATAAGATTGTAACTATATCTGTTAAATGTGAAGCTTGATAAGCTAGGAACGTAGCTCTTCTTGACTTACCTACTCTCTCTCTCTCAAGGTGAAGAAACCTAGTTCCAGCACCCTCCCATACTACTTCGGGTGTGACTTTGGCCTCTGCAAGTAGGTCACTGCCGAAAGGGCCAGTAGTATAGGGGTTTGTTGGCAAACCTTAAACCTGCAAACCTAGGTTAGGATCCCTTGAGTCAACACTGCCTCATAGAGGTTTTCAATCAGTGAGCCAATCTCAGAAGCCTCAAAGAGGTTTTCATCTGAGATTTTGTTCTTCTTCCCTTTTTTTATTTTTATTTTTATTTTTCACTTTCCTACTCTACTTGAAAAAACAAAATATTTTCAAGTATAGGAATACTTCCAATGGAGCCATGTACCTATCAAGGTGACAGATAAAATCATGTGCACACTTGGATGACATGCTCTGACATGTACCTGAATATGAGAAATGAATTTCTTTGACTGGGATTTTATCAAGTACTGTTGGAAAAGAGTGCGTTGCTACAACTTAATGGTTGTTTAGAACCATATGTCAATATAGTTGTGATGCCCCTAGTCCACTTGTTGAGTTGGATCACCTTGGATGTCCTCTTCTATTATGACATTCATAACTTCCTCTGTTTGTTGATTGTTCTCTCGAACACATGAAGGAAATGCTGGTAAACATGAGGAAAATTTCTCAACCTCTAATTCTGATGCCAGCTCTTCATCAAGTGCAGCCCCTGATATTTTGATCTCCTCATTTTGATCTTATTATTCTTGATGTTGTCCTTCAATGACATTAATAAAATATCTTCTTTGCAATAAATTTCCTGAACTAGGATGAAAACCATTTAGAGCAAGAGGATATGTTTGGTAGTATCATACCTTAACATTGTAAGTGGACTGAGATACCTCATGGTGTGGGTTTGGAAATGGTGGTATGGGTAGTTGATTGGGGGTGGATATGTGAGATGGATGTGACTGAGGCTGTGATTGTGGTGGAGTTGGATGGTAGGGATAGCATGGAGTTGGGTATGGAGAATGTTGAGGGAAATATTGAGGATGTTGAGGATTTTCCCAATAAGTTCATCGCCACCCATGTTTCCAAGATTGGTTTTGGGGTTGAGATGGCCAAGTTTTCCAAGGAGGGAGTGTAATATTCCTAAAGTAGCATGCACCTAATTGGAATATTGGAATCTAATTTTTCTTTCTTTTTTGATGAATAAAGGGGTAGGGAGACCCATCAATATATTTATTAGTAATAAAACCACTTATCATGTGAAAGTGGATCATCCTCATAGCTGGCTAAATGATGCTCATGTGTGAACAGGGGCCAATGCATGTGGACAAGGTTAAGTTTGAACAATTCAATAGTGCTGGTATGGAGGGAGTGAATCATCAATAGAGACAACCCAATGTGAATGTGGATCAGTTTATATAGTTAGAATAAAGCCACCTTGGGTATGAAAGGAGAAAATGCATGGAGATTAAGTCAATTTTGACCAAATCAAACAGAGTTGTAAATGAGAGAGTGGATCTAGTGGAGACAACTCAGTTTTGGAGGAGGAGTCTTTGCATGGAGGTAACCTCATAAATGAGTGTGGCTAATGGTGAGAAAGCTCATAAATTATATAATGGAGGGGATGGAAGCCTTATGGGGCATTCAAAATATTTTTTATGTTTGATTCTTATGACTTATTTCATGCTTCAACTATTTAGTTGGGTCTTCTGCACTGTTTAGTGCAAGGTTATTCTCATGTGGGAATTCCACACTCTTCCTTGGAGGACTTGTTGAAGAAATCTGAGAGGAGTATTATGGGATTTATTTCCACCATAATACATTGGGTAAAGCAGTCACCTATAGCTACAACATAGTCTCCTTGATGAACTATGTTAGTTTTCATGGTGTTGCAGTAGAGGGGTCAAAACCCCTGATTGGGAGCTAGTTTCTTAGTGGAGGGATCAACCTTTCACCTACAAAGCTAGTAAGGAGGAGATATATCCACTTCTTTGTATTTCCAGCCATATGTATGAAGAGATTCATTAAGATAGTGTGATTCAACCATAGATCTATAGTTTATACTTTTTGTATCTCATGCTCTTCAAGAAACCCTTGCCGAGTTATCTTAACATGGTGTAAAAGAGACTAGATCTCCATTTTTCAGCTCTTTTAAGTAATATATCAGCAACTCCATTTTTTTCTTTATTTCTATAGCATAGAACATCATTACACTGCACTGTCACTTGCTTCATAATTTCTGTGTTGCAGTAAGTCATGGGGCTGTGGTGTTTTTGGGCTATTATGGGCTTGGGAGACCTGTTTAACTAAGCTAGAATGAATTGTTTCTAAGGCCTTTGTAGATTTCAATGCTATAATACATTAAATAATGAATCAATTAGTTTTTCTTGACTTTTATAGCATATTTTTTGAAAAATACATTTTTGGTGTCTATATTGCTGATTTTCCCATTTGGGAATATTACAGTGGTATCAGAGCTCTGATTTTGGCTCAACCGTGTACTTCAGCCATTATGTCATCTAAGGAGGCTTCTCATAGGAAGGATAAGATTTGCATAAGATATAAAGGAAAAACCTTATTATCAGGAAGGAAGGAGTTCTCAAAACTTCTTCTTCAAACTCTGCAATGCTTTAGTAAAGACATCAAAGAGATCAGGAGGAAAACACATGGAGATCCCTCAACAAGATTTGTATATGAGGAAAGCTCTAGTTATTCATATTATGGGTGTGAGAATTCATCCACACCATCAGACTTTAAATACTTTACCACGCCTATATCATAGCAAGTTAAATGGAGGAAAGAGCTGTGCCAAAGAAGGAGACTCTTGGTGATTATTTGCAGGAGTATGAATCTCAATCTAAGAGGTTCAAAGGTCACCTAAAATTCCAAGGGTTTTGAAAGATCAAGGAGAATCAAAGGCATAGCACCCATAGTAGAAGCATAAGGTGCAAGCAACATGATGAGGGTATATTCATTCTATCTACTTTTTATGGGTCACCTAGATGTTCAGCTAGGGCTTGGATGGAAGGGATAGACACGTATTTTCAACAACACCAAGTCTCAGAAGCTGAAGCCACTATACGTGTAGTGCTGCATCTTGAAGGAAGGGTTATCTTTTGAATCCTTTTCATTAAAAAATGAAAATATATCTACTTATGCAAGGTTCACTAGGAAGGTAGTGGAAAGGTTTGGTGAAAAACATTCTAAAATATCTTTGGTTGAGCTAGTCAAGCCAAATCAAACAAAACCTTTGCATGGGTTGAAAGGATCTATAAACACAACTCCATTTCACAAAACTATTGAGGGGAATGAAAATTTGCAGAAAAATTTGCTACAGGCGATATCCCCATTTCATGGAGAACACTCTTCTGAAAAAGGGGACATGGAGGTATCTCTTTCAAAAGGGGATCCTCTTGTTGATGATAAGGTAACTTCCATTTGTGATGAAGAGGAAGAGAAGTCTGAAGGTAATAGAGTTGTCACATCCGTGGCATATCCAGTACCTCATGAAGAGGAAGATGGAGCCCTTACTCCAATGAGAGGAGTTCTTATATGTTCACAAGAAGTTCCAAAGAATGTCACATATGGAGATCAGAGCACATTCCATGAGCAGCATGTGCCATCATTGATTGATTGTGAGATCTTGAAGATAAAAGAAGAAGGTAGGGAGGATGATCAACATCATATGATTTGAAACACACACCCCTACCAATTTGAGAAGCATGATGGAAAAAGGGGGCAGACTAATTTGCATAGTGAGAGTAAAGACAAAGCAGTCCACCCACATATAAAGCCTACTCTAGGCCTAGATGTGTCATTACATGGAGGAATTCCACCAGGGAGACCCCCTAATTGGAATATGAATAAAGAACTCTCTCAACATGGTGTAGAATGGACATATTTGGCTAAGGAAGGAGCCTTGGGAGCAGATCGCACAGTGTTAAGAACCTTTGGTGGGTTCAATGGAGGGGCAAGCAATTTTATGATATGGACATTGCTATCTCCCACTCAGCTATTTGAGCTTAAAGGGGATGATCCAGAAATCTATGATGGCATGAGCATGGTGTCAAAGGGCTATTCCATAACCTTGGAGTAGCAAATGACACTTCCACACATGAGGAATATTTCTAAATATGACAAGAGGCTATTGGCACTCTTATATGCTTTGGCCAAAATATGGAAGTTTTGGATGGGAAATACTTTCCAAGAGGAGGTTGACCTCCATAAACTTTAATCTTGTCTTGGGCAAGATAAACTGCAAAGTAAGCAACAAAAGTGGAGTAACAGTACTCCAACATGTGGCTTTGGCATTGAGCATGTCAAAGAGGAGAGTTATGTTGTGAAAGGTGCTTCATTTCAAATTTCAATAGCATTTTCATTGCTGGGGACCCTAGATCCATATTGGGAGTCCCAAGTATTGGTAGAATATTCCAAGAACCTCTTCACATGTGAGGTTATTAATGGGAAAGTGATAGATGAGAAGTATAGGGTGGTTGATGGAGTCATTTATTTCCATAATTAGATCTACCTAAGTAGAGACTCCAAATTCAAGAAGGAGATTCTACATGCAGCATATGAGGCACTCTCTTAAGGACATGTAGACTTCATTGAGTCTTATCAAACCATCATGGAGGGATTCTATTGGGAGGATCTCAAAGAATATGTCCAACAACATATAAGGATATATGTAGATTTTTTGATGTATGAGGAGAATAACCACCTTCCAAGGTTGTTACAATCACTTGCCCTTTTGATGGAAAAATGGGAAGGTTCCTCTATGGGCCTCTTCACCAACTTGTCTACAATATATGGTAAAGATTGTGTTTTGATGCTTATTTATCAACTAACAATGTATATGCATTTATTCACCATGCATTTGCAACACATTCCTCCACAAGAGAGCAAGCCTCTCTTTGGGCTTCACAATCCTATTGGGACTACATTCAGTGATGGGAATAACCACTTCATGGAGGAATTTGGGCAAGGCATGTTTTCCTTGGTTCATATTCAACCAACATCTAATGTCCTCTACTATTTTCAAGCTTTTGAGAATCTTGTGGTAGCAAGTAGGTGGTTGGATGGCCACCTATCATATCATGTTTGGAAACATCTATAAGAAGAACAATGCTGGTATCACTTGAGGGGCTATTGTCACCATCCATTATGTCATCTGACACTTAGTCCATATTTATTTTGGAACCCATGTGATGATAATCCATTCACTATATGTGGGGTAAATTGGGCAAGAGAGGCTCCTAAAACCAAATAATGGGATCATGAGATTCCAAGTACCTTTTGGCTTCTTAATGACCATATTATTGCAGCCCAAGACCACCAATTTCACACCTATTCATAAATGGAGGGAGAGACGGCGTGAGTTTAAAAAATTGATCTCTCCATTCTAGCCATGTAGCCCCTTTACATATGAGCTACCAAGGATGGTTCACCTTTTTTGGATGATACCATGGAGATTGGAATTTCTCATTGGGGTCGAGGCACCTAACATTTACTATCTCTCATGCCTTGAGAAGGCCAATGGACAAAATCTAACTCCTTTCATATACCTCCCACTTCTTCATGATGATAGCTATTTGGTTTGTCTACCAAAGGCTAACTTATATACTTGGGAGGAGACATATCCATTGGATATTTTGTAGTACCTTTGTAGTTTCTCAAGGACAAGCAACATTTGGGAGGGGAGGATTGTAATATTCTTAAATTACCACGCAACTAATTGGAATATTGGAATCTAATTTTGCTTTCTTGTTTGATGAATAAACGGGTAGGGAGACCCATAAATATCTTTATTAGTAATAAAACCACTTCTCATGTGAAATTGGATCATCCTCATAGCTAGATAAAACACCCTCATGTGTGAAAAGGGGCTAATGAATGTGGACAAGGCTATGTTTCACCAAGTCAACAATGTTGTTATGGAGGGAGTGAATCATCAATAGAGACAACCTAGTGTGAATGTGGATCAATTTAGATAGTTAGAATAAATCTACCTTGGGGGTGAAAGGACACAATGCATGGAGAATAAGCCAAGTTTGACCAAATCAAACAAAATTGTAAATGAGATAGTGGAGCTAGTGGAGACAACCCAGTTTTGGAGGAGGAGTCTTTGCATGGAAGTAACCTCATAAATGATTGGGACCAATGGTGAGAAATATCATAAATTATATAATGGAGGGGATGGCAGCCTTATGGGGCATTCATAATATTTTTTATGTTTGAGTCTTATGAATTCTTGCATGCTTCAACTATTTAGCTGGGTTTTCTGCACTGTTTAGCGCAAGGGTATTCTCATGCAGGAATTCCACACTCTTCCTTAGAGGACTTGTTGAAGAAATCTGAGAGGAGTGTTATGGGATTTATTTCCACCATAAGACATTGGTTCAAGTAGTCACCTACAGCTACAACTCATTTTCCTTGAGGAACTGCATTATTTTTCATGGTATTACAGTGGAGGGGTCAAAACCCCTAATTGGGAGCTAGTTTCCTAGTGGAAAGATGAACCTTTCACTTGGAATGCTAGTAAGGAGGAGCTATAGCCATTTATTTGTATTTCCAGCCATATGTATGTAGAGTTTCAGTAAGGCAGCATGATTCATCCACAGATCTGCAGTTTATACTTTTTTTATCTCATGCTCTTCAAGAAACCCTTGCCGGGTTATCTTAAGATGGTGTAAAAGAGACTAGATCTCCATTTTTAGCTCTTTTAGGTAATATATCAGGAGATCCGTGTGTTTCTATATTTCTATAGCATAAACCATTATTATACTACACTATCACTTGCTTCATAATTTTTTTGTTGTAGTAAGTCATGGGGTTGTAGTGTTTTTGGGCTATTCGAGGCTTGGGAGACCTGTTTAACCAAGCTAGAATGATTTGTTTATGATCCCCTTGTATATTTTAATGCTATAATACATCAACTAATGGATCCATGGGATATTCTTAAATTTTATAGCGTAATTTTCTAAAAATGTATTTTTGGTGCCTATATTGTTGATTTTCCCATTTGGGAATATTACAAGGGTTCGTCCCAATTAGTTTGAGATGGATGTGGATAAGATTGAAATTTTGAAGTGGGTCCTTGCATCATATCAAGTTGCCTAGGCTTCCAGGTTATCCTTCAAGCTACATAGCATAGATTATTTGGTGATTTCCTTGCTCCATTGTCTTCTTGGGAAACTTCTTTAGACCTAGGGAATGCCGAACAACATTTAGTAGCATAAGATTCTACATGGATAACAAAAATATAAACATCTTATTTTTTCTCACTTTTCATTCTTAACATTTCTACTTGTTCACTTAGATTTCTAAGAATTTATGCTTTAAAGTTATCAAGAAAATTTTCAAGTTCCTCTGGCATTACCAATGTTGATGCTGATTTACTTACTATTTCCCTTCCGCTTTTCACACATTTCTTCAAATGAAAATTGGTATGCATCTCCTTTAGTCACGAGATTAAGGAGATCAATCCACATATCCCTATTTGTTCTAAGTATGATGGTTTTTAGTGTGTCAAATCCTAGATGATGTAATTTTTCCCTCTTAACATAATACATGAACCTCTTTATTAGATCCTCAAGGCTCTCATCTTCTTCTTGGTTCATTCTAAAAATTTCTTCTCTAATATTGTGATCTTTATCTTTTTTCTAGAAATATCTTTTGCATATCATTCCATGATCTTATTTAATTAGTATCTATACTCATGAACCATTTAAGATCTTTATCGTTCAATGTTGCAGGAAAAAATCTCGTCTTTTGAGTGTGTGATGAGTAGCCATAAGATCTAAAAAGTATCTCAAATTCAAAGAGAAACGTTTCTGGATCCTCTATCCTGATATCATGGAAATTAGGAAGGAAATATGGAGGGATGTTCTTCATATCTACACTGATGTCCACATCTTGAATGTGAAACCCAATAAGATATTCTTCATTGTCATTATATCTGTCCATCTCTTCTACATTCAAAAATTTATGGTGATGTGGTTCTTAATGCATGAGGTGGTCAAGTGGGGGAGTAGGTATTGGAGAAGTATTTTTTAAAAATTCTCCGAGTATCCCTACTCCTATGAGGCATGGAAATCGATTTTTTTTGTATTTTTCAATATTTTGGAAATAACATGAAAAAAGAAAGAAGAAAAGAATGTAAAAACAAAGTCAAACCATCTACTAGAAACTTCCCCATCAACGACGCCAAAAAGTGTTGAGCCCTGGTATTGCACCAAGAGTATTGCAACTCCCAGGGGCTGCCCTACTTTAATTTATCAACCCGGGGTTCATACAAACTTGGAGGTGATAGTGCTATATACATAGCAGATGCATTCTACTCATGTTGTGCTAAAAAATGTCACCTTGACATTCTGCTAACTATATGAGCTCATTGTCACTCATACTTACCTCCTGTGCAAGTCTTATAACCTCTAATCCTCATGTCAATCCCTAAAAATTGGAGAAACCCCCTAAAAAGATCCAAAACCCTGGGTACGCAAGTAATGTGAAGCTTACCTGTGTTCCTGGCTGGGGTACGCAGGTAATGTGAAGCTTAATTCCATTCCAGAATGCAGTTTCTCAGTGTATTACCTACGTACCCCCTGTCAAAGTCAAAAGGGCAAGAAAGTAAAGTGAAAAAGCTTGTTTCTGGTCAATTCTAGAAGCTTCTGGATGAGATTTTTTAGGGGTGAATATGCTCTTGTAAGGTTCATGCATCCCACACCTTAAGGAGCTAACCCCTTGATGTGAGGATCTTATCCCTTTGAAGGAGGATTCTATCCCTTCATAGGTGGAACCCTAACCTCCTCATTTGCACTATAAAAGGAGGCATTGGGTAGCCTCAAAGGGAGTTCAAGCTTTAGTGTGTGATTGAGGTGAAGTGTTGTTGAGATTTAGACTCCTTTCTGCTAAGCTCTTGTGAGGAAAGATCACATACCTCTATGTTCTCCTGGAGGAAGAGTGCAAGGCTTATAAAAGTAGAGGAAACTCCTACTTTGGACCCCGAGAAGGCCTGTTCAACATCAAGGCTAAGGTTGTAAGGTTCTTCTGTTATTTTAAAGTTAATACAATCAAGTTTTTTATTCTCAATAAATTGTCGTTCGATTGTTTATTTCAATAAGCTGTCATTTGATCGTTTATTTCATAGATTCCTTGATCACTCTGATAGGTATGTTTTATAATTATTTTTTATATAGGTGTTATTTAATATTTTCTTGTTTGTGATTGTAGGTCTTTGAAGACGACACTTTCAGGCGACTAAAAAGACGACACTTTCAAGCAACAAAAGAGCTATTCTTGCGAGGGAAGAACTACTGATGCGACGGAAGAAATACGGTTGCAAATAAGCATTTGGATCTAAGGTAGGATCGGCACCTTCATAGCATTTACTTGTAAAATGAATATATTTAGATAAAGATAAACTTAGTTGTTCGTTTGTTGCTAGATTGTCTTCTTACACTAGGGAGATCGATCTTGTCCGCAAGATCGATTTATCCGGCCAACAAATTGGCGACTCCACTAGGGAAACAACTTGTTTTGATTTTCCTTTGTTTTGATTTGAGAAAATGATATTTTTTGATTTTTGATTGATTTGTATGGGGTTGGGTAACTTATATTTAATTTTCTTTGAAAATTTTTGAAGTCTTTTTTTTTTTCTTGAACTTTTCTAGCGACCACACATTGTTGCAGACCCTGTTAAAAGTCTTGAAAAACTTAGATTTCTTTTTTTAGTTTAGTTTAGATTTGATTTAGGATTCCTAGTGTCTACCCAAATCTGTATTTTTCTATCAAAAATCTCTTGTGAATGATTTTCGTAGCACTTTTGTTTTGAATGATTTTCTAGAAGTTTTGCATTTTTAGATGGTTTTCGCTTTGTCTCTGTAGTGACCCAAAGATTAGAAGCTTAAAAGTGCCTTAGATCACCTTGGTATCTTTTATATTCTTGATGAGTCTGACTTGGTTGCGAAATTCATTCTTTTTTAGAAATAGATCTAGTTTTCTCTTTGCAAATCTTTGAACCAACTTTGTTATAAGTTCTAAATTTCATTTTTACAAAAGAAAACATATCTGGATTTTTTTTTGATTTATTGTTATTCTGGGAAAATGAATCCTTATTCTACTGAAAAACTAACAAAAAAATTCTAAAAAAAAAGAATTAAAGTTTTTATTCAATTAGATTTTCAAAGTTTGTAAATCTCAAA
The DNA here is from genome assembly GCA_034641835.2 of Pinus albicaulis. Classification (NCBI taxonomy): domain Eukaryota; kingdom Viridiplantae; phylum Streptophyta; class Pinopsida; order Pinales; family Pinaceae; genus Pinus; species Pinus albicaulis. Next base: position 1,459,978,352 of record CM076584.1, on the reverse strand, counting down.
ATTAGTTTTTCGTAGTTTTGAGTGCTTTTTAGAACTTCTAAATTTCTTTTGAAAGAAGAGTTGTTTTTGTAGTTTCGAGTTTTTAAAGAGAAAGGGATTTATTGTGAGCATTGATTATTTGTCTCGTTTTGAGTTCTTATTGAAAAACAAAAATACTTTCTTTTCATTTATTCTTCATGTTCAAAGAAAGAATTGTCTCTTAAAGAAATTGCATTCTCGAACTCTTTCTTTAGCTATAATTTCATTGAAAGAAAAATGAATTGTTTATCATTTTAGGTGCATTTTTTAGTTTTTTTGGAAGTCGAGTCTTCACACCATCAAATTTTCATTTCCATACCTATTGACTTAAAGAACAGCCCATAAAAACAACGCTTAATTAAAATTAATCTAGCAATCTTTTCTATTTCTAGGGCTCTTATCACCAATATAGCTTAGGCTAGTATCTTGGAGTAGGGAGTAGTTAACTCTCCAAGATAGTAAAAACAAACAAATAGATAAATCTTGCGGTAGGAAATAAATCCAATTGTAATTGGTACAATCTGGGAAGCTTCTCTTAAAGGATTTAATCACGAGATCATGTCCGAACCTTTGAGACAATCAATTCTATTTCATTGGGAAAGATAGAAGATCTGTGCACATTACAAATGGTAAATCTCGGATTAACCATTGTCGAGGAGCTTGGGGTCACTTGTTGGTAAACCTCGGATTGATCATGTCAAGGAGCCTTCAAGGGGATTGAGCTTTGTTACTCTTCCCTTGCGCATGGAATCGGATCGTAGACTGTTCCCCCAGTTGTATTTGTTACTATTAGTAACCTTAGTGTCCATAAACTTAAGATTATTTCCTAAGCTGACGGTGAAGGAAAGATCTCACTGTACCTAGAGGAGATGTCGACTAGAATCACTTGGAATCTCTGGGGTGTTTTCTTCACGCGAGATGGTTTTGAGAAGAAATGTGTGCCATTCTGTCTCATTAAGCAGGTTGTTGGGGTAACTGTTCCAACCACCCTTTCTGTATTAAACTTCTACTAATTTGGATTTCATCACCAACTAGTGTTTTTAGTATGGGAAGTTACTATTTGTGCGTGGTTTGAACTCTTAGATTTTTTAGGCGTGTGATTCAGCTATTTGTTCCTTTAGAGACTTTAGGTGTTTTTATTGAAATTTTCTTTGTTTACGTGTGATTGATTAATATTTAATCATGGCAGAATTACCGAGACAGTCCCGGAGACTTCAGGGGAAGCCCCCTGAGTATACACCAAGTCAAATTGAAGGGTTGTGTGCTCTAGTATCATCTAGTAGCAGTAGAATTAGATCAACAGAAGTTGGAAGTTCATCTATAGTTGTTCATCCTGATCGTCAAATATCCACAATAGAGCATATTCAAGAGGTGATTTCAGTTTCTAAAGTTACTCGTAGTATTTCTCCTTCCAGTGAACTAGCTGAAGAACCTAAAATTTCTGAACCTGACACTGAACCTTCTGTTTTGGAAACATCCTCAAGATTTATAACTCCAACTTCTAGTGATCCTAGTTCACCTAGGGTAAGAAATATTGTTACTGAAGATCTTCCATTTGGCCTCATTTCTATTGATCAACTTGCCAGTCCAAACGAAGAAGTAACTCTTCCCGAATCACCACAGTATTTGAATGTTAGGGAGCATGAATCCATTTTCTACAGCCCTATTAGGAGTGATGCTTGGTATTTATCTTTGAAAAACTTTTTAGAAACTCGAGTCTTGCTTTTTCACCACTTCGAATTCCTTTTCATCCTACGCCTAGAGGTTATTATCCTTCATCTATCATGTCAGGAGAGTCATCTATGTTTTCCCAAACATAGGAAGCATTTTTACATGGTGGTCCTTTTGTTCCTTCGGGGTACTGGGCTCTTTTTGGTACTTTCTCAGGAGCAGCTCCTCGATCGATTGAACGAGTATTATCATCTGATATTAATGGAGGTAGAATTGAAATGTTGAACGTAGAGAAAATCTTTATGATGTCTGGTAATATTCCAAATTCTCAACATCAAGGTAGTCAGTGACTGCATGGGGGACAACCTCAGGGAAATTAGTTACTGCCTAGGGGGCAACCTCAAAGTAGTCGGTTACCGCCTAGGAGAGTGTTAGGGTCGCGTGATTTGGCTGATTGGTAAGCCAAGTGATAGGGTAACATCAAACCAACTTTGAAACCCAAGGACCTAGCCTTCCTGGACTCAGAGAGGGATCTCTCTATTTGTGTAAGGGATATCTGTGTGTTGTGCTTCTTGTGTTTCTAATTTTAGGCTAGTTATGAAGTATGTTTTTGGTTTTGGTTTTTAGGTTTTGAGGGATGAACTATTCAAAAACTAAGATTGGTAAAAATATTGTTAGATCAACTGGGCTATGGGGTCGAAAAGGTCAAGAATGCTTTTATATGGCGATACAAGTCATGTTGAAGGGGCAATTTGATCGAGGTAAAATGGATCTTTGGGTAAAATGGAGTAGGATGGACACTAAATTTGTGAAGAACAAAGGATTTCAAACATAAATAGTTCAATAGCTAAGATATACATGGTATGGCTAACCATTAATCATGAGAAATGTAACTATAAACTGATCGATGCATAGAAATAAACATTTAAGCAATACACAGAGATATATGACTCTCTAAATTTGGGAAATTGCTATCATACTTTGGGGAAATACATTTGAGACAAGAAAAAAACTCAAATCACTATGAGGAAACACCTAAGCATAGTATTTCAAGCTATTGGTCACTTCGAAGCAAGATTGCATAGTTTAGGCAAAGGGAAAGATCAGTACAAGACCTCCTTGGTTCAAAAAATGTCAATCTAATAATCAAAGAAAGGTTTCAAGGTGGAGCTATGACTAACCATGAGTAAGCAGGGCATACCGTGAATCATACTCAGCATGCATAAAATCATAAATAAAACAAGAAAACAATTCCTTCAGTTATCAAAGAGCAATCAAGTATTCTTTAATATGACTAAGGAAGAAGAAAACATAGAAGCTATAAAGAAACAGGAAATTTGAGGTGCCTCCAAGGGCATGTCTCAAATCTATTCTCTAATATCTTATAGCAAGCAAGAGCATGAAATATGAATGAAAAATAAAAACAGATAATAGAGAGGGACACTATACCATTCTACCAAGTCAAGGAATCCAACAACAATCCTCTTTCATCATCCAAAAGCACTCAAGAAACTCTCCAATGCATGAGACAAGTATTTCCTCCAAGCTTGTATAACCATTTATTGCTCTTAAATCATCAATTCCAACCTTTTTTACAATGAAATCCTTTGGAATATATTGTCCAAAGTGAGGAAAACCTCCTAGTGCAACTAGCAAGCTCATTGGCCCATCAAAAATATCTTAATTTGTCCTTGAGGATTTGCAAAGCCCAAGGCAAAAAATATATAATAAAATATCTCAAAATTTGCTAAAAAATGAAAATAAATTGAATTTTCCCAATTAACCATGCACAAAAATAGCTAAACACACGAGGAAAAGTCACTTTAGAAAAGTACATTTTTCACAAAAATACTTAAGAAATATATCAGTAGAAAGTCCTTTGTGTTACGGGCTACTTTTGGATGCCTTCCCAATGTTGAAATGAGGCCCGTGATGGCTTGTTGGAAAGATATGAATGTCTATTTTATGAAAATGCTTATTTTTCTCCAAAATGATCACACAAATCCCCTCAAAAACTAACCTATGTAAAAAAACCCAAAAAATAGACTTTGCTGATAAACAGGGCAGAGTGTGGAAAAAGTGAGTGTTTTTTGCCATTTTGGGGGAGAAAATCATCTTCTATTGTTATAAAAAATGCTGATTAGGTGCCCCTAAAATTATGGAATCTAATGATACTATTTTCATCCTTTGAGGATGCCTCAAATAGAAATGGTGATTGCCCATGTTTTTAAGAAAAAAGCCAAAAATGAAAAAAAAACCAAAACTTGTTAAATTTTGCCCAATTTTGGCGAGCATGAACCTCAAGGGATTTTAGAAACATGTTGAGAAGCTGAGGCCAAAATTTGGAGCTTCGAGGTGTCTTTCCTCATTTTTGGTGTCGGGCGCCTCCTTTGAGCTTCTTTGAGACTTTCTTGTGTGGCCTTTAATTTCGTCGGGCAAATTGATTGAGATTCTTATAGTGCCCTGTCATTCTTCTTTGAAGGTCCAAACTTCTATTTGTCTTTTCCAACTTGTCCTCCAAGTTCTTATTCACCCTCTCAAGCCATGCTTCCTGATTCTCCTCTATCTCTTGGGCGAGTAAAGTGGTGAGCAGAAATGATCGGACGTAGGCAGCCTCTTCCTCCTTTTGCTTTTCCAAAGCTCTTTTGAGCCCGATAGTCCTTGGACTCTTTCTTTTGGGCTGATTTTCATCTTCATCATCACTGAATTCCCCCATAAGCTCATCTAGATTTTTTTGCACCTTGGAGGCCTCTCTTTGATATTTGAAAGCGCGAGCTTCACATATTGCCATTTGACCACTCATTTGTTTGTTCTGCATCTGTAGGACATGAATGAAGTCCTTTGAGCTTTCGATATCAGCTTGCAGCTCATGGATTTTATCTTCTCTATTCTGCAAGAGGGTTTCAAGGATCCTAGCCTCATTCTCACTGTCCTCACATTGGATTTGGATTATGTCAAAGTCTCTCTCCTTTTCATGGCTTCTTTCATCTCTCTCTGTTCCCTTGGTTTAGGTGGCTCTCTTGGTCTTCCTCCTCTTGGGTAATTCGACAATGGGCTGCTTGGGCAATTTCCCTTTACTTCGGAGGGCCCTAGCAACATTTGGAGTTATATTTTTAAGCACCCTTTTCCTTGATTTCTGGAGCTTGGCCACTTTTTGAGAAGAAAGCATGGCCCCTTGCCTAGGAGAGGCAGCTAGCAGATGCTCTATTGGCTCTTTGCCCTTGTTACTTTCCTCATCATCCTTGCCATTGTTTTGAGTTTCTTCATGAATGCTTTGAGTGTCTTCTTGCATGTATTTTTGAGGGCTTCCCTCTTTACTCTTGTCTTTGCTGTCTCTAGGACTTTGAGGCTCTGTATCTTCAATGTTTTGGGCCTCATATTCATCTTTTTTGATGTTGTGAGGGCTACCAATATCCTCATCAAAATGCTTGATTTCCTCATCATTTCCATCCTCACTATTTTAAGTTTGTTCATGGTGCTTTTCTTCATCATTGTGGTGCATATTATCACTGTGATGCTCTTCACTTTGCTGCCCTTATTCATCATGCTGCTGCTTTTCATCTTCATCATGCTCTTCTTCCACATCATGCTCTTCTTCCTCATCATGTTCTTCTTCTTGTTCAATTATGGGAAATTTGAGCTTTTTGGGAATGGGCTTACTTGAACAAGGCGAAGGATGGTGAGTGGAAGGTGAAGGAGATGTATGGAATGAAAGAAAAGTGGCGAAATCTGGAGGTGCAATGAAAGTGTCCCAAGATATTTCCTTCTTCTCAAGCTGATGAAGAATGATAACCTTAATGAGGGAATGATGGAAAAGGCAAGCTGATTGTGAGAAGGAGGTCTTTTCTGAATAGTGGAGGCCATTTTTTCAATACTTCTATGGAGGAAGAAAAGGATATTTTACAATCTAGCTCTTGTTAAATGCATGAGCAAATGGACATGGTAAGCATAGACCTGGGAGAAACTTCCCTCGCAAGTGAAGCATTTAATGATTATCTTCATGAAGGGGGCATAACTAGTTAATAGATATGAGAAGGGAAAGATGGATGGACACGTATCCCAATGCTTCAGCTTCAAAAAAGGTTTGTAATGTTCTGAGTCTAGGTGGCTCTATTTAAACCACTTTTATCTGACATAAGGAATTTTGGTGGCCTTGGAGATGGATCTAGGAAAAAACTTGAAATCCAAGCCTGCCAGATAAAAGTGTTTCCCTTGAAATCTCAAAGCACAAATATGTGTCAAGGGGGAATAGCTTTTCACCTCCTGCACCCTTTGACAAAACTCTAGACATCCAACCTCATGAAAGTTAAATAGGACTGATGGGTGAGCATTTACCTCTTCAGTTGAAATAGGTTCAAATCTCCTGTGAAGGCCACTCCTGTTGTCCTGCCTAGGAGGCATCTTGTTTTGACTACTCTTGCTAATTGACAAAACAAAGTTGTCTCAAATGGTCCTTGAAATGGCTTCTCAAGAACACACCCTGTTCTCCTTATAAGTCATTGTTTAATCCTCTTTGATGCCAATCAACAAGTGTTTGTCAAATGAAAAGCAAACAGTCAATTTATTACTGGGCTTAGGCAAATTCTTTAAAAGATGTGTTGGTGGTCCCTTGGTGAAGAAGGGACTCTTATGTTTTGACAAAAACAAACACCCTTCTCTTAGACAATGTTCTTTTGTTTATTCACTGTTTCTTTTTAAAAAGTAGACAAAACTCCCTCAGCTGATTTGAACAGCCTTTCACACACTCTGCTTTTGGAACTATAGAGGCTGCACAATGTTCACTATTTCACCATACAGAGAGGACTTTAAAATGAAAAAGATTTCAAATTATGATCATTGTTTTCCCCTTGGAAATTCAAACAGAGTTTACTCTTGTTTTAACACTGTTTGGACACTCTTCAAATTGATTTGAGACCTCTACAAATGTGTACGTCTATCTAGTAATTAGTGTATGGTTTATCATTGTTCTTGAAGGTAGTTAAGGACCCTTAAGACTGATAGAAAACACACTAGCTATCACTATAATGGTCTTGTGACACTCACAATAGTAAACAACCTTGATTTTTCTCAAAAACCCTACCCTCTTTATCACTTCTTTTTCCTTGAGAAAATAACCCTGTCACCCCTTTAAGATTTCAAAAAATAGCAATAAGCAATGGAGAATACCTTGAAATAATGCTTATGGCCTTGGTTGATTGATTGAGTAGCTCCAAAGGCATTTTTGAAGGTGTTTTGGGTGAGCGGAACGTTCACAGGAAAAAACGCCATGCAGTGAGGGGTGTTAGGTCGGCCTTTGGGCAATGTGTGAATGCGCGCACAGATGCACCACTCGCTACTACAGGCGCGCTGTGCATCCATTTGAACCCTTTGTAATTTCACTCCCAGGCACACTGCACAAGCTTGGAACCTTGAAAAGCTTGGATTTTGCACGAAATTTCTTGTTTTTGTTCAATGAGCAGCTAGGGGAGCACCTGTTGTGTTTTGAATTTGCACAATGGGCTTTGCAACAGTATCTCCACCCTTTTAAAGTTGAAAAAGTCAAAAAACTTTTGAACTTACTTTGTGAGGGTTTCAAGTTTGAAAAAAAAGGCCCCTTTGAGTTTTAAGCAAATTCTCTTATCGTTTATTATTTAATCACTCTTCAAAACATTGAAAAGACCCATCTTTGATCAAGTTGATAACGAAGTGTTGTGGCCAACCTTTTTTAGGATACCAAAGACATGACCCCCTTTCACTACCTTTTCACTATTCCTTCACTTAGAAAAATAACCTTGTCAACTTTATTCATTTCTGACCTTTAGAGGAGAACTGTTCAAGAGTCATACCTAGGATTTTTTAATGCAACCTTTGCCACATCTTGGAAGGCTATAATTCACAATTCTAAAACTTACTTTGACAATTTCTACTCTCCTGATGTTTTGATGATAATTAAGCCCATTGTGAAATTGATCAAAACTGCCATGTGCCCTTGGACATTTTCCTTTGACTGTGGATGAAGGTCCTTATTTGCATTCACACATGGCTTTTACCTATATCCTTTCCTCACATTGATGGGCTTGTCCAAGTTTTGTTCACTTTAGATTCATGTTTCCTTTGAAGGAGATCTTTGATAAAAGAAAAAACAAACCTCTTTGATTATTATAGTACCACTGCTTGGCCATCTTATTAACATCATTTTTCCAGTCATAATCATCCAATTGTTTCCCACTACACTCAAAACTCTGGCTTTCAAATAGTGAAACCATATCATCAATCCTTGAAACACCACTACTGTGTTAGTGGTTTCATCCATTGGAGACAAGGTGTTTAAACATGTTTTTAGGCAATTTGCAGCATTGTTAGCCTTGTGCCTTTTGAATGAGGCCACACCTCTGTTCCTGACCCTCTGCTTGTTAAATGAAGGAGGCTAGCATAATATTCCCAACCATCTGCTCATCTTTGGAGGGGTTTTTACACAGTCACCCAACCCTCTGCTCATGTTTCGAGGAGGTTTTACACAATGATGCTATTTCACTCCTTTTTCAAACTGTGTCATCTTTCCTTGTAGTGCCTATTCACAGTTAAGTAAATAAAGGTGACAAATTTACAATATGCCATGAAGGGCATTCTCTGAGATATGTAATCCTATTGTTAAAATACCCTTATACATCTTTAGATATCAGAAATAACCTGACCTGTATCTACAGAGTATTACTTGCTAGTCATTAGTTACTAACCTTTTTGGTTGCATTTGCAGGAGTTCATTGAATTACCTCTGACTAGTACTTGCATCCCAGGCTCAAAAAAAAAATGAGAAGCAGTTGTCTTCTCATGTTAAGTTTAACAATGTCTTCTAGAACAATGGTACACTTCTGCTTTTGAAAAAGACATTGAAACACTGTAAATCCACCTAATATCAGTTTGGCTTTTGAAACGTGCGTTGCGGAGACACCAAGACTTGTTAGTGGCGCGACTTAAGGGTGTATCAATCTTTATTTGCAGAATAGGAAGGCCACCTATGACTGGTTTGTGTTAGACAGAGGTTGCTTTGGCTTAGGATAGTTTTCGAAGGGGGAATTGCCTAAAGCGCCACTACCTAACTTACGGGAGATTTTTGACAGATTTGGAATATTATCTTTGGTATGATCAGATCCCAAGATGAGATATGACCATAGGTAGGGTAGCTGAGCTTCTTATCAATCAGCTGGTTAATGAATGAGCTGGGGATAAGGGTGAATGATAGCAGATGAATTTAGCTTATGACAGCTGACGGACAAGTTTGTATGACTGAGACTAGATAAGGCTCGACAATTATGTTTTTGTCATCATAGGCTAATTGAAAATATAAGAGGGAAAAAATGTTTATGGGTGTTTTCTAGCTGAAAATTTTGACAAATTGGAGATCAACTGCTAGAAAACTTGGTTGTAAAAACTAGTCATCATCAACAGGTGAAAAATACTGATGACTAATAGTGTCTCCATTTAGGGAGGGCAGCTTCTTTTCAGGAGGTGTCTAGAATTTCAGATCTCAGTTCTTTGAAGACCAATGCCTTTATCCATTGGCACACATTTCTTTCTTCCTTGATGCTATTTCTGAAAATTGATAGCATGATTAGCATCAAATAAATTTCTACCTACCCCACTATATTTCCTAACATTTTTTCTGCTTTTGGGTGCATTTGAACTAGCAACCCTTTGACATAATATTTTTGAAAAATGACACTATCTAGTTCTACACTTATATATGCCGAGAGTTCATATTAAACTGATGAACTCCTTTGTTTCTCTACCTATGCTAGATCGACTGTCAAGGTTAAGCTGTTTGATAGGATTTTATTCTCTAATCTAAAACATGAAATTGAAAAATTACCAAATCAGGATTAGACAGTCTGATTTGTCATGTACTTGTGGCATGAAAGACAAGCTGCACACAAATATTATTTTTCATAAAATGAAATCTAGAAAATAAGGGCTAGGATACATAGTTTGTTTTTTATCCTTGCTTTCCTCTTTGGTTCTATTTTGAGCATGTGGAACCAATATCTTTTCCTAATCTAGTTTCTTTGATAAGTCAAGCTTACACAATGTTGATTATCTTTCCTCTCACTAACTTATCAACAAATAAATTTAAAACATGTTCGGTTATGATTAGGCTAGATAACTGAATAAGACATTTGAGCACTAGTAGCGGCATTTAGACTTGCACGCTTTCAAAATGACTATTTTTTGAGCATGGGGATTTCTTTCTATTTTTCAAACCACCCTCTTTTTTTACTTTTCTATTGTTTTTTAATTTTCTGTTTTTTTATTTTTTTTTAATTTTTTTTTTCAAACAATGGTATATACAGTGATTGAAAATGTTTTAACTTAGAAATCTTGGAAATGGTGAAACTTAAGCATCTATCTTCATAAGGATCTCCTACCACTCTTGGTCCACTCAGCTCTTGAAAAGAAAAATTTGGAAAATTTTCTCTTTCAAGCATGGCATAAGGATTCATGCATGAATCTCTAAAAAACCCTGTGTTTTCCTGTTGTACCTCTTTATACCTTTGATTTCCACTCCTTCTTTTGTTTTACGTATTTTTCAAATAATGAAGATATTCTTTGTCATTTTTGAAGTATATGATGACATCATTAAGGTATGCCAGTATGCAGAAATTCAAAATGGGAAACATGGCTTTTAGGAGAATGTTTTTGATATCCGGTGGTTTTGTAATTCTGGGTTTGAGGATGGAACTACTTCCAGCATACTTGAAAAATTATTTGAGTTGTCTTCTTTGCAAAGGAATTATTTAGCTATATCCCGAAACATCATCTTGCAAAGACGCATGATTAAAAGCACTTATTATTGGTATATCATGTTCTTGGGTAGGAAGGATAAAATTTATGTCACAAGGGTGTATATTAGTATGTCTGAAATCAAAACAGATCTTATGACCAGCTATTTTGTCTTTGACTATTATCGTTTGGTCAAGATTTTTGTATTTTCTTTTGTTGAAGTTGTTTCTTGGAGTGATGGCAGTGGAATAGTGTTTCTCACTATTTTCTCTATATGAAGTAGTATTTTGAACAAGATTGTAAATTATAGCAGTTCTAAGTCTTTGTTGGAGTGGTAGAATGCTAGCTAGTTCAAACAACTCAGGTATATTTGGACTGCAGTTATCATATCCTTTCATAGGAATTTTTTTAGACATTTTTCCTGGATTTGGAGCTATTATGGCTACAGTAAAGGTTTCAATTGAAGGGGTAGAGTTATGTGATGGTAAATCCTTAAGGCATGGTAAGAAAATTAAGCTTTCCTGCCCCTGATTTCCAAAGAGGTTTGTGATATGCAAGTCTTCTAAGGCCTCTGTTCTGAAAAATTTTCCTAATGTTACTGCTGATGTTTGCCTAAGGTTTGAGAAATTTTCTTGATGGTACATAATGGTTTGTACTTCTTACTCTATCCCTATTTCAAAAGGAACGAACTCTCTTTCCTCAAGACATAACTGATCATGGTCATTATAATTCCGAGTGTCTATTTCATCATAGAGAACTTGGAGCAGTTGATGTGGTGGGTCTAAGTTTGTTTCAAATCCTCTTCGTTGTTCTTCAATGTCTTCATCAGTGTGTAAAATGAAAGAGTTCAGATCAGAATGCAAGGAGTACATCAGGATGTTATCTGGACTTTCTTGGCTGCTGACCATATATTTCATGTGTGATTCCCGATAGAGTATCCTAGTTTGGTTAAACAAAAGAATAGTGGCGTAGGACATATCAAGTTGAATATTTCCCTGATGCTTAGCTCCCCAAGTTCTGGATAAAAGCATTCTATACTTGGGGGGAATGTCTACTACCACTATGTCCATGATCAGGTGTTTTGCAAGTATTTGGGCCAAATTGAAACAAAGATCTTTGATTAAGCCTAGACACTTGACTCTACTCGAATCAAATGAATATAAGTCTTTATATTGTCTTGTTATTTCTAGGCCTAATATTTCCATCACAACCTTTGGCATGAGATTATGCGAGGCCTCAGAGTCTAGCATGACATTGTGTAGGATTTGGTCATGGATATTCATACTGATTTAAAAGGGAAGAGTGGTTCCTTCTTGGAATTTCCCTTCTATTTTTGGACCAAACAACACCTTAGGAGTGTCATCAGCTAGATTAAGGGTTTTTGCATCATTTCCTATATTTAGGACATTTAACACTTGGGATTTATAAGAGATTTGGGCGATAATTTAAGTGAGAGGCATGGTAATATTTATTTTGGTGATTTCTCCGCCAAAATTGAAGGGTGCTTGTAGTTTAGATAGGTTTGTTTCAGTTTTTTCAGCCATGACTTTCTCTATGTTCTGAGTTTGCTTACCTTGATTCGATATTTTGTTCAACACATCCATCTCGGGAATCTTGGTAGAGGTAGTAGGGAGATCTGGACCAAGGCTTGTCAGAATAGTTTTATCTTTGTTTTGGTCAGTTTTCTTGACCAAGATTTTGTTGCTATCTACTGCCTTTTTAAGAATGGCATCAGAAGTTTTAGAAACATTAGTGTCTAAAATACCTTTCTTAGAGTTGTCCTGGTTTTTTTACTTCTAAGAACATACTGCCTATGAGCTTCTATTATGGCATTCTGAAAATCTACAGCAAGATCTTCGAGGTCCTCATAGTTGGTTTCATTTTGATTTGGAGAGAAGAAAACTTTTTCTTCTTCTATGAGGTAAGCCTCACTCTCGTTATCATAACCTATAAGGTTTAAATGACTTTCATAAATGGGTTATGTATCCACCTCTTCCTCATCAATATAGTTTTCATTGAAGGGTGTCATGATTTGTTGGTCATTTTCCCTTGGTTTATTTTGAGGCTGTTCTCTCCTAAAGTTTTGGTTCTGATTCCTGTTTGGAGGATTTGGCTGGTTGTCCCTAAGAGGTGTTTTATCACTTATCTTTTCCCACATTTTTGCCATGGATCTAACCAGGTCATCAATTATAGGATCTGAGGAAGATGTTGAAGGGGTAATTTCGTCACGGTAAGTGACTCTCTTCTCTGATCTCAACCTAACTCTTTTTTCTACTAAGTTGGATTTTTCACTTATGACCACTTTTTGCATTTCCTCTAAGGTTGCAGGTTCCTTGTCTCTTAGTTCATAGGTCATGTCTAGGTCAAAGCCTTAAGGAAACTTTGCTAAGGCTAAGCCAAGTGGAGGTTTGAAGTGAGGCGGGAGGGCATTATAAACACTATTGAACCTAGTGCAGTAGTCCTAGACACTTTCCCCATTTTCCCTTTTCATATTGTTATATTCTGATAGGATTTGAATGGGGTTCTTTCTGATTTCCCACTTATTTATGAAGGTTTGGTAGAGTTCTAGGAGATCATGTATGTTGTTTGGAGTTAAGCTCTTAAACCATTTTTTGGGTTCTCCGCCCAGGCTTTGGGCGAACATCCTCATTCTCATGGTCTCGTCTTATATTTCCATGTATTCAAAAGAATCACCAATTATATCTACATGATGTTGAGTGGTAGTGGCCTCAACTCCGCTGAAGTGCAGGATTTTGGATTGGTAGTCAGGTGGTAAAGGTGCCAAAGGTGGTGATAATACCAAGGGTGCATACCAGGCTACCATGGTGGGAGCTAATGGATGATTTACAATATGAGGGCTTGTAGGATGAGCTGAGGTGTTTTGAACAGTAGTGGTTTGGATGGGTGTGGCAGATGTACTTGGACTAGTGAACTGATTTTGAGTAGATCTGGGGTGATAGGAGCCAAAGTGATGGATAAGCTGAAAGTCGGGAGGTGTAGTAGGTGAGGCTTCTCTACTAGGACTCTGTGGTAGATCTAGGGGCTTAAGATCATCAAAGTTTACTTTACTTTGTGACTTGCTTCTAAAAAGGGTTTTTGTTGATTTTAAGTCAAATGGGGAACCTGCAAGGATGTGATATGTTCAGGTACAGATCTTGCTTTATGGATGGGCCTATTAGTAGCTAAGTTGCCAATTTGAGAATCTTGCCATAGAATCTTCTCTAGGTCATCTACTATGGTAGGGGGTTTTGGGTCTAGATGAGATCTAGTATTGATTCTTCGTGAAGCCAGATTTTGAATTCAGAGTTTAGAAAGGATGGTATTTGTGGTTGTTTTGGATGAATGGCCTCTCTAGGGATTTTGCTAATGTGAAGGATGGCTAAAAAAAAATGAAGGCTAGTGGAGTTTCCAGGTGGATTTCTTTGAGAACTATGGTCCACCAACAAAAATATCAAAGATGCTTTCAGGAAAACAGTTTTCTAGCAAACTTTGAGATGAAGACTTGCAAGGAAGAGTGATCGCTTGGTTTCAACAGTTTTCTAGGCTGTCTGGACAAGCTAATGGTTCTATTTGTAAGTTTATTTCTATTTATCTCCTATGTTTAGATAAAGTTTTCTGAATCACTAAGTTATGCTTAGCTTGTCATTGATTATAGAGTTTGCACCATGAGTTTTAAGTTTTGGAAAGGATGAGTCAACAGAAAGGTATGGTTTATGAATTTTTTGGTTTTTATGGAGTTTTTAGGCCTATTGGAGGCTAGTGGAGTCACCAGGTGGAACTTGGTTGTTTTTGTAGAGATGTAGCTATGGTCCACCACCAATAACTAGGGAAAAGCCAATCTAGGGATGTTTTGGGGTTTTCTGAGTTTTTATGTGTAGCCTATGAGGTTTGGAAGAGTTTCCTATAATTGAATCATCATTTTTCTAAGATGGTGAAAAAGCTAGCTTCTACTCTTCAAACAACACTTAAGCTTTCTAAGTTTGATTTAGACTTCGAGAGTTACTAAGGAGTACTTATATTGTCACTAACTTGGAAGGTCCCACCATGATCTCCATTATGTTAGTGAGCGGTGAGATAAGTCAATCAGATAGTATTCTTAAGGATGGTAGAATGTTTAGGGAATCTAACTTTGTTTGTCACTTAGAGTCCCACCGTGATCGCCATTATGTTAGCATCCCGTGATTTGGTTGATTGGAAAGCCAAGTGACAGGGTAACATCAAACCAAATTTGGAGCCCAAGGACCTAGCCTTCCTGGACTCAGAGAGGGCTCTCTCTATTTGTGTAAGGGATATCTGTGTGTTGTGCTTATTTTGTTTCTGATTTTAGGCTAGTTATGAAGTAGGTTTTTGGTTTTGGTTTTTAAGTTTTGAGGGATGAACTTATCAAAAACTAAGATAGGTAAAAATATTGTTAGATCAACTGGGCTATGGGGTTGAAAAGGTCAAGAATGCTTTCAGATGGTGATACAAGTCATGTTGAAAGGCTAATTTGATCAAGGTAAAATGGATCTTTAGGTAAAATGGAGTGGGATGGACACTAAATTTGTGAAGAACAATGAATTTCAAACATAAATAGTTTAATATATAACATTAACATGGTAGGGCTAACCATTAAGAATGATAAATGTAACTATAAACCGATCCATGCATAGAAAGAAACATTCAAGCAATACATAGAGATATATGACTCTCTAACTTTGGGAAATTGCTATCAGACTTTGGGGAAATACATTTAGGACAAAAAAACAACTCAAATCACTATGAGGAAATGCCTAAGCATAGTATTTCAAGCTATTGGGCACTTTGAAGCAAGATTGCATATTTTAGGCAAAGAGCGAGATTAGTACAAGACCTCCTTGGTTCAACAAATGTCAATCTAATAATCAAATAAAGGTTTCAAAGGTGGAGCTATGACTAGTCATGAGTAAGTAGGGCATACCGTGAATCATACTTACCATGCATAAAACCATAAATAAAACAAGAAAACAATTCCTTCAGTTATCAAAGACCAATCAAGGATTCTTTAATATGACTAAGGAGGAAGAAAACATAGAAGCTATAAAGAAACAAGAAATTTGAAATTCCTCCAAGGGCATGTCTCAAATCTATTCTCTACTGTCTTATAGCAAGAAAGAGCATGAAATATGAATGAAAACTAAGAACACATAATAGAGAGGGACACTATACCATTCTACCAAGTCAAGGAATCCAACAACAGTCCTCTTTCATCATCCAAAAGCACTCAAGAAACTCTCCAATGCATGAGACAAGTCTTTCCTCCAAGCTTGTATAACCATGTATTGCTCTTAAATCATCAATTTCAACCTTGTTTACTTGAAAGCCCTTGGAATATATAGGCCAAAGTGAGGAAAACCTCCTAGTGTAACTAGCAAGCTCATTGGCCCATCAAAAATATCTTAATTTGTCCTTGAGGCTTTGTAGGGCCCAAGGTACAAAATATCTAATAAAATATCTCAAAAATTGCTAAAAAAGGAGAATATATTGACTTTTCCCAACTAACCATCCAAAAAAATAGCTAAACGCACATTAGGAAAAGTCACTTTACAAAAGTACATTTTTCACACAAATACTTAAGAAATATATCAGCAAAACGTCCTCTGTCTTGTAGGCAACTTTTGGATGCCTTCTTCATGTCGAAATGAGGCCCGTGATGGCTCGTTGGAAATATATGAATGCCTAATTTCTGAATATGTTTATTTTTCTCCAAAATTATCACTATAAGTCCCCCAAAAACTGAAATGTGTGTAAAAACTCAAAAAATAGACTTTGCTGATAAACAGGGTAGAGTGTGGAAAAAGCGAGTTTTTTTCGCCATTTTGGGGGAGAAAATCATCTTCAATTGTTTTGAAAATCGCTGAGTAGGTGCCCCTGAAATTATGGAATCTAATGATACCATTTTCATCCCTTGAGGATGCCTCAAACATAAATGGCGATTGCCCATGTTTTTAAGCAAAAAGCCAAAAATGACAAAAAAACAAAACTTGTTCAATTTTTCCCAATTTCAGCGAGAATGACCCTCAAGGGTTTTCAGAAACATGCTGAGAAGCTGAGGCCAAAATTTGAAGCTTTGAGGTGTCTTTCTTCATTTTTGGTGTCGGGCACCTCCTTTGAGCTTCTTTGAGCTTTTCCTATGTGGCCTTTAATTTCCGTCGGGCAAACTGATTGAGCTTCTTATAGTGCCCGATCATTCTTCTTTGAAGGTGCAAACTTCTATTTTCCTTTTCCAACTTTTCCTCCAAGTGCCTATTCACGCTCTCAAGCCATGCTTCCTGATTCTCCTTTATCTCTTGGGCGAGTAAAGTGGTGAGCGGAAATGATCAGACATAGGCAACCTCTTCCTCCTTTTGCTTTTCCAAATCTCTTTTGAGCCCGATAGTCCTTGGCCTCTTTCTTTTGGGCTGATCTTCATCTTCATCATCACTGAATTCCCCCATAAGCTCATCTAGCTTGTTTTGCACCTTGGAGGCCTCTCTTTGATATTTGAAAGTGCGGGCTTCAAATATTTCCATTTGACCACTCATTTGTTTGTTCTGCATCTGTAAGACATGAATAATGTCCTTTGAGCTTTTGAGATTGGCTTGCAGCTCACAGATTTGATCTTCTCTATTCTGCAAGAGGGTTTCAAGGATCTTGGCCTCATTCTCACTGTCCTCACTTTGGATTTGGATTATGTCAAAGTCTCTCTCCTTTTCATGGTTGCTTTCTTCTTTCTCCTTTCCCTTGCTTTGGGTGGCTCTCTTGGTCTTCCTCCTGTTGGGTAATTTGACAATGGGCTGCTTGGGAAATTTCCCCTTGCTTTGGAGGGCCCTAGTAACATTTCGAGTTATAGTTTTAGGAACCCTTTTCCTTGATGTATGGGGCTTGGCCACTTTTGGAGAAGAAAGCATGGCCCCTTGCCTAGGAGAGGCAGCTAGCACATGCTCTATTGGGTCTTTTCCCTTGTTACTTTCCTCATCATGCTTGCTATTGTTTTGAGTTTCTTAATGAATTCTTTGACTGTCTTCTTGCATGTATTTTTGAGGGCTACCCTCTTTACTCTTGTCTTTGTTGTCTCTAGGACTTTGAGGCTCTCTCTCTTCAATGTTTTGGGCTTCATCTTCATATTTTTTGCTGCTGTGAGGACTACCAATATCCTCATCAAAATTCCTAATCTCCTTATCATTTCTCTCCTCACTGTTTTGAGTTTGTTCATGGCGATTTTCTTCATCACTGTGCTGCATATTATCACTGTGATGCTCTTCACATTGCTGCCCTTCTTCATCATGCTGTTGCTATTCATATTTACCATAATTTTCTTCCACATCATGCTCTTCTTTCTCATCATGTTCTTCTTCATGTTCAATTACGGGAAATTTGAGCTTCTTGGGAATGGGCTTACTTGAATAAGGTGAAGGATGGTGAGTGAAGGTAAAGGAGATGTATGGAATGAAAGAATAGTGGCGAAATATTGATGTGCAATGAAAGTTTCCCAAGATATTTCCTTCTTCTCAAGCTGATGAAGAATGATAACCTTGATGAGGGAATGATGGAAAAGGCAAGCTGACTGCAGAGAAGGAGGTCTTTTCTGAATAGTGGAGGCCATTTTTTCAATACTTCTATGGAGGAAGAAATGGAGAATTAACAATTTGGCTCTTGTGAAATGAATGAGCAAATCAACATGGTAAGCATAGACCCGAGAGAACCTTCCCTCGCAAGTGAAGTATTTCATGACTATCTTCATGAGGGGGGCATAACTAGTCAACAGATATGAGAAGGGAAATATAGATGGACATGTATCCTGATGCTCCAGCTTTAAAAAGGGTTTGTACTGTTCTGAGTCTAGGTGGCTCTGTTTAAACCACTTTTCTCCGACATAAGGGATTTTGGTGGCCTTGGAAATGGATCTAGGAGAAAACTTGAAATCCAAGCCTGCCAGCTGAAAGTGTTTCCCCTTAAATCTCAAATCACAAAGATGTGTCAAGGGGGAATAGATTTTCACCTCCTGCACCCTTTGAGAAAACTCTAGATATCCAACCTCATGAAAGTTAAACAGGACTGATGGGTGAGCATTTACCTCTTCAGTTGAAATAGGTTCAAATATCCTATCAAGGCCACTCCTGCTGTCCTACCTGGGAAGCATCTTGTTTTGAATACTCTTGCTGACTGACAAAAACAAGTTGTCTCAAGTGGTCCTTGAAATGGCTTCTCAAGAACATACCCTATCCTCCTTATAAGTCACTGTTTAATCCTCTTTGATGCAAATCAACAAGTGTTTGTCAAATGAAAAGAAAACATTCAATTTATTACTGCACTTGGGCAAATTCTTGAAAATATGTGTTGGTGGTCCCTTGGTGAAGAAAGGACTCTTGTGTTTTGACAAAAAAAAACACCCTTCCCTTAAACAAATTTATTTTGTTTATTCACTGTTTATTTTACAAAAGTACACAAAACTCCCTCAGTTGATTTGAACAGCCTTTCACACACTCTGCTTTTGGAACTATAGAGGCCACACAATTTTCACTACGTCACCATACAGAAAGGACTTTAAAATGACAAAGCTTTCAAATTATGATCATTTTTTTCCCCTTGAAAATTCAAACAGAGTCTACTCTTGTCTTAACACTGTTAGGACACTCTTCAAATTGATTTGAGACCTCTACAGATGTGTATGTCTGTCTAGTAATTATTTTATGGTTTATCACTATTCTTGAAGGTAGTTAAGGCCCCTTAAGACTGATAAAAAACACACCATCTATCACTGTAATGGTCTTGTGACACTCACAGCAGTAAACAACCTTGATTTTTCTCAAAAACCCTACCCTCTTTATCACTGCTTGTTCCTTGAGAAAATAACCCTGCCACTCGTTTAAGATTTCAAAAAATAGCAATAAGCAATGGAGAATACCTTGAAATAATGCTTTATGGCCTTGGTCAATTGATTGAGCAACTCCAAAGGCGTTTTTGAAGGCGTTTCGGGTGAGAGAAACATTCACAGGAAAAAACGCCACGTAGTGAGGGGTTTTGGGTCAGCCTTCAAGTAGTGTGTGAATGCATGCACAGGCGCACCGTGCACTGCTACAGGTGCGCCGCTCAGCCATTTGAACCCTTTGAAATTTCACTCCCAGGCGCGCCGCACACTTTTACAGGTGCGCTGCGCAAGCTTGGAACCTTGAAAAGCTTGGATTTTGCATGAAATTTCTTGTTTCTGTTCAGTGAGCAGCCAGGGGAGCGCTTGTTGCATTTTGAATTTTCACAATTGGCTTTGCAATGGTCTCTCCACCTTTTTAAAGTTGAAAAAGTCCAAAAAATTTTGAACTTACTTTGTGAGGGTTTGGAGTTTGAAAAAAAATGCCCCTTTGAGTTTTAAACAAAGTCTCTTATCCTTTATTATTTCATCACTCTTCAAAACATTGCAAAGACCCATCTTTGATCAAGTTGATAATGAAATGTTGTGGCCAACCTTTTTTAGGATACCAACGACATGACCCCCTTTCATTGCCTTTTCACTATTCCTTCACTTAGAAAAATAACCTTGTCACCTTTGTTCATTTCTGACCTTTAGAGGAGCACTGTTCAAGAGTCATACCCAGGATTTTTCAATGCATCCTTTGCCACATATTGTAAGGCAATAATTCGCAATTCTAAAACTTACTTTGAAATTTTCTGCTCTCCTGATGTTTTGATGATAATTAAGCCCGTTGTGAAGTTGATCAAAACTGCAAGGTGCCCTTGGAAATTTTCCTTTGACTATGGATGAAGGTCCTTATTTGCATTCAGACATGGCTTTTACCTATATCCTTTCCTCACATTGATGGGCTTGTCCAAGTTTTGTTCACTTTAGCTTTAGGTTGCCTTTGAAGGAGATCTTTGATAGAAGAAAAAACAAACCTCTTTGATTATTATAGTACCACTGCTTGGCCATCTTCTTAACAACATTTTTCTAGTCATAATCATCCAATTATTTCCCACTGCACTCAAAAATATGCCTTCAAATAGTGAAACCATATAATCAATCCTTGAAACACCACTACTATGTTAGTGGTTTCATCCATTGGAGACAAGGTGTTTAAACAAGTTTTTAGACAAATTCAGCATTTTTAGCCTTGTGCCTTTTGAATGAGGCCACACCTCTGTTCCTAACCCTCTTCTTGTTAAATGAAGGAGGCCAACATAATATTCCCAACCATATGCTCATGTTTGGAGGAGGTTTTACACAGTCACCCAACCCTCTGCTCATGTTTGGAGGAGGTTTTACACAATGATGCTATTTCATTCCTTTTTCAAATTGTGTCATCTTTCCTTGTAGTGCCTATTCACAGTTAAGTAAATAAAGGTGACAAATTGACAATATTCCATGAAGGGCATTCTCTGAGATATGTAATCATGTTGTTAAAATACCCTTATACATCTTTAGATATCAGAATCAACCTGACTTGTATCTGCAGAGTATTACTTGCTAGTCATTAATTACTAACCTTTTTGGCTATGTTTGCAGGAGTTCATTGAATTACCTCTGACTAGTACTTGCATCCTAGGCTCAACACAACATGAGAAGCAACTGTCTTCTCATGTTAAGTTTAATAATTTCTTCTGGAACACTGGTACACTTCTGATTTTGAAAAATACATTGAAACACTGTAAATCCACCTAATATCAATTTGGATTTTGAAACATGCACTGCAGAGACACCAAGACTTGTTAGTGGCGCGACTTAAGGGTGTATCAAGCTTTATTTGCAGAATACGAAGGCCACCTATGACTGGTTGGTGTTAGA
Source organism: Pinus albicaulis (assembly GCA_034641835.2). Lineage (NCBI taxonomy): Eukaryota > Viridiplantae > Streptophyta > Pinopsida > Pinales > Pinaceae > Pinus > Pinus albicaulis. The sequence continues at coordinate 1,459,957,132 of CM076584.1, read as the reverse complement.
TATAGGTTGCTTTGGCTTAGGATAGTTTTCCAAGGGGGAATTGCCTAAAGTACCACTACCTAAGTTAGGGGAGATTTTTTTCAAATTTGGAGTATTCTCTTTGGTATGATCAGATCCCAAGATGAGATATGACCAGAGGTAGGGTAGCTGACCTTCTTATCAATCAATTGGTTAATGAATGAGCTGGGGATAAGGGTGAATGACAGCAAATGACTTTAGCTTATGACAGCTGATGGAAAATTTTGTATGACTGAGACTATATAAGGCTTGAGAATTAGGTTTTTCTCATCATAGGATGATTGAAAAGGTAAGAGGGCAAAAATTTTTATGGGTGTTTTCTAGCTGAGAAATTTGAAAAATTGGAGATCAGCTGCTAGAAAACTTGGCTGTAAAACCTAGTCATCATCAACAGGTGAAAAATACTGATCACTAACAGAGAGAACCTCAATGCAGTTAGTTACCGCCTGGGGGGCAACCTCAAGGCAATTTTTTCCTAGGAAAAACTGTAGGAAAATATTATTTTGGAGAACAACCTCAAGGACAATACATACCGCAACGTTATCAACCTCAAGGATAGTACATACCCTAGGGTCAACCCCAGACTCAGTATATCCCTCAGATTCCTTATCAACCCTAGATTCAGTACGCGCCTCAGGGTTATCAACCTCAAGTTCAATACCAAACTCAAGTTTTCCAACCACCTTCTGGTCAATCATTTGTATACGGAGCTAGAAATTTACCACTTAATTATCAACCCTACATTCAACCAGGCTATGGTCCTTATAGATAACCTTCTATGGGACAATACCCCGGAATGAACATGGTCTGGAATCCATCTCAAATTCAATAGAGTATGCAACCTAATGTGAAGTTTCCTAATCAACTTGGATAGCCTTTGGTTTCTGGTCGAACCGAGCAACTGGTCCAGCCTGCCATTCAAATCCCTGCACCTGAATCTGTTTAGAAGCCTAGGCCTAGTACACATCAGACTCTGCCTCAAACTGCTGCAACTACTACAATGTATGTTCAACCTATAACACCTATTTCTAGAGTATCTATAGCTCTGGTTTCTTCTATCCCTGCATCCGTGGAAATTCCTCAAGTCTCTGTACCCCAATTAGGACCTACAATTCAGAATTTGGTCCAGATACCTATAGGACAAGATGGTATAAGTATGATTGTCATGATTCAACCTAAATTCACATATCAACTGTACAATGGACAGTATCAATTCGGTCCTGTTGCACAAAACCCAGTTTATTAGTACCAACTATATCATGGCTATACTTATCAACAACCTCAACAACCACAGTTTGGAACATTTAATCCTGGTTTCCCGAGAGGTTATACCATTCCTAATGCAAATCCGATTCCTATTTATCTTGGGTATCCTCCTCCTGGAATTGCTCTTATTACTCAAGGTTTTCGCAACCCTAACCATCAGTTACCATTTATTGTAACTTTGGATTTACCTAAATTTTCAAGCCTTAAGAATGATCCAATTTACTATCATCCGTATTGGCCACGAATGCCACATAAGTTTCCTAGTGATATACCGAAGTTCAAGGGTAAGTTGGGAGAGGATCCGTCAAATCACGTTATGACTTATCACCTCTGGTGTGTGTCTAATTCAATAATTTATGATTCAATTCACTTACATTTTTTTCAACGAACTCTTATTGGTCTTGCTTCCAAATGGTACATTGAGTTACCACGAGGTTCTTTTAATAATTTCAATTAGTTAGCAACTACTTTCTTAACTCATTTTCAATTGCCTATCATATATGACAATTGCACAGAACTATTGAATTCACTAAGACAATCCACATCCACATATATTTCTGATCATATTCACGAATGGTGACATCAAAGGTGTTTGGTGAAATTTTTCATTCCAGATCAAATTTTGGAGGAATGGTTCACTAAATCATTATTACCCAAAATCACTGAAGATGTAGCTAAGGGAGGATTTGTTACTAAAAAGCAAGTCATTTCTCAAGCTCAGTACCTTGACCTTGTTTACACGTAGTTAGGTACTTTACATGAAAAAATCCCCAATCTTCCAAAACATGGTCAAAAAACTGCAACTACTTCAGGGTCTCATGCCGTTGATGGTATGATTGGTTCAGTTAGTACTAAAAGCAAGAAGAAATATTCGAAGAATTCTTCTCCTATAATAACTTTACCTGATTCCCCGAAAGGAGAATATTTCGCTAAAGTTTCTGCCGACATTCATGTCGTAGAGACATCTATGAACAAATCTAAATATGGCAGTAAAAAGAAGGGGAAGAATAAAATTAAACAAAATTCAAAAGATAAAACAAATAAAAATGAATAACTAACGAAAAACACAAACCTCGCTATCCTTGTTTCATTTGCGACGAGGATCATTTTACCGAAGAATGTCCACATCGAGTGGAGGTTTCGAAGTTCGTTAAAGGTTCTCAAATGCTTGCTGTCTTGAAGGATCCTTTTCCTACTCAAGATAGTAAGATGATTGGTTCTTCCTCGAATGCCTCAGAAGAGCCCATTCTGATGATGTCTCATGTCAGGATTGCGACGCGATCGCAAGATTATGGTAGTAAAAATCCCATTGATGATAAAGAAGTAGAATCTTCTAATTCAACACATCAACTACACCTCCTCCTGTTTCTGATCCAATACAAATTGAGAAACCCAATCCAGACCTAGTAATCAAACTGCCTACTAAATGTGTACTTCGTAAATCAACTTTTAATCCACATGTGAGAGCTGCTCAGAATTACAACATTGTGGAGGACTTAGCTATCTCCCCTTCAGCAATGTCAGCTTTGGAATTGATGCAATCGTGCCCAGCACAATGTAAATTACTTTTTTATGCCATAGGAGTTGTCGATATTTAGGATTTGAACCTAATAATCTCCGATTTAGAGAATAATACACCCCGCCTACCCCATCAAATGGCTTTCCAGATTCCAGTATTAGTAAAAAATAGACCGTACTTTCAGACTGTGATTGATGATGGGGCTTCTACGTGTATTATGTCAATCCAGTGTTGGAAATCGCTTGGTTCTCCCACAATCAATCAATATTTGACAATTATAAAGGGTTTTGATGTCTGATAGTTCCATCCTTTTGGTATTTTGCAGGATTCACCTATAGGGGTCGAAGGCAAAACCGTAAATCTAGATGTGGAGGTGGTTGATGCCCCTCTAGATTACAACCTTCTCTTGGGTCACAGTTTGTCTTATGCTATGACTGTTGTTGTTTCATTGGTATTTCAGCTTATCAAATTTCCACATCAGGGAAAGATCATTATAATAGACCAGCTCACTTATTTCTCATCTGATCCAGCCTCTACAAAAACTATCCGGCACATTGATAAAACGGTTATCCCTTACAAGGATGTTGGCATAGGTTTGATTAAAGATTATGGTTTACTAGGAAATTTTTCCTTTCCTGCTCCTAATGTATCACCTCCTATTACAAATATTCATATGATTTCATCGAATACTGTTACTTTTGATGATCCTTGGATCGTACCTTCCGATTCCGAGGTGGATTCATTTGATGGCGCGATGACTTTGAGTCCCTTTGAAATTGCATATCAGGTTGTACAGTCGCTTTCTGATCCTTCTTCAACTGAAACTGATCCAATGAATGTGATCCATGAGGAATCACTTTCTATATCTAGCTCAGCCACAACGAAATTTCCCGATCTTGTTCATACTGATGAGCAGATTCATGATCTTTTGTCTGTTGAAGATTTACCATGAGAAGATCTACATCACCGATCTTTGTTCTTACCTGAGCTGGATCGTTTTGACAATGATTTCTCTTCTACTGTTATTGCTGAATATGTCAAAGAACCGCAGAATCCATTGCAAAATCCCGATTCTGAGTTAAATTTGGAAAATATCTCTCGAACAATTCCTATTGAAATTTTAGTTAAGCTTGGAATAATTGAAAACATTCATATAGGTGCTTCCTATACGAACGATGAAATCCAAACTTATAAAGCCCTATTTCAAGAATTCTGTGATGTGTTTGCCTGGTCATATGAAGAAATACTAGGAATCAATCCATCAATTGTTGTACATGAAATTAAGACTTACCCGGATGCAAAACCTGTCCGAAAACACTTACATCAGGGTGAAATCGCGAAGTTGGGAAACACTTTTTGGTGGACAGCTAGAATTTGGGAAAAACTTTTAATTTCTCGTCCGAGAAAATAGTCAACTCTATTTCTCGACCGAGAGTTTTAAAAACTCTCGTCCGAGAGTTTTATTGGGTTTAACCGGAGTTAAAAGTCTCTTGGACGAGAGTTATGCATTTTCTTGTTCGAGAGTTTTATTGACAGAAACTCTCAAGAAGACTTCCGGACGAGAGTTAAAAAAACTCTCGGATGAGAGTTTCAAAAACTCTCGTATGAGAGTTTCAAAAACTCTCGTATGAGAGTTTCAAAAACTCTCGTATGAGAGTTTCGAAAAGTCTCATCCTAGAGTTTTTTCAACTCTCGTCCAAGAGTTTTATTCCTATAATAAAATGCCAAAATTATTAAGTTGTTAGAATTGGTACTTTATTTTATATAAAACTCTTGGTACTTTAGAATTGGTACATTATATAATTTTAATAGTACTTTATTAAAATTAAAAGATGATAAAAAATAATAAAATTATAATTTTATTTTAAATTATTTTATTATTATTAATGACAAAAAATACATGAAGATTTAATTAAATAAAATTTGTTACAATATTTTGTTATATCAATGTTATATAAAAAACTAAAAATATTTTATATAAAACTAATTGATATATTAATATAAATAAAATAATATTCTAAAACACAAATCAAAATAAAAACAACTATATATAATTTGTATAATATTTTTTTTGAAATTAATGAATAAATTTAAATTTAAAAAACAATTGACTAAATGCAATGAGGTGATAAAGGAGACAATCCATAACACCTTAATATCGTAATAAATTCTTGGAAATCTCGAGAAATTTTTGAAGTGAGATGAGCTTCTTGGAATGGGTCACTTTATCTTCCACTTCAGTTTCACACAATTAACTTGAAAGGAAGTCTATTTTCCTAGGTATGGATGTAAGGGAATAAGCAATATTATTTGAACATTGAGTGAGATGCCCTTCTTGGAATGAGTCCTCTTATATTCCACTTTAGTTTCACAAGATTAAATTGAAATGAAGTTTATTTTCATAGGTATGGATGTAAGGGAATAAAGCATATTATCCGAAAAGGAATTGAATGTTAAGTGTGACATTCCAAGCAGAAGTGTATGGGATTGGAGAATTATTTTATTTCAGAAAACTAACCCTTGACCCCTTAACCCTTGACCCATAACCCTTGACCCCTTAAACCCTAATTTCTAACCCCTAAACCCTTAACCCCCTAAACCTTAAACCTCTAAACCCTTAACCCCTAACCCATTTACCCCCACTAAACCTCTAAATCCCTAACCCATTTAACCGCTAAACCCTAAACCTCTAAACCCTTAACCCCTACCCCTAACACATTAACCCCTAACCCATTTAACCACCTAAACCCCAAAACCCCTAACTCCTAACCCCTAAAATCCTTAACTGCTAAATCCCCTAAGCCCCTAAACCTCTAAACCAATCCTAACACATTTAACCCCCTAAAACTCAAAACCCCTAACCCCTTAAACCCTAATTCCCAACCCATAACCCTTGACCCCTTAAACCCTATTTCCTAACTCCTAAACCCTTAACCCCTAACCCATTAAACCCTAATTCCCAACCCCTAACCAATTCAATACCCTAAACCCCTAAAAACCTAACCCATTTAAGTGTTTATTCCATTTAACCCCCAAAACCCTAACCCCTAACCCCTAAAATCCTTCACTGTTAAATCCCCTAACCCCCTAAACCTCTAAACCTGTAACCCATTTAACCCCCTAAACCCTAAACCTCTAAATCCTTAACCCCTAACCCCTTAAACCCTAATTCCCAACCCCTAACCAATTCAGCACCCTAAACCCCTAAAAACATAACCCATTTAATCCCATTAACCCCTAACTTATAACCCCTAAAATCCTTAACTGCTAAATCCCCTAACCCCCTTGTTAGCCCCCTATGAAATTCTTGACAAGCAAGCTGGGGGCTATGTTATTTTGGAGACCTTCAAGGAATGCATCTCCCCTGAAGACAAATCATCCTTGAAGTCTTCTAAAGGCCTTTGCTTTTCTGGAAAAATTCCCTCTGCTGATTTCCCATCTAAAGCCTCACTAGTTATAAATGCTGCTCCTAAAAGACCAACATTGCCCCTCATACTCCTGCAAAATGTCCCTTTTTCCCCATTTTCCTCCTTCTGTAAAAATTCCTTTGCTCCCCTCTATTTCCCCTATTAACCCTCTACACCCCTCCAAAATCCCCTTTAAATCCCACCATTATCCTTGCTTTCCCCAAATTCCCCCTCCATCTCACTATCGTTACCCTTTGGGCCTCAAAATACATGAAAAATGGGTTAAAAACCCACATCCGGCCTTATGATAGGCCTCATCCCCTTCTCCACCAGCTCCCCCACCATTTTCTCCCCATATAACCCAGCGTCGTGACCGAAGCGCTAGCCCAAAGGCGCTTGCCCATTGTTTCCTCGGGCACAATTATAGCTGTCGATCTGCACAGAACGGATGGCGATCGCCGCCCTCGCAGCCTCCGTCAATTTCTCCATTCAGTCCCATGGTGCCCCTACAGTTGATCCCTCAGGATGCATGAAGACTCAATCGGACAGCTGTTATTCACTACGGGGGGTCGCTCCAAAGTTCTCGTGTCCGTACACCTTGGCCCCCCGCACTTCATCTCCACCATTCATTTAAGTCTGCAGATCTAACGGTCCACAGTACATCCATATCGGACGCGATCTCGACCATCGATCTGTACAGATCTGATGGTGCGGAATCTGCCTGCCACAGTGGTCCCCTCCCGCTTTCACTGTTCAAAAACCACGCTGTTTTCATCGCACCACCTTTGGGCAGCTGGCGGTTTTTCCGTGACGGCCAGAGATTCCATACAGCACTTGACACTTGTCCTCCTGTACGATTTCGAAACCACCAACCCCACCCGTTAACTCCATCCTTCGCGCGTTATTGTCCGGACACGGATGCCCAGCGAAATTCCTGCAGACCATCCGATCTGGAGTGGGCCATCCGACGGCTATGACTCGTCGAAGATGCACGATGTTTAATCCAGTTGCGCATGCAATTGCTCATGCCTTGGCCCGCCATCCATTTTCCTTCATCGTTGATCTCCGCCATGATCGACGGTCCAGACTTGTCTGCCCGCTGTTGAATATTCCACTGTCTCCTGGTCCCGCTACGTCATCTCCACGTGTGCCCTCCGTACATTCTCCCTTTCCATTACGTATAATTGGTTCATTTTCGTGTTTTTTCATGTTTTTCATTCGTTTTTCCACTCCGCAAACCACCATCTCCACCAGAGCAAATTTCCATTGTTACTCTGCATTTTTTCCGCCATGTCACCGATTGCACGGCCATTTCCACCATCCACACTGCATCCATTGCCCCCCTCCATGATTTTGCATGGTTTCAAGCGCGGAAAAGTGCCATGACTCATCAACTCTGTCACACAGGCAGAAAATGCAGAAGGGGCCATGTACAAAGACCCAATTAATGAATAAAGGCCCAAGGAGGCATTTCGATGTGACTGTGATCAAAGGACAAGGTTGAAAACTTGTCAATATTCTCCAGAGCCATTAAAAGAGCTGAGTTCGTGGTCAGAGTTGTTTGTGGGAGTGGCAAAGAGAAATCATGAAGGAAATCAAAGGGTTACAGCAGTAAAATTGGAGATTTCAAAGACTTAATCCAGTTTTTCAGAGGCAGAGTACCAGATTCAAAACCCCGAAGGTCAACCAAAAGTGTAATGCACGGGAAAACGTACCACTAGGGTTTTTTATTTTTTTTACAGCAGCAGAATGTTTTCTTCGATCAGAGGACAAAGTGCCCATACAGTCTTTATTATACACCGTGTTCCTAAAGTTTCTCACCAGACAATAGTCCTACATGATCAAAAAGCATTGGTGACTCAAGTAGGGCAGACCTCACTGTTCCTTATTTTATTTTTGTTATTGTACTAACAATACCACAATATTGTAGTCAGAACACCTAAGCCATACTAGAGATAAATGTAGAGATTTAAAACAGGATGAGGCTTCGGCCCTCTTTCCTTTTCTGTGTTTAATGTTACATTTAGTGTTCACCTACCTCCTCAATCGATCTTCTGTTCATCCGCTGCTATAAAACGCAAAAGGAAATTATTGTGGTTGTTGATGAGATATCAGATAAATGCAAGTATTTTCCTCTTGAGACAAGTTCTCTGTGTAATATTGTAAGATAGGCTGAGATTTGATGTATTCAGGCTGAATGTTCAAGCTGTGGGTAATGAGTGTACCTAATTGGTGTTGTTCTTAATATGACAAGCATGTTTCTTTGGATCCTGATCTAAAGCAGCTGGTGATGTTTTCATATCTTTGTGTTTGATTTCATTTCATTCCATTTCTACTGGCTCTCATCAGAAGTTGGGCATAAGATTTACCCTTGATAGGTACCTTATGTTGCTGCTCTCCCATCCTTTCATGTTTTCTGCTTGCATGTGTATCTGAATATTGATTTCAATTGATTTAACCATTGTAGTGGATGTCATTTCCTGCTCTCTGATGTATGAATTAAAGAAATCTATGTTTAGATGTTCTTGCTAGGATTTAGTTGGATGAGTTGAGAACACTGGGAGGTCTAGAACCTTGTCTCTGCCTCACTAGGATCTTCCATCTCAATTAAGCCTTTCTAAGATCCCTTGTATTGCCTCTGATTTTTTCCAATTAGGTCTAGAGTTAAATGACCTTTGGCCTGATCTATAAACAGAATTGGATGGTCCTCCTCCTCTCATTTTCAGTTCTTAATGTCCCATCCCAAATATCATCTTTAAGATCCAAATGCTCTAGATGACTACCCCAATTGAAAGCTTGCACATTGAACACAAGTAAGTCCTTTCTTGACTCCATTTCCCAATGGCCTTGATGTTCTCTGAGTTATCCACCTTTTCCTAATTCCCTCTTTGATCACCCTTGTCTTATATTGGACCCTTCTTTCCTGATTCCCAACAACCAAACATAAACAAACAAACAAACCTTGTGCATATAACTAGCCTAAAATCATAACTTAGAGCCTCAAAGACATACCCTTTGACTCATTTAGAGATATCCCTCTCTGGACCTAGGAGGGCTAGATCCCAGGTCTGAAAGTGGTTCTATGTTGTCTCATCTTTTGGTCTTGTCATCCTGGCCAAAACATGGGAACCCAAACATAATGGAAACTCCACTGGGGAACAATGAGTGCATTACAATTTGAACATCCTTAGGCATTCAAAAACCACAATCTCTGGTTAGGTTGGCAGTTATTCACACCTCTTCTCGGACAACCTCAGTTTCATTTGTTGTGTTCTATTGCACTCTTAGACAGAGCCTGGATAGGGCCAGGTAGCCTCTAGATCTCATCCTCTTTGGGAGGTGACACATCTGGTAAATTCCCTCCTAGTCAATCTCTGGTTAGAGTTTGTTGTGTTCTGTCATTATCCCTGAATGGTGATAGTGCCTGAACACTGTGGTGGATAGTGTGACCCCACCTGGCGACTCCATAGTTCCTAAAAGATCAAAGACTCCATTGGTGATCAATAGGCTTGCTCGTTATCTTGGTTTCACATAAGACTCCATTGGGAGACCTGCCTTCGTAACAATATCAACCACAGTAGAAGCAACAAGTAGGGTTAAGCTGCTTGGCCAGGAAACAACATTCTGGCTTTTAGAACCATCCACACAAGAGCTTATCCCAACCTAGACCCACCTGAAATAGTTGACAATCCGAAGAGTATCCTGAAGGGAGCTCCTACACCTAAAATACCAACTATTTCCAGTCACATTTATAGAGCTAACTTCACACTAGAAGAACTAGTAGCTCTACCACATTTTCTCCCTGACCTAGACATACCCGATAGACTACCAAGAACTAGGTCAGTTGATCATCTAGACCAGCCAGACCCTGAGTTTCATAGTTCACCAACTCATAGTGGTCATCACACTAGGGATAGAGGAACCCCTCCATCTATGCCACCTGATACCCACTTCATTCAAAACTTGGGGCTCTCCCACCCTAGATCTGCGCAGCAGACTTTTGTTGGTCCTAATATCCCTGTTATCCATATACCAGCTGCTCAAGTTAACCCGGTACCCCATCAGAACATTATCATGGCAGCTTGGTATGCACCTTTAGTTTTACCTCAACCCTTGTTACCCTAACCCAACGATTATCAGTCAAAAATTCCACACTTCACTGCTAAAGAGTCCATCACAGCTCAGCAACATGTAGATAAGATGGAGGATTCTTTTGACTATATGGAAATTGATGATGAAACAATAAAGATGAGAATCTTTGCCCAAAGCTTGGGGGGTGATGTAAAGAAATGGTTCAAAAATTTACCTCCTGGTAGTATCCAAGATCTCCCTGCCTTCTATCAAACCTTCATCAACAAATGGGAGGTTAGAGAAAACCCTCGCTAGCTCCTAGCAGACTACATGTCCCTTAAGAGGAACGTAGGAGAGAGTGTCCACGATTACACCACTAGATTCAATAACATTTACAATGCTCTACCTCCACACATGAAACCTCCACAAGGGATGGCCCTAGCCAAATATCCGGATGGATTTGATGCTGACATGGCCTATGAGCTTAGAGATAAAGAGTATAACACATTGGAAGACATGCAGAAAGGAGCCATAACCATAGAAGCAAACTTGATGGAAAAAAGGGCAAGATTAAAAGCTGAGAAAAGGGTAACATATAGGGATGACACTGTAGCTTCCACTTTAGACCCAAATTATGATAGGATATCTAAAAACGTGGAAATACTACAACAAATGATGGAAAGAATGGTTGTCACAGTTAGCAATCAAAACAGAAACCAAAATCAAAACCAGAATCAGAACTTTAGAAGGAACAACGATGCTCCCAACAGACAGAAAGAATCAGATCAACAAGTTATTCCCCCTTTCCAAAAAAAATTAGATGAAGATGAGGGAATCATAGAGGATTCTGAAGGGAATGTGATAAACATGTTTGAAACATAAGACTCAGTCCTTAACTATGATTCAGAGGAAGATCATCCCTCACCTTCATACTGGGATGAGGCACGGTTAGAAACTGGAGATTACAGATTAGGATTTGAAAATGCCATGTTACAGGTCAGAGAAAAATATGAACTTAGGAGCAAAAAGAACCAAGAAAAATCCAAAATTGGGACTCCTGAGGTTACCATCAAGAAAAGGCCTGATAGATCTTCTAAAGCAACCTCTGAAAATAGCAAATCAACAGCTGAAATTTCTGGGAAAAACAAAGAAAAAGACAACCAGAATAATGAAAAATGAGGTGAGTCCGCTAGCAGTACTAGCACTTCAGTTAGTACTCCTGATACAATTTTTCCTAACCTTGTACATAGCGAGAAATTACAAACTGATTTGGTCACAAAGGTGGCTAATAAAACAGAATCGAGCATTTCCAGGAACCAATCCACTTTCAATTTGGAAAGTGAGATTGCAAAAATTAAAATCTCTGTCCCGCTCTCTGAGCTGGCCACTCAGGTTGTATATAAAGGCCAAATTTTGAAAGCCTTGAATTTAGGGGAAAACAATGACACTGTAAATCTGAATGATGATCAACCTGCCCTCCTGTTTGGTCCAAAGATTGAGGGAAAGTTTTAGGAAGGGGTAGTTCCACCTTTCTATATCAGTCTCAACATTCATGAAAAAATACTCCACAATGCCATGCATGATTTTGGAGCATCGCATAATTTAATGCCTAAGGTAGTGATGAGAAGGCTAGGCCTAGAGATAACACAACCCTACAAAGATCTATATTCGTTTGATTCTAGCAGAGTGAAATGCCTAGGCCTAATCAAAGACTTATGTGTGAGCTTGACCCAGAAACCTGCCAAATGTATGGTCATGGATGTTGTGGTGGCAGATGTGCCACCTAAGTATGGCATGCTACTATCTAGATCATGGGGAGCCAAGCTGCAAGGAACGATGCATATGGATGGCTCATATGCCACTATCCCTATATTTGGCCAACTTAGAAGACTGTATAGAGAGTCCTAGATGAAATTCCTAGTCAGTAGCCCTAAGAGACCTGAAAATTCACCATTATACTCTATACACACAGACCTGGATTCTTTCATTCTTTATAACGATTAATATTTAGGAGAGCCAGAATCTGAATGTAGAAATACAAGAAAGGATGCAGAACCCATGGACTTAAACATAATCGCTACCCTAGAAGAATACGATGAAGAAAACCATGGGCAGGGTATTGAAAATGAAACTCAGAGTGAACCAGGAACACAATGCAGTCAGCCTATTAGTCACACCCTTCAAACTAACACACCACGTGGAGAACAAGGTAGCCCACAACCTAGTATAGACCCCCTGACGCAACATAATGGCGAACCCCTGTGGGAGATGAATTTCGATGGGTCCTGTACTAGAAACAATGCTGGAGCAGGGGTGTGGCTACGTAACATAGAGAGTGGTTATGCAGAGAGCCATGATGTCAACCTACATTTCAAATGCACAAATAATATTGCAGAATATGAGGCTCTCATCCTGGGTCTGAACCTATTGAAAAAATTAGGAGCCCATAGGATAGCTGTGAAAGGAGACTCTGAGTTAGTAATCAAACAAGTGAATGGTGAATATGCAGTGAAACACCCCAAGTTGAGGGCATATAAGAATGACACTATGGACTTATTGAAAACCTTTGTGGAATATGAATTGGTGTTTGTTCCTAGGAGTCAAAATGTTATCACTAATGGATTAGCTTTCCTGGCTAGTTCATATCCTAAAACTCCCCCTGACCAACAAATCAACATTCAAACCAAGTTCAGACCTGCAGTGCTAGACAACAAAAAATATTGGCAGGTCTTTGAAGGAGATAAACAGATCAAAGATTTCCTAGTGGGCAGGAATGAGTTTGAATTTTCTGATTTGGACTCAAAATTTGATGACAGCTGCCCAAGTGAGGATCCCCCAGATGAGCAAGAAACACCCTGTAACATAGAAATAAACGTCCTTTCTGAAGAAGCTGGACATTCGACCGAAAAATGTGAAAATGCAGATAGCGAAGAGATAGAGGTGCCGCAGGCCAAAGACAAGAAGATACCCATAGGCCTAGCACCATTAGAGGACCTCTTTGACTTTGACGATGTAGAACAAAGGCCCACTATAGAACATGCAGACTCAGATGTAGAAGAATGCAACATAGGCATTGAAGATAAGCCTAAAATGATTAAACTAGCTAAGTCTATACCTACAAACATGAAGAAAAAATACATTGACATATTCAGGGAATTCATTGATGTGTTTGCATGGAGTTATGAAGATGTAAAGGCCTATGACACCAATATCATACAACACGAGATACCCTTGAAGGAAAATCAGAAGCCTTTCAGACATAAACTCTGTATGATCAATCCAAACCAATTGCTTGCAGTTGAAAAAGAGATTAAGAAGATATATGATGCAGGTATAATAGTCCCTGTAAGGTTTTCTAATTGGATGTCAAACTTAGTGGACATGAGAAAGAAAACAGGGGAAATCAGACTATGCATAGACTTCAAAAATATCAACAGAGCCTCCCTAAAAGACAATTACCCCTTGCCTAGAATGGAACATATCTTATAGAAGGTAGTGGGCTCTAAAAGGATCTTCCTATTGGATGGTTTTTCAGGATATAACCAAGTGTTGGTACTCCCAGAAGATCAACTCAAGGCATCTTTTACCACTCCCTAGGGCACCTTCATGTACGTGAAAATGCCCTTTGGACTGATGAATGCCGGAGCCACCTTCCAAAGAGCAATGGATATAGCTTTCTCAAATGAGGTAGGACACTTCATAGTTATCTACTTGGATGACTTGACTGTCTTTTCCAAAACTGAAGAAGAACACCTTAAACATCTGAGGAATTTTTTCGAAAAATGTAGAAGGTATGGCCTGTCCTTAAATCCTAAGAAAACTGTTTTTGGGCTGCAAGAAGGTAAAATTATTGGTAACATTATATCTAAGAAAGGGATCAGGATAAACCCACAAAGAGTTGAGGGAATACTTCAAATTACACATCAGAGAAACATCAAGGAGCTACAGTCCTTCATCAGGAAGATAAATTTCCTTAGGAGATTCATTCCCAATCTAGCTGAGCACCTTAGGAAAATGACCAACATGCTGAAGAAGGATGCATGAATTAAGTGGATTTTTGAAGCCAAGAAATATTTTGAGTCAGTAAAACTTGCACTCACACAGACCCCGGTACTCATCAGGGCAGACTTCTCAAAGGATTTTCTGATCTTTTCCTTTGCCTCTAAAAACACAATAGCTACAGTCTTGCTGCAAAATAATTCAGAAGGTAATGAATAGCCAATTTCCTTTTTCAACAAAGCCTTGAGAGACACACCCTTAAAGTAAAACATTATGGAAAAACAAGCCTATGCCCTGGTAAAGGCCTTAAAATACTTTAGGGTGTACATTCTACATTCTCACACCATTGCTTATGTGCCAAATATAGTGGTTAAAGATATCTTGTCCCAGGACCTTGATGGGAAAAGGGGAAAATGGATTTCTACAACCTTGGAATACGACCTTGAAATAAAACCCACCAAGCTGATCAAAGGTCAAGGCCTGGCCCAGTTAATGGTTGAATCAAACTTGCAGGCCCTTGACATTAACGTGATAAATGCCTTAGATGAGCAGGAAGGATTGCCCCATCCAACTGTTGAGGAGCAGTTTCAGAACTCTCCTTGGTACTCTGATATCCTTCATGTGCTCACCAATCTCAATGCCCCTCCAGAACTATCCAAAACCAAAGCCAGATTCATAACACTCAAAGCTAGAAATTACTGCATTTTGAATGAGAATCTATACTGGAAAAATCCAAATGGCCTATTGCTGAAATGCTTGTCTGAACTTGAAGTTGAAAGAATTAAACAGAAATTCCATGCTGGGGAGTGTGGAGGCCACCTGAGTTGGAAATCCACTGCAAATAAGATACTCAGGGCTGGTTACTATTGGCCTACACTCTTTAG
Source organism: Pinus albicaulis (assembly GCA_034641835.2). Classification (NCBI taxonomy): domain Eukaryota; kingdom Viridiplantae; phylum Streptophyta; class Pinopsida; order Pinales; family Pinaceae; genus Pinus; species Pinus albicaulis. The sequence goes on along the minus strand of CM076584.1, from coordinate 1,459,941,968 downwards.
TGATGTCCATAAAATGATACTTTCCTGCCACAAATGCCAGATCTTTGAAGGCAGAAGAAAGCTACTCCCACTCCCATTACAACCCATCACCGTAGAAGGTCCCTTCATGCAATGGGGCCTAGACTTTATTGGAGAGATTCACCCCTCTTCTTCTGGGCAACACAAATGGATCCTAACTGCTACAGATTACTTCACTAAATGGATAGAAGCCATACCCACTAGGAATGCCACTGATTCTATCATCATTAGGTTCCTAGAAGACTTCATCCTATCTCGGTTTGGCTGTCCAAGGAAAATAATCACTGACAATGCTGCTGCCTTTGGATCCAAGAAAATGGTTGATTTCTGTCACAGGTATGGAATATCACTTGGTCATTCAACTGCCTATTACCTCCAGGGTAATGGATTGGCTGAATCATCTAACAAAAGCCTGGTCACAATCATTAAGAAGCTGCTGAAAGAGAAAAAAAAGTCATGGCATAAAAATTTGATACATGATTTGTGGGCTGACAGGCTCACCACAAAGAAATCTATTGGCATGTCACCATTCCAGCTGGTTTATGGAACAGAAGCAGTTTTTCCTACTAGCCTTGGAGTACCAGTGATTAAGCTTTCCCAAGAGATTCAGATAGAGGAAGACGGTATGGTGAGAAGAATTAATGAAATTATTCATCTTCAGCAAACAAGGGAGTAGGTTTACAACAGAGCAGTCAAGGTTCAGGAAAACATTAAAAAGCTATTTGAAAAAAGAACCAAAGCTGCTGATTTCAAAATTGGTGACAAGGTTTTGAAGTGGGACTCAAGAAGAGAGGAGAAAGGTAAACATGGCAAGTTTGATAGCTTATGGCAGGGTCCATACATTATCCAAGCCACTGTGGGCCCAAACGCATTTTTTCTACAAGAACTTGATGGTACAGAGCTGTTTGGGGGTCCCGTCAATGGCAGGATGCTCAAGCATTACTTCTGCTAAATTTCAATTTCTAGTTTCATTCTTCATTGTATATACCATCGCAGTTTATTTAAGAAAAGAGAAAGGTGTTTCAAAAAAAAATAAAAAAAAGGAGAAAGGAGAAGAGAGACAGCTGGTCCTAACATGCTCAAAATTTGGGCCAGCAAAGAAAAGAAAAATCATCTCTAATGTGCCCAAAACCAGAGCTGAAATCCAAGAAAAAGAGGTGACCCAAATATGCTCAAAACCTGAGTCACAAAGAAAGAAGGATGTTTCAAAACTGCATATTTCATGCTTTCATAGTTTTGTTTTCAGTTTTCTACAAGTCTTCACTCCAGCAAGTTAGACAGTCTAATCCTGGCTTGGATTTTTTTCAATTTCCTGTCTTAGAATGTAGGAGAAGAAATCTGTTGGACAGTTTAATCCCAGCAGATGGTAGATTAGGTAGAGAAACATATGAGGCCAACTTTCTAATCTGGTCTCATGGAGGAATAAGGGTAGATTTAGAATAGGTTTGTTTTTGTTTTGAAAATAAAATGTGAAGGGTCTGCTAGTTCAAATGCACCCTAAAAGAAGAAAAATGCTAGGATTGTAGTGTGGGTAGGTAGTTTGGTTGGGAAAAATGTTTTTGCTGATGTAACATATTCATATTGTGGCAGCTGATCAAAGAAAGGGATGTGCCAAGTAGTAGGCAACTGGCCTACTCCAAAGATCATCCCTGGTTTCTTGCCTCCTTCAAGAAGAAGCCATCCCCATGTGGAGCCACTGTTAGCCCCCTATGAAATTCTTGACAAGCAAGCTGGGGGCTATGTTATTTTGGAGACCTTCAAGGAATGCATCTCCCCTGAAGACACATCATCCTTGAAGTCTTCTGAAGGCCTTTGCTTTTCTGGAAAAATTCCCTCTGCTGATTTCCCATCTAAGGCCTCACTGGTTATAAATGCTGCTCCTAAAAGACCAACATTGCCCCTCATACTCTTGCAAAATGTCCCTTTTCCCCCTTTTCCTCCTTCTTTAAAAGTGCCTTCCTTCCCCTCTATTTCCCCTATTAACCCTCTACACCCCTCCAAAATCCCCTTTAAATCCCACCATTATCCTTGGTTTCCCCAAATTTCCCCTCCATCTCCCTATCGTTACCCTTTTGGCCTCAAAATACATTAAAAATGGGTTAAAAACCCACCTCTAACCTTATGATAGGCCTCAACCCCTTCTCCACCAGCTTCCACGCCCTTTTCTCCCAATATAACCCAGCTCCATGACCAAAGCGCTAGCCTAAAGGCGCTTGCCCAGTGTTTCATCGGGCGCAATTAGAGCCGTCAATCTGCACAGAACGGACAGCGATCGCTGCCCTCGCAGCCTCCGTCGATTTCCCCATTTAGTCCCATGGTGCCCCCGTAGTTGATCCATTGGGATGCGTGAAGACTCAATCGGACGACTGTTATTCACTGCGGGGGATCGCTCCAAAGTTCTCGTGTCTGTACACCTTGGCCCCTCGCACTTCATCTCCGCTATTCATTTAATTCCGCAGATCTAACGGTCCACAATACATCCATATCGGATGCGATATTGACCGTCAATCTATACAGATCTGATGGTGTGGAATCCACCCGCCACAGTGGTCCCCGCCCGCTTTCACTGTTCAAAAACTATGTTGTTTTCATCGCACCACCTTTGGGCGGCTGGTGGTTTTTCCCCGACGGCCAACAATTCCATACAGCGCTTGACACCTGTCGTCCTGTACGATTTCAAAACCGCCAACCCCGCCCATTAACTCCATCCTTCACGCGTTATTGTCTAGACACGGATGCCCAGTGAAATTCCTGCAGACCATCCGATCTGGAGCGGGCCATCTGACGGCTATCGCTCGTCGAAGATGCACGATGCTTAATCCAGTTTTGCATGCGATTGCTCATGCCCTGGCCTGCCGTCCATCGTCCTCCGCCGTTGATCTCCACCATGATCGACGGTCCATACATGTCCGCCCGCTGTTGAATATTCCACTGTCTCCCGGTCTCACCACATCATCTCCACGTGCGCCCTCCGTACATTCTCCCTTTCCATTACAAATAATTGGTTCATTTTCGTGTTTTTTCATGTTTTTCATTCGTTTTTCCGCTCTACAGACCACCACCTCCACCAGAGAAAATTTTCATTGTTCCTCTGCATTTTTTCCGCCATGTCACCGATTGCACGGCCATTTCCTCCATCCACACTGCATCCATTGCCCCCCTCCATGATTTTCTTCGCATGTTTCGTGTTTTTGCAGGGTTTCAAGCGCGGAAAACCGCCATGACTCATCAGCTCTGTCACATAGGCAGAAAATGCAGAAAGGGCCATGTACAAAGACCCAATTAATGAAGAAAGGCCCAAGGAGGCATTTCGATGTGACTGTGATCAAAGGACAGGGTTGAAAACCCGTCAATCTTCTCCAGAGCCATTAAAAGAGCTGAGTTCGTGGTCAGAGTTGTTTGTGGGAGTGACAAAGAGAAATCATGAAGGAAATCAAAGGGTTACAACAGTAAAATTGGAGATTTCAAAGGCTTAATCTAGTTTTTCAGAGCAGAGTACCAGATTCAAAACCCCGAAGGTCAACCAAAAGTGTAATGCATGGGAAAACGTACCACTAGGGTTTTTTTTTTTTTTTACAGCAGCAGAATCTTTTCTTTGATCAGAGGAAAAAGTGCCCATACAGTCTTTATTATACACCGTGTTCCTGAAGTTTCTCACCAGACAACAGTCCTACATCATCAGAAAGCATTGGTGACTCAAGTAGGGCAGCCTCACTATTCCTTATTTTATTTTTGTTATTGTACTAATAGTACCATAGTACTGCAGTCAGAACACCTAAGCCATACCAGAGATAAATGCAGAGATTTAAAACAGGATGAGGCTTCAGCCCTCTTTCCTTTTCTGTGTTTAATGTTACATTTAGTGTTCACCTACCTCCTGAGTCGATCTTCTGTTCATCCCCTGCTATAAAATGCAGAAGGAAATTATTTTAATGGTTGTTGATGAGATATCAGAGAAATGCAAGTATTTTCCTCTTGAGACAAGTTCTTTGTGTAACATTGTAAGATAGGCTAAGATTTTATGTATTCAGGCTAAATGTTCAAGCTGTGGGCAATGAATGTACCTGATTGGTGTTGTTTTTAATATGACAAGCATGTTTCTTTGGATCCTGATCTAAAGCAGCTGGTGATGTTTTCCTATCTTTGTGTTTGATTTAATTTCATTCCATTTCTACTAGCTTGCATCAGAAGTTTGGCATAAAATTTACCCTTGATAGGTACCTTATGTTGCTGCTCTCCCAGCCTTTTATGTTTTCTGCTTACATGTGTATTTGAATATTGATTTCAATTGATTTAACCAGTGTAGTGGATGTCATTACCTGCTCTCTGATGTATGAATTGAAGAAATTTATGTTTAGATGTTCTTTCTAGGATTTAGTTGGATGAGTTGAGAACACTGGGAGGTCTAGAACCCTGTCTCTGCCTCACTAGGATATTCCATCTCAATTAAGCCTTTCTAAGATCCCTTGTATTGTCTCTGATTTTGTTGAAGAAGGTCTGGAGTTAAATGACCTCTGGCTTGATCTATAGAAAGAATTGGATGGTCCTCCTCCTTTCATTTTCAGTCCTTAATGTCCCATCCCAAATATCATCTTTAAGATCCAAATGCTCTAGATGACTAACCCAACTAAAAGCTTGCACATTGAACACAAGTAAGTCCTTTCTTGACTCCATTGCCCAATGGCCTTGATGTTCTCTGATTTATCCACCTTTGCCTAATTCCCTCTTTGCTCACCCTTGTCTTATATTGGACCCTTCTTTCCTGATTCCCAACAACCAAAAATAAACAAACAAACAAACCTTGTGCATATAACTAGCCTAAAATCATAACTTAGAGCCTCAAAGACATAACCTTTGACTCATTTAGAGAGATCCCTCTCTGGACCTAGGAGGGCCAGATCCCAAGTCTGAAAGTGGTTCTATGTTGTCTCATCTTTTGGTCTTGTCAACCTGGCCAAAACATGGGAAACCCAACACCCCTAAACCTCTAAACCAACCCTAACCCATTTAACCCCCTAAACCCTAAACCTATAACCCCTTAAACCCTAATTCCCAACCCATAACCTATTCAACCCCTTAAACACCTAAACCTCTAACCCATTAACCCTTGACCTCTTAAACACTAATTCCTAACCCCTAACCCATTTAACCCCCTAAACCCTAAGCCTCTAAACCCTTAACCCCTAACCCATTTACCCCCACTAAACCTCTAAACCCCTAACCCATTTAACCACCAAATGCTAAACCTATAAACCCTTAACCCCTAACCCATTTAAGCCACTAAACCCCAAAACCCCTAACCCCTTAAACCCTAATTCCCAAAACATAACCCTTGACCCGTTAACCCTTGACCCCTTAAACCTTATTTCCTAACTGTTGGGGTTCCCATGTTTTGGCCAGGTTGACAGAGACCAAAAGATGAGACAACATAGAACCACTTTTAGACCTTAGGATCTAGCCCTCCTAGCTCTAGAGAGGGATCTCTCTATGATTATCAAAGGATATATGTCTTTGAAGTTCTCAATTGTGATTTTAGGCTAGTTATAGGCTCAAGGTTGTTTGTTTGATTGTTTGAGTTTGGTTGTTGAGAATCAGGAAGGAAGGTTTCACCATGAGACAAGGATGGGTAAAGAAGGAAGCTAGGCGAGGATACATAACTCAGGGAACATCAAGGCCATTGGGCAATGGAGTCAAGAAAGGATTTACTTATGTTCAATGTGTAAGCTTCAGTTGGGCTAGTCATCTAGAGCATTTGGATCTCAAAGACTGATTGGTGGGATGGAACACTAAGGAATGAGAATGAAGGATGGAAAACCCTCTGAATCCGTCTATAGATCAGGCCAGAGGTCATTTAACTCCAGGCCTGCCTGGACAAAACCATAGGCAACACAAGGGATCTTGAAAAGGTTTATATGGAAGGGCAGGTTATGAAGAGGCAACGACAAGCTTTTCACCTCCCAATGTTCCTAACCTCTTTCAATTAAATCTTAACAAAGACATCTGAACACTGATTATATCAACTTGCACATCAGAGAGCAGGCAATAATCATCCACTACACTCGTTTAGTCGATTAAAAACAATATTCAGACACACATATGAGCAGAAAACATTAAAGACTGAGAGAGCTGGGATATAAGGTACCTAACAAGGGTAAATCTTATATCATGCATTCAGATGTCAGTCAGAAGAACATGGAATGAAATGGAAATAAACAGAGAGATAAGAAAAACATCACCAACTGCTGTAGATCAGGATCCAATGAAAACTGCTTATCATGTTAAACACAACACCAATCAGGTACATCACTGCCCAAAGCTTTACATTCAGCCTGAATACATCATATTTCTCAGCCTATCATACAACTGTTACACAGGAAACTTGGCCCGGGACAAAAATGCTTGCAATTCACTGATAATGCAACAACAACCATTACAATGATATCCATCTGTGCTTTATAGTAGAAGAGACACAGAGGACCGACGGAGGAGGTAGGTGAGTTTTAAATGTTACAATTAAACACAACAATGAATGCAGGGCCGAGGTCCATTCTACTTGATACACTGTATATTTAATCATTGTCACCTTCATCATGAAAGAAATGTCTGCTCCGGATACGATTTGACCTTTGGGTTGTAGTACTTCAGGTGATTTGAACAAAATGAAAGAACTTGCTGGGAGGTCTGCCTCATGGATGTTAGATTGCTTTGAACTATAGCTGGGACGGAGAACTCCTTCAGGGACACGGCGCATAATAAATACTGTATGGAGGACCTGTCCTTTATGGAAAGACATTTTGCTGATAAAAAACCTTGATATTACCTCTTATTGATGTTCAGGATCTCTAGAATCGATCCTCGGGGTCTTCAAAATGATGCTTTGCCTCTTTAAACCTCTGTTTCAGGGCTTAAGATCTTTGTTGATGTGCATTAATCCTTCTGCTCTGTACTGAAAATCCCTGCCGCTTCATTACTACCTCTGTCAAGTTAGCTCGATATTTAAATGGCGCCGAAAGGATTTCGGCGTTTGAACTCTGCTCTCCATAAATATGAGTCCTGACGGCCCCATTTCCTGACCTTTCTGATGGTACTGGTTCATTGGATTTGACCCTGATTGTGCCGCTTACCATTAAGGCAGTACATCGAATAGAGGCGGCCCTCTTCCTCTAGAAACTCTGCAACATGGCAAATCTGTGAAGAAACGGTGGATGGAGCGATGAATGCAGGGTGAACGAGATGGTGGTGCGGCGGTGGCGGAAACAATGGTATTATGTAAACAAACGATGAAAATGCAGTGAAGTGGCGGAGTGTACGGAAAATAGGGTTTGGTGTGAATATGCAGCGCAGACCGTTAGATCCTGGCCTAGAGACGAAGATTAATGGTGGAGATTGATCCGTGATATGACTTATGGACATGGCGGAATACATATGAAACTTTAGACTTTGGCGAAAATGTATGGAAATTCAAACAAATGCAATGAAATGCATGTGAGAGGTGGGACCCAACAGAGGCGGAGGGCGATTAAATCTAAGCCGTCAGATCTGAGAGGGGATGGACGGCGGAGATGCAATCGGAGGATCGCAATCGCAAGGGCACAAAGATGAGACACTCAGAAACTTCCGATTGCGATTGACAGGGGAGAGCGATAGCCGTTGGATCGCGAAACAAACGAATGGCCAGGATTTAATCGGGACACAGAGGGAAGGCTTGCGATCGGGGAATCGGAAGACAAGGTTGCGATTGATCGGAGGGTGCGACATGGGTGCTGCGATTGCGATGGCCGTGGGGCTTGCGATTGGCACTCAGCCATTCGATCGAAGCAGATGAACGGTGTGAAACAGATTGCGGGACTTAACGTAATAAAACAATCGCATCGGGTTTTTTCAGTGTTACACAGGATTTTCGCACCTGCCCGGCTTCCGATTGCGATTGGCCCCGAGACTTAAGCGCTTGGTCTTGGGTGACGGGCATATGTGGGGAAGTGGTTGAAGGGGCTTAACGGGAAAGGGGCTAGGGCCTGAATTAAGGTCGGAATATGGGTTTTAAGGGATTTAAAGGGAAACGATAAGGGGAAAAAGGGGAAAAAGGCTAACAAAGGGTAAGAGGGGGAATTTAAAGGGGATTTTAGGGGGATTTGAGGGGTAAAAAGGGGAAATAGAAGGGGAGCCAAGGGGGAAATAAAAGAGGCTAAATGAGGGTAACAGAAAGGGAATTCGGACAAAGGGAAAGAGGGGGAACTGATGTATGTTGCAGGGACAAAGGGAGGAATGATAGGCCTTTTTAGCAGTTTACTAGCAGAGGTGGATTTGTATTAGGCACAGCAATTGAGAGACTTCAAGGAGGGTGGATTTTCAGGGGAAAGGCATTCCTTGAAGACTCAACAATGAATTAGCCCCCTATTTTCTTGTCAAAAATTTCATAGGGGGGCTAACAGTGGCTCCACATGGGGATGGCTTCTTCTTGAAGGAGTCAAGAATTCAAAAATTGATCTCTTGGTGTAGGCCAGATGCCTGCTGCTATAAGCCATCTTTCTTCTTTCTTTAGATTAGCTGCCACAATATATTAGATACAAAAATCAGCAGAAACATTTTCCCAACCAATCTACCTACCCAAACTAGGACTCTAACAATTTTCCCTTGGGTGCATTTGAACTAGCAGACCCTTTACATTTTATTTTGCAAAACAAAAACAAACCTATTCTAATTATACCCTTATTGCTTCATGAGGCCAGATTAGACTGTTGGCCTCATATATTTCTCTACCTAAACTACTACCTGTTGGGATTAAACTGTCCAACAGGTTTCTTCACCTATATTCTAAGACAGGAAATTTAAACACAGCCAAGCCAGGATTAGACTGTCTGACTTGCTGGGCAGAAACTTGAAAGAAAAAAAAAAAAAAAACTGAGAAGGCATGGAATTCTACAACCATGAAAGATCCTTCTTTCTTCCTTGTGACTCAGGTTTTGAGCATGTTTGAGTCACTTCTTTCCTTTACTCCAGCTCTGATTTTGGGCATACTAGGGTTGGATCTTCTGTCACTGCTGATCCAGATTTCGAGCTTGTTAGGACCAGCTCTTCTTGTTCCTTTTGCATCAGATTTTGAGTTTATTAGAGCCGATCTTTTGCCTCAGAGGTTCATGTTTTGAGCATGTCTGAACCTCTCTTCTCATTCTGTTCTTTGGGACATTTTCTTCTCTTTTTTGCTGAAAATGAAAATTTGCAACGGTATATACAATGGAAATGAAACTGGAAATGGAGAATTAGCAGAAATAGTGTTTAAGCATCCTGCCATTGACAGGACCCCCAAACAGCTCTATACCATCAATTTCTTGCAAGAAAAACGCATTAGGACCCATAGTGGCTTGAATGATGAAGGGACCTTGCCACAAACTGTCGAATTTGCCATGTTTGCCTTTATCCTCTCTTCTTGAATCCCACTTTAGGACCTTGTCCCCAACTTTGAAATTTTCCACTTTGGTTCTTTTGTCAAATTGTCTCTTTATGTTTTCCTGCACTTTGACAGCTCTGTTATAAACCTGCTCCCTTGTTTGCTGAAGATGGATTGTTTCATTAATTCTCCTTATCATGCTGTCTTCTTCTGATTGGATTTCTTGAATAAGCTTTACCACTGGTATCCCAAGGCTAGTATGAAAAATTGCTTCTGTCCCATAAACCAACTGGAAAGGGGATATGCCAATGGATTTCTTTGTAGTGAGCCTGTCTGCCCACAAGGCATGTATCAACCTTTTATGCCAAGACCTTTTATTCTCTTCCAGCAGCTTCTTAATGATTGTAACCAGGCTTTTATTTGATGATTCAGCTAAGCCATTACCCTGGGGGTAATAGGCAGTTGAATGTCCAAGCGCAATTCCGTACCGGTGACAGAAATCAATCATTCTTTTGGATCCGAAAGCAGCAGCATTGTCAGTGATTATTTTCCTTGGGCAGCCAAACCGAGATAAGATGGAGTCTTCTAGGAACCTAATGATGATAGAATCAGTGGCATTCCTAGTGGGTATGGCTTCAATCCACTTAGTGAAGTAATCAATAGCAGTCAAGATCCATTTGTGTTGCCCAGAAGAAGAGGGGTGGATTTCTCCAATGAAGTCTAAGCCCCATTGCATGAAGGGACCTTCTATGGTGATAGGTTGCAGAGGGAGGGGGAGCTTTCTTTTGCCCTCAAAAATTTGGCATTTGTGGCAAGTAAGGATCATTTTATGGACATCACTAAAGAGTGTAGGCCAATAGTAACCAGCCCTGAGTATCTTATTTGCAGTGGCCTTCCAACTCAGGTGGACTCCACACTCCCCAGCATGGAATTATTGTTTGATCTTTTCGGCTTCAGTTTCAGACAAGCATTTCAGTAAAAGGCCATTTGGATTTTTCCAATATAGACTCTCATTCATAATGCAGTAATTTCTAGCTTTGAGTTTTATGAATCTAGCCTTTGTTTTGGACAGTTCCGGAGGGGCATTGAGGTGTGTGAGCACGTAAAGGATATCAGCATACCAAGGAGAGTTCTGAAACTGCTCCTCCACAGTTGGATGGGGCAATTCTTCCTGCTCATCCAGGGTATTCATCATGTTAATATCAAGGGCCTGTAGATTAGATTCAGCCATTAATTGGGCCAGGCCTTGACCTTTGATCAGCTTGGTGGGTTTGATCTCAATGTCATATTCTAAAATCGTGGCAATCCATTTTCCCCTTTTCCCATCTGGGTCTTGGGACAAGATATCTTTGACCACTATATTTGGCACATAGGCAATGGTGTGAGAATGCAGAATGTACACCCTAAAGTCTTTTGAGGCCTTAATCAGGGCATAGGCCTGCTTTTCCATGATGTTTTACTTTAAGGGTGCATCTCTCAAGGCTTTACTGAAGAAGGCTATAGGATGTTCCTTACCTTCCGAATTTTTCTACAGCAAAACTGCAGCTATTGTGTGTGGGGAAGCGAATGAAAAGATCAGAAAATATTTTGAAAAGTCAGGGCTGATAAGGACAGGGGCCTGGGTGAGTGCAAGCTTTACTGACTCAAAAGATTTTTTGGCTTCAACAGTCCACTTGATTCCTGCATCCTTCTTTAGCATTTCAGTCATTTTCCTAAGATGCTCAGCAAGATTGGGGATAAACCTTCTAAGGAAATTGATCTTCCCTATGAAGGACTGTAGCTCCTTGATGTTTCTTGGATGTGTAATTTGAAGTATTCCCTCAACTCTCTGGGGTTCTATCCTAATCCCTTTCTCGGATATGATGTGGCCCAGAAGCTTACCTTCTTGCAGCCCAAAAACGGTCTTCTTGGGATTTAGGGACAGACCGTACCTTCTACATTTTTCAAAAACTTTCCTCAGATGTTTTAAGTGTTCTTCTTCTGTTTTAGAAAAAACAGTTAAGTCATCCAAGTAGATAACTATAAAGTGTCCAATCTCATCTGAGAAAGCAATATCCATTGCTCTCTGGAAGGTAGCTCCAACATTCATCAATCCAAAAGGCATTTTTACATACATGAAGGTGCCCCATGGAGTGGTAAAAGCTGTTTTGAGTTGATCTTCTGGGAGTACCAGAACTTGGTTGTATCCTGAAAAACCATCAAGCAGGGAGATTCTTTTAGAGCCCACTACCTTCTGTAGGATATGCTCCATTCTAGGCAAAGGGTAGTTATCTTTCAGGGAGGCTCTATTGAGGTTTCTGAAGTCTATGAAAAGTCTAATCTCCCTTGTTTTCTTCCTTACAGCCACTAAGTTTGACACCCAATCAGAAAACCTTACAGGGACTATAGTGCCTGCATCATACATCTTCTTAATTTCCTTTTCTACTGCAGGTAATTGTTTTGGATTAATTCTACGGAGTTTTTTTCTGAGAGGTTTCTGATTTTCCTTCAGTGGTATCTTATGTTGTATAATGTTGGTTTCATAGGCCTTTAAGTCTTCATAGCTCCATGCAAACACATCAATGAATTCCTTAAACAAGTCAATGTATCTTTTCTTCATGTCTGCAGGTATAGACTTAGCCAGTTTTATCATTTTAGGTTTGTCTTCAGTGCCTATGTTGCATTCTTCTACATCTGATTCTGCATGTTCTATTGTGGGCTTCTTTGCAACATCATCGAAATTAAAGAGTTCCTCTAAGGGTGCTAAGCCTCTTGGTATGTTCTTGTCTTTGGCTTGCAACACCTCCATTTCTTCTTTATCTTCGTTTTCACGTTTTATGGCTGAATCTCCAGTTTCTTCAGAAAAAGAGTTTATTTCTATACTACAAGGTGTTTCTAGTTCATCTGGGGAATCCTCACTTGGGCAGCTGTCATCAGATTTTGAGTCTGAATCAGAAAATTCAAACTCATTTCTGCCCATCAGGAAATCTTCAATCTGTTTGTCTCCTTCAAAGACCTGCCATTATTTTTCATTGTCTGGCACTGCAGGCCTGAATTTAGTCTGAATGATGATTTGTTGGTCAACTGGGGCCTTAGGATAAGAGCTATCTAGGCAGGCTAGTCCATTTGCAATAGCGTTTTGACCCCTAGGAATGGATACTAAATCATATTCAATGAACGTTTTCAGCAAATCTAGAGTATCATTCCTATATGCCCTAAGCCTGGGGTGTTTTTCCGAATACTCACCACTCATCTGTTTGATTACTAACTTAGAGTCTCCTCTGACGACTATCCTATGGGCTCCTAATTTTTTCAACAGATTTAAGCCCAAGATCAGAGCCTCATATTCTACGATGTTATTCGTGCATTTGAAACACAGATTGACAGCGTGGCTCTCCGCGTGATCATTTTTGGTGTTACGCAGCCACACTCCGGCTCCAGCGCTTTGTCTGGTGCAGGACCCATCAAAGTTCATTTCCCACAGGGGTTCTTTGTTTACTTCCACTTCACTTTCTCCCTTACAGCTGGGTTCGCCGTAAGGCTGAGTTGGGAGGTCTGTACTAGGTTGTAAACTATCTTATTGTTCGTAGAGGCCATAGATGTCAGGGAGGTGGTTAGCTTGATGTTCTTGTTCTGTTTCTGTTTCACTTGGAGTGAGAGGTCCACCACAGACCCTACAGGCTTCATTGCTGATTTCCTCTTTGTTTTTAGTGTGCTGCCCATGGTTTTCCTGATCATATTCTTCCAGAGTGGCCATTATGTGGAGGTCCATAGGCTCGGTGTTCTCATTTGTATGCCTATTCTAGGACTTTGGCTCTTCTAAGGATTCATCATTACAAAAAATGAAGGAGTCAAGATCGGTATGCACAGAGTATAATGGTGAATTTTCTGGTTTCTCGGGGCTAGTGACTAGGAATTTCATTTGGGACTCTCTATACAGTCTTCTTGATTGGCCAAATATAGGGATAGTGGCATATGAGCCATCCATCTGCATGGTGCCTTGCAGCTTGGCTCCCCATGATCTAGATAATAACATGCCATACTTGGGTGGCACGTCTGCCACCACTACATCCATGACCATACATTTGGCAGGAATCTGAGTTAAGCTCACACATAAGTCTTTGATGAGGCCTAGGCATTTTACTCTACTAGAGTCAAAAGAGTATAAGTCTTTGTAAGGTCTGGTAATTTCTAGGCCTAGCTTCTCCATGAATACCTTAGGCATTAGATTGTGTGATGCACCGGAGTCATGCATGGCATTATGGAGGATCTTTTCATGAATGTTAAGACTGATATAAAAAGGTGGAACTACCCCTTCCTGAAATTTCCCCTCAATCGTGGGACCGAATAAGAGGGCAGGCTGATCATCATTCAAATTTACAGAATCAATGTTTTCCCCTAAGTTCAATGCTTTCAGAATTTGGCCTTTATATACATCCTGAGTGGCCAGCTCAGATAATGGTACAGATATTTTTATTTTTGCAATTTCACTCTCTAAATTGAAAGTGGAATGGCCTTTGGGAATGTTCAAATCTGTTTTATCTGCCACTGCTTTAGTGGCTGAACCAGTTTGTGTTTTCTCATTATGTACATGTGTAGACACAGTTTTATCGGGAGCACTAACTGAGGTGCTAGTGCTACTGGTTGGTTGACTTTGTTTTTCATTGTTTTGGTTGTCCTTTTCTTTGTTACTCTCAGAACTCTTGGCCGTTGAATTGTTGTTCACGGCAATTACTTTAGAATATTTTTCAGGCCTCTTTTTGATGGTTACCTCGGGAGTTTTAGGTTTGGAAGTGTCTTGGTTCTTTTTACTCCTGAGCTCATATTTTTCTCTGACCTGTAACATAGCATTTTCGAATCCCAACCTATAATCCTCAGATTCAAACCACTCCTCCTCCCCATAAGAGGTTGAGGGTTGGTCCTCTTCTGAATCACAATTTAGGATTGAATCTTCTGTTTCGAACATGTTTATCACATTCCCTTCAGACTCTTCTATGATTCCCTCATCTTCATCAAGAGAGTTTTGGAATGGGGGAATGACTTGCTGATCTGATTCTTTCTGCCTGTTGGGAGTGTTTTTGTTTCTTCTAAAGTTTTGGTTTTGGTTTTGATTTTGGTTCCTGTTGTGAGTGATAGCCATCTTTTCGACCACTTGGCATAGCTTATCCATATTCTTAGACAATCTGTCAATATTAGGATCTGAAGTGGAGGCTATAGCGTCATCCTTGTATGTTACTCTCTTCTCAGATCTCAGTTTGGCCCTTTTTTCAATTAATTTTTCCTCTATATTTACTGCCCCTTTCTGCATATCCTCCAACGTGGTATATTCTTTATCCCTAAGTTCATAGGCCATGTCAGCATCAAATCCACCAGGGTATTTGGCCAGGGCCATACCTTGTGGAGGTTTCATGTGTGGGGGAAGAGCGTTGTAAATACTGTTGAATCTAGTGGTGTAATCATGAACACTTTCCCCTACGTTCCTCTTAAGGGACATGTATTCTGCTAGGAGCTGGCGAGGGTTTGCTCTAGTTTCCAATTTGTTGATGAAAGTCTGGTATAAAGCAGGGAGATCTTGGATACTACCAGCAGGTAGGTTCTTAAACCACTTTTTAACCTCTCCCCCCAGGCTCTGCGCAAAAATTCTCATTTTGATTGTTTCATCATCAATTTCCATATAGTCAAAAGAGTCCTCCATTTTATCTACATGTTGTTGTGCTGTTGTAGGCTCTTTAGGAGGGAAGTGTGGGATTTTTGATTGATAATAATCTGGTAAGGGCAGTAAAGGCTGAGGTAAAACTAGAGGTGCATACCAGGCTGCCATGATGATGTTCTGATGAGGTATAGGGTTGGCTTGAGCAGTTGGTAGTTGGATGACAGGGATGGTAGGGCCAGCAGAATTCTGTTGAGCAGATCTAGGGTGAGAAAGCCCCAAGTTTTGGAGAAAGTGGAGATCAGGTGGTGTGGAAGGAGGGGTTTCGCTGTCCCTAGTGTCTGGCTAGTTAGAAACACTGAATGACCTAGTTCTAGGTAATCTTTTTTGGAGGTCTAGGTCGAAGAAAGGGTCTAATAGAGCTGCAAGATCTTCTGGTGCAGAATTGGCTCTATGAATGTTGCCGGAAATAGTTGATCTCCTACTCACAAGTGTTCTTTTAAGGATTTTCTCAGGATTATCAACTATTTCAGGTGGGTTTGGATCAGGGAAAACTCTTGTATGAATGGTTCTGTGAGCCAGAGTGTTGTTTATAAGCCAAGCAACTTAGCCCTACTTGTTATTTCTACTGTGTTTAATGTTGTCTTGGGAACTGGTCTCCCAGTGTAGTCTTCATTATGCTTGGGATTGGTCTCTCAGTGGAGTCTGATGTGAAACCAAAATAATCAGCAGGCCTACTGATCACCAGTGGAGTCTTTAACGTTTAGGAACAATGGAGTCGCCAGGTGGAGGGTTTAGGATGATTCTAGGGTACACTGTCCACCACAGTGCTCAAGCACTATCACCTTTCAGGAATCTCCTCTAAAGCAACAAGCTCCAACCAGAGATTGACTGGGAGGGCATTTACCAGATATGTCACCCCTGAATAGAGGATGAGATCTGGAGGCTACCTGGCCCGATCCAGGCTCTGTCTAAGAGTATGGTGGATATTCAATAATGGAGGCTGATTCAAGAAAGGTGTGACTTACCAGCAACCTAACCAGAGTTCTAAGTTTCTGAGGTTTAAAGAGTGTTTAAGACGAAATGTACTCAGAAATCCCCAGTGGAGTCGCCATTATGTTGGGGTTCCCATGTTTTGTCCAGGTTGACAGAGACCAAAAGATGAGACAACATAGAACCACTTTCAGACCTTAGGATCTAGCCCTCCTAGGTCCAGAGAGGGATCTCTCTATGATTATCAAAGGATATATGTCTTTGAAGTTATCAATTGTGATTTTAGGCTAGTTATAGGCTCAAGGTTGTTTGTTTGATTGTTTGAGTTTGGTTGTTGAGAATCAGGAAGGAAGGTTTCACCATGAGACAAGGATGGGTAAAGAAGGAAGCTAGGCAAGAATAGATAACTCAGGGAACATCAAAGCCATTGGGAAATGGAGTCAAGAAAGGATTTACTTATGTTAAATGTGTAAGATTTAGTTGGGCTAGTCATCTAGAGCATTTTGATCTCAAAGACTGATTGGTGGGATGGAACACTAAGTAATGAGAATGAAGGATGAAAAACCCTCTGAATCCGTCTATAGATCAGGCCAGAGGTCATTTAACTCCAGGCCTGCTTGGACAAAACCGTAGGCAACACAAGGGATCTTGAAAAGGTTTATATGGAAGGGCAGGTTATGAAGAGGCAGCGACAAGCTTTTCACCTCCAATGTTCCTAACCTCTTTCAATTAAATCTTAACAAAGACATCTGAACACTGATTCTATCAACTTGCACATCAGAGAGTAGGCAATAATCATCCACTACACTGGTTTAGTCGATTAAGAACAATATTCAGACACACATATGAGCAGAAAACATTAAAGACTGAGAGAGCTGGGATATAAGGTACCTAAAAAGGGTAAATCTTATATCATGCATTCAGATGTCAGTCAGAAGAACATGGAATGAAATGGAAATAAACACAGAGATAAGGAAAAGATCACCAACTGATGTAGATCAGGATCCAATGAAAACTGATTATCATGTTAAACACAACACCAGTCAGGTACATCACTGCCCAAATCTTTACATTCAGCCTGAATACATCATATTTCTCAGCCTATCATACAACTGTTACACAGGAAAATTGGCCCGGGACAAAAATGCTTGCAATTCACTGATAATGCAACAACAACCATTACAATGATATCCATCTGTGCTTTATAGCAGAAGAGACACACAGGACCGACGGAGGAGGTAGGTGAGTTTTAAATGTTACAATTAAACACAACAATGAATGCAGGGCCGAGGCCCATTCTGCTTGATACACTGTATATTTAATCATTGTCACCTTCATCGTGAAGGAAATATCTGCTACGGATACGATTTGAACTTTGGGCTGTAGTACTTCAGGTGATTTGAAAAAAATGAAAGAACTTGCTGGGAGGTCTGCCTCATGGATGTTAGATTGCTTTGAACTATATCTGGGACGGAGTACTCCTTCAGGGACACGGCGCATAAGAAATACTGTATGGAGGACTTGTCCTTTATGAAAAGACATTTTGCTGATAAGAAACCTTGATATTACCTCTTATTGATGTTCAGGATCTCTAGAATCGATCCTCGGGGTCTTCAAAATGATGCTTTGCCTCTTTAAACCTCTGTTTCAGGGCTTAAGATCTTTGTTGACACGCATTAATCCTTATTCTCTGTACTAAAAATCCCTTCCGCTTCATTACTGCCTCTGTCAAGTTAGCTCGATCTTTAAATGGCGCCGGAAGGATTTCGGCGTTTGAACTCTGCTCCCCATAAATATGAGTCCTGACGGCCCCATTTCCTGACCTTTCTGATGGTACTGTTTCATTGGATTTGACCCTGACTGCGCCTCTTACCATTAAGGCAGTACATCGAACAGAGGCGGCCCTCTTCCTCTAGAAACTCTGCAAC
Organism: Pinus albicaulis; assembly: GCA_034641835.2. NCBI lineage: Eukaryota > Viridiplantae > Streptophyta > Pinopsida > Pinales > Pinaceae > Pinus > Pinus albicaulis. The sequence continues at coordinate 1,459,924,012 of CM076584.1, read as the reverse complement.
ATGGCAGATCTATGAAGAAACGGTGGACGGAGCGATGAATGCAGGGTGAACGAGACGGTGGTGCGGTGGTGACGGAAACAACGGTATTATGTAAACGAACGATGAAAATGCAGTGAAGTGGCCGAGTGTACGGAAAATAGGGTTTGGTGTGAATATGCAGTGCAGACCGTTAGATCCTGGCCTGGAGACGAAGATTAACGGTGGAGATTGATCCATGATATGACTTATGGACATGGCGGAATACATATGAAACTTTAGACTTTGGCGAAAATGTATGGAAATGCAAACAAATGCAATGAAATGCATGTGAGAGGTGGGACCCAGCAGAGGCGGAGGGCGATTAAATCTGAGCCGTCAGATCCGGGAGGGGATGGACGACGGAGATGTAATCAGAGGATCGCAATCGCAAGGGCACAAAGATGAGACACTCACAAACTTCTGATTGCGATTGATAGGGGAGAGCGATAGCCATTGGATCGCGAAACAAACGAACGGCTAGGATTTAATTGAGACACAGAGGGAAGGCTTGCGATCAGGGAATCGAAAGACAAGGTTGCGATTGATCGGAGGGTGCGACATGGGTGCTGCGATTGCGATGGGCGGGGGGCTTGCGATTAGCGCTCAGCCGTTCGATCGAAGCAGATCAACGGTGTGGAACAGATCGCGGGACTTAACGTAATAAAACAATCGCATCAGGTTTTTTCAGTGTTACACAGGATTTTCGCACCCGCCCGACTTCCGATTGCGATTGGCCCCGGGACTTAAGTGCTTGGTCTTGGGTGACGGGCATATGTGGGGAAGTGGTTGAAGGGGCTTAACGGGAAAGGGCTAGGGCCTGAATTAAGGTTGGAATATGGGTTTTAAGGGATTTAAAGGGAAACGATAAGGGGAAAAAGGGGAAAAAGGCTAACAAAGGGTAAGAGGGGGAATTTAAAGGGGATTTTTGGGGGATTTGAGGGGTAAAAAGGGGAAATAGAAGGGGAGCCAAGGGGGAAATAAAAGAGGCTAAATGAGGGTAACAAAAAGGGAATTCGGACAAAGGGAAAGAGGGGGAACTGATGTATGTTGCAAGGAAAAAGGGAGGAATGATAGGCCTTTTTAGTAGTTTACTAGCAGAGGTGGATTTGTATTAGGCACAGCAATTGAGAGACTTCAAGGAGGGTGGATTTTCAGGGGAAAGGCATTCCTTGAAGACTCAACAATGAATTATCCCCCTATTTTCTTGTCAAAACTTTCATAAGGGGGCTAACAATAACCCCTAAACCCTTAAACCCTAATTCCCAATCGCTAACAAATTCAACACCATAAACCCCTAAAAACCTAACCCATTTAAGTGTGGATTCCATTTAACACCCAAAACCCTAACCCCTAACCCCTAAAATCCTTCACTTCTAAATCCCCTAACCCCCTAAACCTCTAAACTTGTAACCCATTTGACCCCCTAAACCCTAAACCTCTAAACCCTTAACCCCTAACCCCTAAAACCCTAATTCCCAACCCCTAACCAATTAGACACCCTAAACCCCTAAAAACCTAACCGATTTAACCCCATTAACCACTAACTTCTAACCCCTAAAATCCTTAACTGCTAAATCCCCTAATCCCCTAAACCTCTAAAGAAACCCTAACCCATTTAACCCCCTAAACCCTAAACCTATAACCCCTTAAACCCTAATTCCTAACTCATAACCCATTCAACCCCTTAAACACCTAAACCTCTAACCCCTTAACCCTTGACCCCTTAAACCCTAATTTCTAACCGGGCTAACCCATTTAACCCCCTAAACCCTAAACCTCTAAACCTTCAACCCCTAACCCATTTACCCCCACTAAACCTCTAAACCCCTAGCCCATTTAACCCCTAAACCCTAAACCTCTAAACCCTTAACCCATACCCCTAACCTGTTAACCCCTAACCCATTTAAGCCCCTAAACCCCAAAACCCCTAACCACTTCAACACCCTAAACCACTAAAAACCTAACCCATTTAAGAGTGGCTCAATTTAACCCCCAAAACCCTAACCCCCAACCCCTAAAATCCTTCACTGCTAAATTCCCTAACCCCATAAACCTCTAAACCTATAACCCATATAACCCCCTAAACGCTAAACCTCTAAACCCTTAACCCCTAACCCCTTAAACCTTAATTCCCAACCCATAACTCTTGACCCCTCAAACCCTAATTCCTAACCCCTAAACCCTTAACACCCCAAACCCTAAACCTCTAAACCCTTAACCCCTAACCCATTTACCCCCACTAAACTTCTAAACCCCTAACCCATTTAACCCCTAAACCCTAAACCTCTAAACCCTTAACCCCTACCCCTAACACATTTAAGCCACTAAACCCCTAAACCCCTAACCAATTCAACACCCTAAACCCATAAAAACCTAACCCATTTAAGTATGGATTCCATTTAACCCCCAAAACCTTAACCCCTAACCCCTAAAATCCCTCACTACTAAATCCCCTAACCACCTAAACCTCTAAATCTGTAACCCATTTAAGCCCCTAAACCCAAAAACCCCTAACCAATTCAACACCCTAAACCCCTAAAAACCTAACCCATTTAAGTGTGGATTCCATTTAGCCCCAAAAACCCTAACCACTAATAACTAAAATCCTTCGCTGCTTAATCCTGTAACCCCCTAAACCTCTAAACCTATACCACATTTAACCCCCTAAACCCTAAAACTCTAAACCCTTAACCCCTAACCCCTTAAACCATAATTCCCAACCCATAACCCTTGACCCCTTAAACCCTAATTCGTAACCCCTAAACCCTTAACCCTAAACCCTAAACCTCTAAACCCTTAACCCCAACCCCTAACCCGTTAACCCTTAACCCATTTAAGCCCCTAAACCCCAAAACCCCTAACCCCTTAAACCCTAATTCCCAACATATAACCCTTGACCCCTTAAACCCTAATTCGTAACCCCTAAACCCTTAACCCCTAATCCCTTAAACCCTTATTCCCAACCCCTAACCAATTCAACACCCTAAACCCCTAAAAACCTAACCCATTTAAGTGTGGATTCAATTTAACCTGCAAAACCCTAACCCCTAACCCCTAAAATCCTTCGCTTCTAAATCCCCTAACCCCCTAAACCTCTAAACCTGTAACCCATTTAACCCCCTAAACCCTAAACCTCTAAACCCTAATCCCCTAACCCCCTAAACGTCTAAACCAACCCTAACCCATTTAACCCCCTAAACCCTAAACCTATAACCCCTTAAACCCTAATTCCCAACCCATAACCCATTCAACCCCTTAAACACATAAACCTCTAACCCCTTAACCCTTGACCCCTTAAACCCTAATTACTAACCCCTAACCCATTTAACCCCCTAAATCCTAAACCTCTAAACCCTTAACCCATACCCCTAACCTGTTAACCCCTAACTTCTAACCCCTAAAATCCTTAACTGCTAAATCCCCTAACCCCCTAAACCTATAAACCAACCCTAACCCATTTAACCCCCTAAACACTAAACCTATAACCACTTAAACCCTAATTCCCAACCCATAACTCATTCAACCCCTTAAACACCTAAACCTCTAACCCCCAACCCTAAAAACCCCCAAAACCCTAACCCCCAAAACCCTAACCCCCAACCCCTAAAATCCTTCACTGCTAAATTCCCTAACCCCATAAAACTCTAAACCTATAACCCATTTAACCCCCTAAACCCTAAACCTCTAAACCATTAACCCCTAATCCCTTAAACCATAATTCCCAACCCATAACCCTTGACCCCTTAAACCCTAATTCCCAACCCCTAAACCCTTAACCCCCTAAACCCTAAACCTCTAAACCCTTAACCCCTAACCCATTTACCCCTACTAAACCTCTAAACCCCTAATCCATTTAACCCCTAAACCCTAAACCTCTAAACCCTTAACCCCTACCCTTAACTCGTAAACTCCTAACCCATTTAAGCCCCTAAACCCCAAAACCCCTAACCCTTAAACCCTAACTCCCAACCCATAACCCTTGACCTCTTAAGCCCTAATTCCTTACCACTAAACCCTTAAACCCTAACCACTTCAACCCTAATTCCCAACCCCTAACCAATTCAACACCCTAAACCCCTAAAAACCTAACCCATTTAAGTGTGGATTCCATTTAACCCCCAAAACCCTAACCCCTAACCCCTAAAATCCTTCACTGCTAAATCCCCTAACCCCCTAAACCTCTAAACCTGTAACCCATTTAACCCCCTAAACCGTAAACCTCTAAACCCTTAACCCCTAACCCGTTAAACCCTAATTCCCAACCCCTAACCAATTGAACACCGTAAACCCCTAAAAACCTAACCCATTTAAGTGTGGATTCCATTTAACCCCCAAAACCCTAAACCCTAACCCCTCAAATCCTTCACTGCTAAATCCCCTAACCCCCTAAACCTCTAAACCTGTAACGCATTTAACCCCTAAACCCTAAACCTCTAAACCCTTAACCCCTAACCCCTTAAACCCTAATTCCCAACCCCTAACAAATTCAACACCCTAAACCCCTAAAAACCTAACTCATTTAACCTGATTAACCACTAACTTCCAACCCCTAAAATCCTTAACTGCTCAATCCCCTAACCCCGTAAACCTCTAAACCAATCCTAACCCATTTAACGCCCTAAACCCTAAACCTATAACCCGTTAAACCCTAATTCCCAACCCATAACCCATTCAACCCCTTAAACACCTAAACCTTTAACCCCTTAACCCTCAACCCCTTAAACCCTAATTCCTAATGGGGCTAACCCATTTAACCCCCTAAACACTAAACCTCTAAACCTTTAACCCCTAACCCATTTACCCCCACTAAACCTCTAAACCCCTAACCCATTTTACCCCTAAACCCTAAACCCTTAACCCATACCCCTAACTCGTTAACCCCTAACTCATTTAAGCCCCTAAACCCAAAAACCCCTAACCACTTCAACACCCTAAACCCCTAAAAACCTAACCCATTTAAGAGTGGCTCCATTTAACCCCTAAAATCCTTCACTGCTAAATCCCCTAACCCCCTAAACCTCTAAACCTGTAACCCATATAACCCCCTAAACCCTAAACCTCTAAACCCTTAACCCCTAACCCCTTAAACCTTAATTCCCAAACCATAACTCTTGACCCCTTAAACCCTAATTCCTAACCCCTAAACCTTAAACCTCTAAACCCTTAACCCCTAACCCATTTACCCCCACTAAAACTCTAAACCCCTAATTCATTTAACCCCTAAACCCTAAACCTCTAAACCCTTAACCCCTACCTCTAACCCGTTAACCCGTAACCCATTTAAGCCCCTAAACCCCAAAACCCCTAACCAATTCAACACCCTAAACCCTGAAAAACCTAACCCATTTAAGAATGGATTCCATTTAACCCCCAAAACCCTAACCCCTAACCCTCTAAATTTGTAACCCATTTAAGCCCCTAAAACGAAAAACCCCTAACCAATTCAACACCCTAAACCCCTAAAAACCTAAACCATTTAAGTGTGGATTCCATTTAACCCCTAAAACCCTAACCCCTAACCCCTAACCCCTAAAATCCTTCGCTGCTAAATCCCATAACCCCCTAAACCTCTAAACCTATACCCCATTTAACCCCCTAAACCCTAAACTTCTAAACCCTTAACCCCTAACCCCTAACCCCTTAACCCCCTAAACCCTAAAACTCTAAACCCTTAACCCCTAACCCATTTACCCCTACTAAACCTCTAAACCCCTAATCCATTTAACCCCTAAACCCTAAAACTCTAAACCCTTAACCGCTACTCGTAACCTGTTAACCCTTAACCCATTTATGCCCCTAAACCCCAAAACCCCTAACCCCTTAAACCCTAATTCCCAACCCATAACTGTTACACTAAAAATTGTCACCTTGACATTCTGCTAACTGTATGAGATCATTAACACTCATACATGCCTCCTCTGCAAGTCTTACAACCTTTGTTCCTCATTCCAAGCCCTGAAACTGGAGGAAAAACCCTTAAAACTCAAAAAAGCCGTGGGTACGCAGTTAATATGAGAATTACCTGCGTTCTTAGCTAGGGTACGCAGGTAATGTGAAGAGGAACTGCGTTCTAGAACGCAATTTTCCAGTGTTATACCTGTGAACTTCCTGTAAAGTCAAAAAAGCGCGAAATCAAAGTAAAAAAGTTGATTTTTGGTCAATTCTGGAAGGTTCTAGATGAGATTTTTTGGGGATGAGTAGGCTCTGGTAAGGTGCATGTATCCCACACCTTAAGGAACTAATCCCTTGATGTGAGGAGCCTATTCCTTTGAAAGAGGATTCTATCCCTTTAAAGGTGGAATCCTAACCTCCTCATCTGCTCTATAAAAGGAGGCATTGGGTAGCCTCAAGGGGTTAAGTTAATGAACAAGAAAACTAATGGAGGATTGAAGAAGTTAAGTTTGGATTGAGTTGAAGTGTTGTTGAGATTTAGACTTCTTTCTGCTGAGCTTTTGAGAGGAAAGATCACATACCTCTATGTGCTCTTGAAGGAAGAGTGCAAGACTTATCAAAGTAGAGGAGACTCCTGCTTCGGACCCCGGGAAGGCTTTTCGAACATCAAGGCTAAGGTTGTAAGGTTCTTCTGTATATTTTAAGATTAATACAGTCAAGTTCTGTTTTTCTCAATAAATTGTCGTTCGATTGTTTATTTCAATAAGCTGTCGTTTGATTGTTTATTTCATAGATTCCTTGATCACTATGATAGGTATGTTTTATGATTATTTGTTATAAAGGTGCTATTGATATTTGCTTATTTGTGATTGTAGATCAACGAAAGATGATACTTTCTTGCGACAAAAGAGCTCTTGTTGCAATGAAGGATTATTGATAAGACAGAAGCACTATGAGTGCAAATAAGCATTTGGATCTAAGGTAGGATCGACACCTTCATAGCATTTATTTGTAAAACGAATATATTTAGAGAAAGACAAACTTAGTTGTTTGTTTGTTGCTAGATTGTCTTCTGACACTAGGGAGATCGACCTTGTCCACAAGAACGATTTATCCGTCCAACAAATTGGCGACTCCACTGGGGAAAGAACTTGTTGTTTTTGGTTCTCTTTTATTTTGTTTTGAGGAAAAAAATTTCCTGGTTTTTGATTGATGGATATCTACCTGGGTAGCTTAGGTTTTCTCTATTTTTGAAAATTTTGAAATTTTTTACATTTTTCTTGAACTTTTCTGGGGACCGCACTTTGCCTTCTTTGGACAGTGTGGGCAGTTTCGCATGTTTTCTTTAGTAAACAGTGCGGTACCGCACCTGTTACTTCTGGAAGCCTGCGGACACTGTTAAATTTTTTGAAAAACTTTAGATTTCTTTTTTCCAGTTTAGTTTAGATTTAATTTAGGATTCTTAGCATCTACCCAAATCTGTATTTTTCTGTCAAAAAATCTCTTATTTCTATATTTCTTTCAGCAATCCTTCATCTCATCAATCTCCGTTAATTGGGTGTTTTGAGTCTCTTTTTTTAGAAATTCTTAATTTTATTTCCTTTGGTCATTACTTGGAGGTTTGGCTAAATCTTGGGGGGCTAAATTATGTATGAGTGTTAATCGCCTTTGAGTGTTTTTTGATCTTTGGAACTCTCACCCGATTTTCTTGACTTCCACTTGATTGGTTCTTAGATTACATTAGAATGATCCTGTGTTTGAGAATTCTCTTGCATAGATCACATTTGCATAATCAGAATTCTCATTTTCAGAATATGAATGAAAAATGTGCATAGATTACATTTGCATAATTTTTAAGTGAATTGTGCATAGATTACAACTGCATAGTTTACATTCTGAAAAATCAATTGTAGATTTAGATCGGTTTTCTTTGATTTCAATTTAGATGTTTTTATGCTTGTTTTAAAAATAAAAAAATAAAAAAATTGTTTTGGGATTGATTTGCATCATTTTTTCTTGATGAAATTAGTGCATTAGAGAATTTGTTATATTTTCTCTTAGTGATCAATTTTTTGCATTGTTGGAAGTGGATGGAAACTCTCTCCTTACTTTAGTTAGGATTCATTGAATTGAAAAGATTACATTATCATATTCGATTTCATTCAGTTTTGGTTTGGGTCATAACACCAATGGTTTCATATCAATTTAGCCCTTTGAGTAATAACATCCTAAATAACACAGCGCTTAATTAAAATTAATCTAGTAATTTTTACATTTTTAGGGCTCTTTCCACCAATATAGCTCAGGACTAGTGCTTTGGAATAGGTTGTAGTTAACTTTCCAAAGCAACTAAAACAAACAAGTAGATAAATCTTGTGGTAGGAAAAACTCCAATTGTTACATGTATGCTCTGGGAAGCTCCTCCTAAAGGAGTCAAGCACGAGATCATATCTGAACCAGTGAGGTAATTAATCCTTCCTCATTAGGAACGATAGAAGATATACACGTATTAACAACGGTAAACCTCAGATAGACCATTGTCGAGGAGCCTGGGGTCACTTGTCGGTATACCTTGGATTATGTCAAGGAGCCTTCAAGGGGATTGAGGTTTGTTACTCTGCCCTTGCGTGTGTGTTGGATCGTAAACTGTTCCCCCAGGTATATTTGTTTCTGTTGGTAACCTTAGTGGCCATAATCTATACGATTCTTTCCTAAGGTAACGGTGGAGGGAAGATCCCACTGTACCTGGAGCAGACGTCGACTAGACTCACTTGGACTCTTTGGGGGGTTCTCTTCACTTGAGATGGTTTTGTGAAGAAACTTGTGCCAATCTATTTCATTAAGCAGGTTGTCGGGGTAGCTGTTCCAACTGCCCTTTCTGTATTAAATTCTACGATGTTGGATTTCATCACCAACTAGTGTTTTTAGTACGGAAAGTTACTGTTTGTGTGTGGTTTGACTCCTAGATTTGATAGCGCATGTTAATTTGTTTGTTTTTACTTTTAGAGACCATAGGTGTGAATTGTGAATTTTAATTGTTAGGTGTGAATTGTGAATTGTTAATTTTAGTCTAAAATTGTTAATAAAATTCACTGAAGTTGAATATAATGGCAACTGTTCCAGAATTTACCAACCAAGGAACCCCTCTTAACGAGAATCCTAGTACTTTTCCTTGCTTTGGAAATTTTGGTCCTCCTTATATGGCTACTTTGTCATTACCTGGATTGACAATAGGTTTACTGATATGGTTATTTTCAACTTCGTTGGCCCCGAACATTCCAATTGTTCCACCTCAACTGGATGCTTCACCTCAACAGAGTTCACCATCTCAACATCACCAACTTTCTGTTGACCCTTTACCTTCCTCGCCTAATATTTCTTCCTCCATTTCTTCCTCTTCGCTTGGTAAAATCCTTGACGCTAGTAACCAGGTGGCTAAGAAGAAGAAGAAAGGGAAAAAGAAGAAGAGAAAGAAGCAAGATAAGAAAGAAGTCAACCAGTCAACCATAGCTGTAAGTGTTAGTTGTGTTGAGGAAACCTCCAACACGCATCGTAAACCCAAATACCCTTGCAGAATTTGTAAGGGTGACCACTTCCTTATCAATTGTCCTGGTACTCCAAAGGTCTTGGAAGTATGGTCAGAAAAATCTCATCAACTTTCCATTGATCCATCAACCAGTGATAGTCAGGTTCCTGGGAAAAAGGGTAAAGTTAGGTTTCCTTGTAAGTTATGCAAAGGGAGTCATCAAACTCACATTTTCCCTTACATGGATGAAGCCTCAAAATTGTTGGAAAATCTTCCTGTTCCATAGCAAGAGCTTCCGACTGGTTACCGTAAACTTTCTCCCAACCTACCTTCAACTGACGAAGTGATTGATCTAATTTCAAGTACAATCGATCCCACTCTTCCATTGGAGAGTGAAACTCATATCACTCAGGTTGATGATCCGTTAGTTGATTAAGTGGTCGATTCAATTTCACATTCAGTCGATCCCATTCTCCCTGTAGAGAGTGAACTTCATACTGCTTAGGTTCTTCTTGTTACATGAGATTCTTCTATGCCGGGGGGCATTTCACCTGTTTCTACAGAACCCCCTCCAAGTACTGAGGTCTTTTCGTTTGATTGGAATAGACTGATAGAACCTCATCTTCCTTCCTCCATCCCTTTCCAAATCATTTTGAATTTTGGTGGTAGGGACATACACCATACACAGGTAGATGAAGGTGCTTCTGTTAGTATTTTATCCTCAACTGCTTGGAAAGTTTTGGGTTCCGGTCAGCTTGTGCCTATTACGCAGAATCTGAAAGATTTTAACATAACCATTAGTGAAACTTTGGGCATCCTTCCTAAGTTTTCTATTACTTTGGAAGGTAAAACTGTCTGTGTTGATCTTATGGTAGTTCGAGGCCCCTTGGATTTCAATTTACTCCTTGGGCGAGACTATGTTTATGCAATGAAAGCTGTCGTATCGACACTCTTTCGCGTGATGTCTTTCCATCAAAATGGGAATATTGTGACTGTAGACCAGCTTTCGTTCCCTAGTGTTGTTTCAACTACCAATAATCCGACACCCCTAAATGTTCCTGATTCTAAAGTGGTATCTACCCCGCCACGGGTTAATTATGTGGCAACTAGTCCCATGTTTTCAGTTACCGATGGAAATGAGCCTCTCACTGTAAGCTCATCTTCTTTTGACTTAGATCTGGTAATTGAAATGGAAAAATCTATGGGATTATTTGAACGTGATTTTCTTATCCCTTTTGAGTCCCTTGACATGCATTCCTTCCAACGAATTGTTCTTCCATCTGACGAAGACCTCTTGGAAGCCATGATCGAGGTGTGTCCATTGACATGTGTTTCTTCCAGTTGGAAGCCATGATCAGTGAGTCCGAGGATAGTTCATTTTACTGTATCAACCTCGTTAAAAAATGAATCAGTGGCTGCCGAGGATAGTTCCTTCTACTGTGTCAACCTTGTTAAAAAATGAATCAGTGAGTCTGAGGAGAGTTCCTTTTACTGTGTCAACCTCGTTAAAAAATGAATCAGTGAGTGTGAGGATGGTTCTTTTCCTGTGTCAACCTCATTAAAAAATGAATCAGTTGGTCAGAGGATAGTTCCTTCTACTGAGTCAACCTCATTAAAAAATTAATTAGGTATGAGGACAGTCCTTTTACTTTGTCAACCTTGTTAAAAAATGAATCAGTGAGTGTGAAGACGGTTCTTTTCCTGTGTCAACCTCGTTAAAAAATGAATCAGTTGGTTAGAGGATAGTTCCTTCTACTGACTCAACCTCATTAAAAAATGAATTAGGTATGAGGACAGTTCATTTCCTGTGTCAACCTCATTAAAAAATGAATCAATAGGTTATGTAGGTAGATTAGAAATAAGTATTTTCTGAGGATAGTTCCTGTTACTGTGTCAACCTCATTTAAAAAATGAAACACGTTGCCATGAGCATAGTTCTTTTCTCTGTGTCAAGCTCGTTAAAAAAATGAAACAAATCCTCCCCTAATTGAGTCGAGTCTTTGACTAGATCTCGTAAATTTTAAGTCGTATATTTACGATTAGTTATTTCAGTTTTTGCATAATTTTCTTATAGTTTTAGGTTGGGTCTTTCATATGATCTCGTAAATGAACCTTCATTCCATCCAGCTATTAATTACCAGCAGTATATTTATTTGAATGAAATGAAGCTGGGGGGGCATGCGCTCTAGCAGTTATGCTTAGAGGGCATCAAGCACATTTTTCTCTCTGTTTCAAGCTTGTGCAAAAATGAAACCACTCTGAACCATATTTTTTCTCTGTTTCAAGCTTTTGTAAAAATGAAACCTATCTGGAGTCAATTTTGGTTATTTTCAAGACTCGTTAAACTCATGAAAATCTCGAGATTATTTTGCTATCTTTCATTCTCGTAAAAAACATGAAAATGCCGAGTTCTTTCCATCTTTTCCGGCTCGTTAATCAAATTGAAAGTCGGCCATATGAGTATATTTCTATCCCTTTTTCAAACTCGTTAAAACTTACGAAAAAGAGAAAACCATGAGTACATTTTTATCCCTTTTTCAAACTTGTTAAAACTTATGAAAAAGAAAAACCCTAGAGTCCTCTTTTAAGCCCTTTTCAGACTCTCTAAACATGAAAAGATTGCCGAGCACTTGATTATTCTAACTCATTAAAGTAAATTAATGATCGTCCTTTCAGTATAAGTTTACCCCTTTTCCGGATTGGAATGGAATATTTATGAAAAAGGTATATGTTGACTAATTACGGTCAATAGAGTTCTCTCCCGCATTATTTTATCCTTTTTCGGGCTCGAGAGACTAAATTTACGAAAAATTACACCCACGGAGTTTTCTTAAGTTTTTCTTCTGATTCCCTAAAATTGAAAAACACCGAGTTTATCCTATACTGGACTTGTTAAAATTTAACAGTAAAGGACCTGTTCAATTCTAAACAGGAACGAACCACTCCTTCTTAGGGTTAAAATCTTAAACTAAGTTGGACTCATCCGAAGGATGAGCTTATAAACAAGCAAATGTTATCCTCCTCAAGCTTGTCAAAAATAAAGAGGTACTAGCCAGAAATGGTGGGGGAAAAGAGAGAAAAACGAACCTATTTGTTACATTTTGATTATTCGGAAAACCAGTTAATCACTCTTGAACACGATACTTTTTGTTCACCTGGGTTGGGAAATCCTTTGCCTAACAGTTAATCAAACCATATTGAAAGTCTTCAGCCAGTTTTTGGTATTAGCTTTGGGTCAATTGTCACTAAGCCATCTACAGTGTCATTATGTGTTCAAGAGGATAGTTCAAATAAACCATTCATCTGAAAAATATCTGTCATCCATTTTGACCATCCCTAAGTCAGCCCTTGCCAATATATTTTCAAAACTTGATCTATCATTTCGTGTTGTGGGCTTACCAACAACGGTTCACTTTCTATCGACGACAACTCATTATCTAGGAAGTTGATCTAGAAATTGTCAGTACCTTGAAATCTGCATGCCTCAATGGCAGGTTTCTCGCCTTCGACGACAAGTTGCATCATTGACCTTCGATCGAATGATTCCGTGAGATGTTTGACTTCAACTCATTCATTCACATTTCATGGATTGTACTGAGTACTTTGAGAACCATTGACATTACTAGTGGTTACTCTCACACTTGTTAACAGTTTACATCATTGACTGGTAATCAAGTGGTTTCTACCATGTTTGACTTCGACACATTTAATCGCATGGATAGAATCGTACTAGTTCGAGATGCAGAAATCAAGACCCTGGCTCTAGTTTCTACCATCCAGGCTGCGAGGAATTTTGTTATCATTTATACATTAGACTATTTATAAACAGATGGCTGCGTCCATATTGTGTCTACACATGTCTATACTGTGATGTATTCAAAATCATTCCTGTATCAGAACAGTTTTCTAGTTAGTTTTGATCTGAGTATGGGAATGCCTACCTAAGCGATGATATGATTACATATATATATATTTTGCATTGAATTTTTTTATAGGTTCCGACTGGGGTGTCCACAAGATGATCCTAGAAATTATAAAGTACTTCACTCTTCATATATGACAGACTTCATCTTCATCTATTCCAGAATTCGCACTTTAGGGGGCAATCTGTTACACTAAAAATTGTCACCTTGACATTCTGCTAATTGTATGAGATCATTAACACTCATACATGCCTCCTTTGCAAGTCTTACAACCTTTGTTCCTCATTCCAAGCCCTGAAACTGGAGGAAAAACCCTTAAAATTCAAAAAATCATTGGGTACGCAGTTAATATGAGACTTACCCGCGTTCTTAGCTAGGGTACGTAGGTAATGTGAAGAAGAACTGCGTTCTAGAACGCAATTTTCCAGTGTTAAACCTGCGGATTTCCTGTAAAGTCAAAAAAGCGTGAAATCAAAGTAAAAAAGTTGATTTCTGGTCAATTTTGGAAGGTTCTAGATGAGATTTTTTGGGGATGAGTACGCTTTGGTAAGGTGCATGTATCCCACACCTTAAGGAACTAATCCCTTGATGTGAGGAGCCTATCCCTTTGAAAGAGGATTCTATCCCTTCAAAGGTGGAATCCTAACCTCCTCATCTGCTCTGTAAAAGGAGACATTGGGTAGCCTCAAGGGGTTAAGTTAATGAAAAAGAAAACTAATGGAGGATTAAAGAAGTTAAGTTTGGATTGAGTTGAAGTGTTGTTGAGATTTAGACTTCTTTCTGCTGATCTTTTGAGAGGAAAGATCACATACCTCTATGTGCTCCTGAAGGAAGAGTGCAAGACTTATCAAAGTAGAGGAGACTCCTGCTTCGGACCCCAGGAAGGCCTTTCGAACATCAAGGCTAAGGTTGTAAGGTTCTTCTGTATATTTTAAGATTAATACAATCAAGTTCTGTTTTTCTCAATAAATTGTCATTCGATTGTTTATTTCAATAAGCTATCGTTTGATTGTTTATTTCATAGATTCCTTGATCACTATGATAGGTATGTTTTATGATTATTTGTTATACAGGTGCTATTGATATTTTCTTATTTGTGATTGCAGATCAACGAAAGATGATACTTTATTGCGACAAAAGAGCTCTTGTTGCAATGAAGGATTATTGATAAGACAGAAGCACTATGACTGCAAATAAGCATTTGGATCTAAGGTAGGATCGGCACCTTCATAGCATTTATTTGTAAAGCAAATATATTTAGAGAAAGACAAAATTAGTTGTTCGTTTGTTGCTAGATTGTCTTCTGACACTAGGGAGATCAGTCTTGTCAGCAAGAACGATTTATCCGTCCAAAAATAACCCTTGACCCCTTAAACCCTAATTCCTAACACCTAAACCCTTAACCCCTAATCCCTTAAACCCTAATTCCAAACCCCTAACCAATTCAAAACCCTAAACCTCTAAAAACCTAACCCATTTAAGTGTGGATTCAATTTAACCCTGAAAACCCTAACCCCTAACCCCTAAAATCCTTCACTGCTAAATCCCCTAACCCCCTAAACCTCTAAACCTGTAACCCATTTAACCCCCTAAACCCTAAACGTCTAAAACCTTAACCGCTAACCCCTTAAACCCTAATTCCCAACCCCTAACCAACTCAACACCCTAAACCCCTAAAAACCTAACCCATTTAAGTGTGGATTCCATTTAACCCCCAAAACCCTAACCCCTAACCCCTCAAATCCTTCAGTGCTAAATCCCCTAACCCCCTAAACCTCTAAACCAACCCTAATCCATTTAACCCCCTAAAACCTAAACCTATAACCCCTTAAACCCTAATTCCAAACCCATAACCCATTCAACCCCTTAAACACCTAAACCTCTAACCCCTTAACCCTTGACCCCTTAAACCTTAATTCCTAACCCCTAACCCATTTAACCCCCTAAACCCTAAACCTCTAAACCCTTAACCCATATCCCTAACCCGTTAACCCCTAAATTCTAACCCCTAAAATCCTTAACTGCTAAATCCCCTAACACCCTAAACCTCTAAACCAACCCTAACCAATTTAACCCCTAAACCCTAAACCTATAACCTCTTAAACCCTAATTCCCAACCCATAACCCATTCAACCCCTTAAACACCTAAACCTCTAACCCGTTAACCCTTGACCCCTTAAACCCTAATTCCTAACCCCTAACCCATTTAACCCCTTAAACCCTAAACCCATACCCCTAACCCATTAACCCCTAACTTCTAACCCCTAAAATCCTTAACTGATAAATCCCCTAACCCCGTAAACCTCTAAACCAACCCTAACCCATTTAACCCCCAAAACCCTAAACCTATAACCCCTTAAACCCTAATTTCCAACCCATAACCCATTCAACCCCTTAAACACCTAAACCTCTAACCCCTTAACCCTTGACCCGTTAAACCCTAATTCCTAATGCCTAACCCATTTAACCCCCTAAACCCTAAACCTATAAACCCTTAACCCCTAACCCATTTACCCCCACTAAACCTCTAAACCCCTAACCCATTTAATCCCTAAACCCTAAACCTCTAAACCCTTAACCCCTACCCGTAACTCGTTAACCCCTAACCCATTTAAGCCCCTAAACCCCAAAACCCATGACCCCTTAAACCCTAATTCCCAACCCATAACCCTTGACCCCTTAAACCCTAATTCCTAACCCCTAAACCCTGAACTCCTAACCCCTTAAACCCTAATTCCCAACCCCTAACCAATTAAACACCGTAAAACCCTAAAAACCTAACCCATTTAAGTGTGGATTCCATTAAACCCCCAAAATCTTAACCCCTAACCCATAAAATCCTTCATTTCTTAATCCCCTAACCCCCTAAACCTCTAAACCTGTAACCCATTTAACCCCCTAAACCGTAAACCTCTAAACCCTGAACCCCTAACCCCTTAAACCCTAATTCCGAACCCCTAACCAATTCAACACCCTAAACCCCTAAGAACCTAACCCATTTAAGTGTGCATTCCATTTAACCCCCAAAACACTAACCCCTAACCACTAAAATCCTTCACTGCTAAATCCCCTGACCCCCTAAACCTCTAAACCTGTAACCCATTTAACCCCCTAAACCCTAAACCTCTAAACCCTTAACCCCTGACCCCTAAAACCCTAATTCTGAACCCCTAACCAATTCAAAACCCTGAACACCTAACAACCTAACCCATTTAACCCCATTAACCCCTAACTTCTAACCCCTAAGATCCTCAACTACTAAATCCCCTAACCCCCTAAACCTCTAAACCAACCCTAACCCATTTAACCCCCTAAACCCTAAACCTATAACCCCTTAAACCCTAATTCCCAACCCATAACCCATTCAACACCTTAAACACCTAAACCTCTAACCCCTTAACCCTTGACCCCTTAAACCCTAATTCCTAACCCCTAACCCATTTAACCCCCTAAACCCTAAACCTGTAAACCATTAACCCATACTGCTAACCCGTTAACCCCTAACTTCTAACCCGTAAAATCCTTAACTACTAAATCCCCTAACCCCATAAACCTCTAAACCAACCCTAACCCATTTAACCCCCTAAACCCTAAACCCTAATTCCCAACCCATAACACATTCAACCCCTTAAACACATAACCCTCTAACCCCTTAACCGTTGACCTCTTAAACCCTAATTCCTAACGCCTAACCCATTTAACCCCCTAAACCCTGAACCCTTAAACCCTTAACCCCTAACCCATTTACCCCCACTAAACCTTTAAACCCCTAACCCATTTAACCCCTAAACCCTAAACCTCTAAACCCTTAAATCCTACCCCTAACCTGTTAACCCCTAACCCATTTAAGCCCCTAAACCCTAAAACCCCTAACCCCTTAAATCCTAATTTCCAACCCATAACCCTTGACCCCTTAAACCCTAATTCCTAACCCCTAAACCCTTAACCCCTAAACCCTTAAACCCTAATTCCCAACCCCTAACCAATTCAACACCCTAAACCCCTAAAAACCTAACCCATTTAAGTGTGGATTCCATTTAACCCCCAAAACCTTAACCCCTAACCCCTAAAATCCTTCACTGTTAAATCTCATAACACCCTAAACCTCTAAACCTGTAACCCATTTAACCCCCTAAACCGTAAACCTCTAACCCTTAACCCCTAACCCCTTAAACCCTAATTCTGAACCCCTGACCAATTCAACGCCCTAAACCCCTAAGAACCTTACCCATTTAAGTGCGGATTCCATTTAACAGCCAAAAGCCTAACCCCTAACCCCCTAAACCTCTAAACCTGTAACCCATTTAACCCCCTAAACCCTACACCTCTAAACCCTTAACCCCTAACCCCTAAAACCCTAATTCTGAACCCCTAACCAATTCAACACCCGAAACACCTAACAACCTAACCCATTTAACCCCATTAACCCCTAACTTCTAACCCCTAAAATCCTTAACTGCTAAATCCCCTAACTCCCTAAACCTCTAAACCAACCCTAACCCATTTAACCCCCTAAACCCTAAACCTATAGCCCCTTAAACCCTAATTCCCAACCCATAACCCATTCAACCCCTTAAACACCTAAACCTATAACCCCTTCACCCTTGACCCCTTAAACCCTAATTCCTAACCCCTAACCCATTTAACCCCCTAAACCCTAAACCTCTAAACCCTTAACCCCTACCCCTAACCCATTAACCCCTAACTTCTAACCCCTAAAATCCTTAACTGCTAAATCCCCTAACCCCCTAAACCTCTAAACCAACCCTAACTCATTTAACCCCCTAAACCCTAACCTATAACCTCTTAAACCTTAATTCCCAACCCATAACCCATTCAACCCCTTAAACACCTAAACCTCTAACCCCTTAACCCTTGACCCCTTAAACCATAATTCCTAACTCTTAACCCATTTAACCCCCTAAACCCTTCACTCCTAACACATTTACCCCCACTAAACCTCTAAAACCCTAACCCATTTAACCCCTAAACCCTAAACCTCTAAACCCTTAACCCCTACGCCTAACCCGTTAACCCCTAACTTCTAACCCCTAAAATCCTTAACTACTAGATCCCCTAACCCCCTAAACCTTTAAACCAACCCTAACCGATTTAACCCCCTAAACCCTAAACCTATAACCCCTTAAACCCTAATTCCCAACCCATAACCCATTCAACCCCTTAAACACCTAAACCTCTAACCCCTTAACCGTTGACCCCTTCAACCCGAATTCCTAACTCCTAACCCATTTAACCCCCTAAACCCTTAACTCCTAACCCATTTACCCCCACTAAACCTCTAAACCCCTAACCCATTTAACCCCCTAAACCCTTAACTCCTAACCCATTTACCCCCACTAAACCCCAAAACCCCTAACCAATTCAACACCCTAAACCCCTAAAAACCTAACCCATTTAAGTGTGGATTCCATTTAACCCACAAAACCCTAAACCCCAACCCCTAAAATCATTCACTGCTAAATCCCCTAACCCCCTAAACCTCTAAACCTGTAAACCATATAACCCCATAAACCCTAAACCTCTAAACCCTTAACCCCTAACCCCTTAAACCCTAATTCCCAACCCATAACCCTTGACCCATTAAACCCTAATTCCTAACCCCTAAACCCTAAACCTCTAAACCCTTAACCCCTAACCGATTTACCCCCACTAAACCTCTAAACCCCTAACCCATTTAACCCTTAAACCCTAAACATCTAAACCCTTAAACCCTACCCCTTACCCATTTAAGCCCCTAAACCCCCAAACCCCTAACCAATTCAACACCCTAAAACCTTAAAAATCTAACCCATTTAAGTGTGGATTCCATTTAACCCCCAAAACCCTAACCCCTAACCCCTAAAATCCTCCACTACTAAATCCCCTAAACCTCTAAACCTCTACACCTGTAACCCATTTAACCCCCTAAACCCTAAACCTCTAAACCCTTAACCCCTAACCCCTAACACCCTAATTCCGAACCCCTAACCAATTCAGCACCCTAAACCCCTAAAAACCTAACCCATTTAACTCCATTAGCCCCTAACTTCTAACCTCTAAAATCCTTAACTACTAAATCCCCTAACCCCCTAAACCTATAACCCCTTAAACCATAATTCCCAACCTATAACCCATTCAACCTCTTAAACACCTAAACCTCTAACCCCTTAACCCTTGACCCCTTAAACCCTAATTCCTAACCCCTAACCCATTTAACCCCCTAAACCTTAAACATCTATACCCTTAACCCCTACCCCTAACCTGTTAACCCCTAACTTCTAACCCCTAAAATCCCTAACTGCTAAATCCCCTAACCCCCTAAACCTCTAAACCAACCCTAACCCATTTAACCCCCTAAACCCTAAACCTATAACCCCTTAAACCCTAATTCCTAACCCATAACCCATTCAACCCCTTAAACACCTAAACCTCTAACCCCTTAACCTTTGACCCCTTAAACCCTAATTCCTAACCCCTAACCCATTTAACCTCCTAAACCCTAAACCTCTAAACCCTTAACCCATAACCCATTTACCCCCACTAAACCTCTAAACCCCTAACCCATTTAACCCCTAAACCCTAAACCTCTGAACCCTTAACCCCTACCCCTAACTCGTTAACCCCTAACCCATTTAAGCCCCTAAACCCCAAAACCCCTAACCAATTCAACACCCTAAACCCCTAAAAACCTAACCCATTTAAGTGTGGATTCCATTTAACCCCCAAAACCCTAACGCCCAACCCCTAAAATCCTTCATTGCAAAATCCCCGAACCCCCTAAACCTCTAAACCTGTAACCCATATAACCCCCTAAACCCTAAACCTCTAAACCCTTAACCCCTAACTGCTACTGCTATCAAAGCCGAAGTTGAGAAATTACTTCATGCATGTTTCATTTATCCAATTCCTCTAACCGATTGGGTATTGAATATTGTTCCTGTTAATAAAAAACAAGGAACGATAAGATTATGTATTGACTATAGGGATATTAATTGAGCTTGTCCTAAAGACAATTATCCAACCCCCTGTATCGATCAAATCATTGATGATTGTGCCGACAGTGAAATGTTCTCCTTTAAGGATGGTTTTTCTAGTTATAATCAAATAAACATACTCCCTACTGATCAACCTAAAACAACATTCATTTGTCCATGGGGGACATTTGCTTATTGCAAACAACCTTTTGGCTTGAAGAATGTTAGGGAAGCTTTTCAAAGGGCTATGTCTTATGCATTTCATGACATTAAGCACATTGTGCAGCCTTATCTCAATGATTTATCTGCTCATTCATCACATAGAGTCGATCATATCACTCATTTATGAGCTATCTTTATGAGATGTAGGCATTATCGAATTTGACTGAATCCACACAAATGTGTTTTTTGTGTAGAATTGGGTCGCTCACTTGTATTTATTGTTTTGAAAGTAGGCATTCACGTTGATCTGTCGAAGGTTGAAGCTATTTTCAATCTACCTCCTCCTTCGACTTTACGCCAACTCCAAAATTTCCAAGGGAAAGAAAACTTTTTACGTCCTTTCATTCCTAAATATGCCAAGTTAACAAAGGTTTTTACCAGGTTGTTAAAATAGAAAATTCCATTCTTTTGGGATGAGATCGCTGATCAATCTTTTGATGCACTCAAACACACATTGACCCATACATCGTTACTGCATTCTCCCAATTACAACCATGACTATTTTTGTACCTCGCCGCCTCTCATTCTACCATTGGGATTGTTTTAGTTCAGGAAGATGAATTCAACAATGAACATGTGATTTAATATCTTAGTCAAAATATGCATCCGACTGAGATCAAATACACACATGTGGAGAAATTGGCCTTGGCAGTTGTTCAAGTTGTCCAAAGATTTCGTCACTACATCTCATTACGCAAAAACATATTAATTTCTGACTGTAACCCTATGATGTATATTTTGACCAAAAAATTGCTAGGGGAAAAGTATTCCAAATGGATAGTTATCCTATAGGAAATTGACTTGGAATTTGAAAAATCCAAGGCAAAGAAATATTTGGTTTTTGCAGAAATGATTTGTGATTTCTCGTCTACTGATACTGAAACTATGGCGGAATAGCCCATTGCAGATGAATCCTTGCTTCTAATCAGTACTCTTGATCCTTGGTATGGAGATATTATTATTTATCTCCAAACCCAATCTTTTCAGCATGAAATCTCACAATCTCTGTGATGGAAAATATGTTTCGAATCCCAACAATACAATATTATTGCTGAGACACTCTATCGTCGTGGAGCTGATTCTGTTTTTCGACATTGTCTTACTCATGAAGAAGCTGAAAAGGTTCTAAATGACTGCCATTCTGGAGCATGTGGCGGTCATATGTCTGGGTATGCCACATCCCAAAACCTATTGCACACTGGTTATTTCTAGTCGTCCTTATTCAAACATTGTATCTATGTAGTCTAGAAATTCCACAATTGTCAGGTCTTTGATCGTCAGACAATGAATAACATTGTAGAGTATAGTGCAGTGATTGAGTTATTATCTGAATCCATCTCATTTGGGGTTTGGAGCTTGATTTTTAGGTTGGACTCTAAACTAGTTGTATTACAGCTTAATAGGGCGTATGCCATTAGGAATCCAGTGTTATTGAGGTTATTTTTGAGAGTTCGTCTCTTGGAACGTGAATTTGATTACATTGAATATCGACATATTCCAAGACATTTAAATACATTAGAAGATGCAGTTGCTTCTAGTACGATAAATAGACATTTGCAATAATCAAAACGGTAAATTAAATAACATTCGATAACTTGTACACAGATGGTTGGTAATAGTGATATATCATATCATATAAGTGTGTTTCAAAATATACATCGTCTTCTGTTGGACGATTTGAAATACAAAAAAAATTTAGGACTTAGAAAGTGTTGAAAATGATTGAATCATCCCATTTCTCTCATGGAGGAAAATACATGTCTCTGTCGCTGTGGTAGTCCATCCCGGCGTATGGAAAATCCTTAATGAAAAATATTTGGTTGTTCAACGAACGAAAATATACCGACAAAAATCTAACAATCTCAATGCCCTTAGCATGAGATTAGCAACACATAATGTTGCACTGTTGTACAATCTAGTAACAGTGAAGACAATAACTTTGAACTCAGGATGGATAATAGTTTTGATATCTATTTGTTTATCCTTGGGGTCTACTCAAGCGTTACAAAACTCTGCTTTGAGACTAGCAACAGAATGGCCACCTGGTCTAGTCCTGAATAGAGATAAGTGTGCACCCCTCTTGGACAAACCAGTCAAAAAATATATGTCCTCCAGCTTGACTTCTAGCAGGTGGCTGCCAATCAAGAAACATTGGTCCTGTGTGTCCCACCTTTTGAATAGCCATATCAGGAGATCAACTTGGGCCCTCATATGGTCCAAAATTTATACAGATTACTTGGAGCTGACGGTTTCTGATTCTGATGAACGGATTTTCCAGAATCTTCATAGGAAGTTTTTTTTTTTTTTTAATCCAAAAGCTCTCACTTTTCACTCTGAATTCAAATAGTAAAAATGAAGTTAGAAAAGTCCTTTCCATAAGTTTTTTCGAATAAATGAATTTTTAATTTTTTAATTTTTCACTTTAAAAAGGTAATTTGGAAAACATTTTTACTTATCTTAAACAAGTATGTGTAATTGTTTCAAGTTTTTGTGCAGAATATTGGATTTTTTGGTAAAATTGATCATTTTTTCAACAAAGAGCATACTTTTATCACTTTTTCAGACTCTTTCAAAAATTTACGAAAAAACGAAACATTGGAGTCCTGTTTTAAGCCCTTTTCAGACTCTCCAAACATGAAAAGATTATTGAGCACTTGATTATTCGAACTCGTTAAAATAAATGAATGATCGTCCCTTCAGTATAAGTTTACCCCTTTTATAGAATGAATTGGACTATTTACGAAAAAAGGTATACGTTGACTAATTACAGTCAATAGAGTTCTCTCCTGCATTATTTTATCCTTTTTCAGGCTCAAGAGACTGAATTTAACGAAAAAGTACACACATGGAGTTTTCTTAAGTTTTTCTTCTGACTCCCTAAAATTGAAAAACACCAAGTTTCTCCTATACTAGACTCATTAAAATTTAACAGTAAAGGACTTGTTCAATTTTTAAACAGGAACGAACCACTCCTTCTTAGGGTTCGAATCTTAAACGAAATTTGACTCATCCGAAGGATGAGCTTATAAACAACCAAATGTTATCCTCATCAAGCTTGTCAAATATAAAGAGGTACTTGCTAGAAATGGTGGGGGAAAAGAGAGTGAGATGAATCTGCTTGTTACATTTTGATTATTTGAAATGCCATTCAACCACTCTTGAACACGACACTTTTTTTCACCTGGGTTGGGAAAATCCTTTGCCTAACAGTTAATCAAACCATACTGAAAGTCTTCAGCTGGTTTCTAGGTATTAGCTTTGGGTCAATTGTGACCAACCAATCTACAGTGTCGTTATGTGTTCAAGAGGACAGTTCAAACAAACCATTCATTTGTGAAATATTTGTCTTCTATTTTTACCATCCCTAAGTTAGTCCTTGCCAATATATTTCTTCAAAACATGATCTATGATTTTGTGTTGTGAGCTTACCTACGACATATCACTTTCTATCGATGACAGCTCATTATCTAGGAAGTTGATGTAGAAATCGTTACTACCTTGAAATCTACATGCCTCAATGGTAGGTTTCTCACCTTCGATGATAATTTGCATCATTGACCTTCGATCGAATGATTCTGTGACATGTTCGACTTTAGCTCATTCATTCACATTTCATGGATTGTATTGAGTACTTTGAGAGCCATTGAAATTAATGGTGGTTACTCTCACACTTGTTAAAATTTTACATTATTGACTGGTAATCAAGTGGTTTCTACCATGTTCGACTTCGACACATTTATTCACATGGATAGAATCGTACTGGTTCAAGAAACAAAAATCAAGACCTTGGATCTAGTTTCTACCATCCAGGCTGCGAGGAATTTTTTTATTCATTTATACAGTGGACTATTCATAAACAGATGGCTACATCCATACTATGTCTACACATGTCTATACTGTTGATGTATTGAAAATAATTCCTGTATCAGAACAGTTTAAATAATTTTTTTAGTTAGTTTTGATCTGAGTATGGGAATGCCTACCTCAGTGATGATATGTTTACATACATATGTTTTTCATTGAATGTTTTTACAGGTACCGACTGGGGTGTCCATAGGATGATCCTTGAAATGATAAAGTACTTCACTCTTCATATATGACATACCTCAGCTTAATCTATTCCAGACTTCACACTTTAGGGGGAAATTTGTTGCACTAAAAACTGTCACCTTGAGATTCTGGTGACTGTAAGAGCTCATTGTCACTCATACTTACCTCCTCTACAAGTCTTATAACCTCTACTCCTCATCTCAAGCCCTAAAAATAGGAGAAAAACCCTAAAAAGCTCCAAAACCCTAGGTACATAGGTACTGTGAAGCTTACCTGCGTTCCTGGTTGGGGTACATAGGTAATGTGAAGTTTACCTACATTCTAGAACGTAGTTTCTCAGTGTATTTCTTGCGTACCCCTCGTCAAAGTCAAAAGGGTGAGAAAGTAAATTGAAAAAGTTGATTTTTGGTCAATTCTAGAAGCTTTTGGTTGAGATTTTTTGGGGGTGAGTACGCTCTTGTAAGGTTCATGCATCCCACACCTTAATGAGCTAACCCCTTGATGTGAGGAGCCTATCCCTTTGAAGGAGGATTCTATCCATTCATAGGTGGAACCCTAACATCATCATCTGCACTATAAAAAGAGGCATTGGGTAGCCTCAAAGGGATTTCAAGCTTTAGTGTGTGATTTAGGTAAAGTGTTGTTGAGATTTAGACTCCTTTTTGCTAAGCTTTTGTGAGGAAAGATCACATACCTCTATGTGATCCTGGAGGAAGAGTGCAAGGCTTATCAAAGTAGAGTAAACTCCTGCTTTGGACCCCAAGAAGGCCTGTTCTACATCAAGGATAAGGTTGGAAGGTTCTTCTGTTATTTTAAAGTTAATACAATCAGGTTTGTTTTTCTCAATAAATTTTCTTTCGATTGTTTATTTCAATAAGATGTCGTTTGATTGTTTATTTCATAGATTCCTTGATCACTATGATAGGTATGTTTTATAATTATTTGTTATATAGGTTCTATTTAATATTTGCTTGTTTGTGATTGCAGGTCTTTGAAGAAGACACTTTCAAGCGACTGAAAATATGACATTTTCAAGTGACGGAAGAACTATTCTTGCGATGAAAGAACTGTTGTTGCAATGAAAGAACTATTTTTGCGATGGAAGAACTATTGTTATGATGGAAGAACTATTGTTGCGACAAAATAAATATTGTTGCGACGAAAGAACTATTGTTGTGACAGAAGAACTAATGATGCGACGGAAGAACTACGGTTGCAAATAAGAATTTGGATCTAAGCTAGGATTGACACCTTCATAGCATTTACTTGTAAAACGAATATATTTATAGAAAGATAAACTTAGTTGTTAGTTTGTTGCTAGATTCTCTTCTGACACTAGGGAGATTGATCTTGTCTGCAGGATCGATTTATCCAGCCAAGAAGAAGTATTTTTTAAAAATTCTCCGAGTATGCCTACTCCTATGAGGCATGGAAATCAATTTTTTTTGTATTTTTCAATATTTTGGAAACAACATGAAAAAATAAAGAAGAAAATAATGTAAAAAAAAATCAAATGATCTAATAGAGACCTCCCCATCAACGACGCCAAAAAGTGTTGAGCCCTGGTATTGCACCAACAGTACTGCAACTCCCAGGTGTTGCCCTACTTTAATTTATCAACCCGGGGTTCATACAAAATTGAAGGTGACAGTGATATATACATAGCAGATGCATTCTACTCATGTAATCCTCTTTCGTTGTACGAAAGGGTGCTACTTCTAGGGGTTCTCAATGAAGTCTGTCACACTTCAATGGGACTAAAATAAATTGCATAAAGGAAACTAAACTAAATTACTGAAAAGGAATGACAAGAAAAGAAAGTAAGTTAACTTGCTAAAAATAAATTTCAGAAAAGAAACTAATTTAAATTTTAGAAAGGAAATGAAAGAAAGGGAACTAATTTACCTGATGAAAATAAATGGCAAAGAAGAAACAAATTTACATTGTAGAAAGGAAATGACGAGAAGGAAAGTAATTTAATTTACGCTCTATCTACCATGCTTCTATCCATGTAGATAAGTTATCCATGACTTAATTCTAATTGAAAAAGTGTTGATTTCAATTTGGAGGGAGAGGGCTAAAGATGCTAATGGAAGGCTTAACACACGAAACAAGGCTTGAAGGAGTGAAAAGGGGGGTTTAAACGTTACTAGAACTTTATTATAGCAAAAAAAATTCTTTGGAGTGGAATGCTTTGAAAAGTGAGATTGTGGAGAAGCGAGAGTATAGTTTGAGATCAAGAGAGAAATGTGATTTGTAAAAACAGCAAAGGTTACAATCTGTGATATGAGATATCGCAATATTGCAATCGATAGACAAGAGCGGTAAGTGTTAAAAGGGAGTGGAAAAATATTTTGAGATTCGATTTGTGATGAGATAAAGACTGTGAAATTTGATTTACGATTAGTGGTGTGGTGGAGTACGAAGTGATATCGCAATCGGTGTTTGGAGCAATAAGTCTTAAAGGAAAAGGGGAAAAGGTTGCAAAATGTGAAATGTGATGGGTGACGTGGTGGAGGGACTAGTTTTTGGACGTTGGGTTCAATGTTCCCCATGTGTTTCACAACATGGACTAACCACCTCTCGTGGATCCTAACTCTAATGATTGTAGTGGAGAATAATGCCTGCAAGTTTTGGTCTAACAAAAATCGTGATTCCAACAAGTGGTATCAGAGTGACAAGTCTTGAGTTCGAAACTCACCCAGCTCGCATTGGGGGGGAATATTGTTGGACATTGGGTTCAACGCTCCCCATGTGATTCACAACATGGACTAATCGCCTCTCATGGATCCTAACTCTAAATATTGTAGTGGAGACTAACGCTTGCGAGTTTTGTCTTAACAGAAATCGTGATTCCAACACTAGTGGTGGAATGCGATACCAATATTGCAATCAACATCGGAAGTTTTAAGTTTTAAAGGGTATCAAATAAGAATTTTATTGCGATTTGTGATGCGGTGAAGTACAGAGGATATTGCAATTGACGTCGAGAGCGGTAAGTATCAATAGGAAAAATAAAAATGTGAATGTGATTTGCGATGTAGCTAAGTACAAAGGATATCGTAATCGGCGTTGGGATCAATAAGTATTAATGGGAACAAAATAAAAGTTTTGATTTGCTATGAGCAAAGTATGGTAGTGGGAAGTTCGACGAGCAAGGGCAGAGGTCCAAATTTGATGGCCTTTTTCAATAAAAAGGATGCGAAAAATAAAATAAGTGAAATAGAAGGGAATAGAAGTGTAATAGCAGAGATGGAAGGGAGATGGGAAATGAAGCGGGGAGGTGTCAATGAAATTCTTCTGGGTAAATATTCTTGTACCTGCAATCAACCCTACCTACTTATGCAAAAAAAAAGAAAAAAGAGAAAAAAAAGTGTGTGATAGAAATAGTGAACAGAAAGAAATTTTTTAGCGCATGGGAAAGTCTACCCCCCTTGAGCTCTATTGAAAGAGATGAGAAGGGAAGTCCAGATCCACAAATTTTAGAGTTTTATCCTCTATACTACTACTCATAAGAAAATGAAAACCTGCAGCAACAATTCAAAATAACAACTTGAAACTATCATAAGCAAATAAAACTAAAGGAAAAAAAAAAACTCTAGCTAATTGACATAAACAAAACTAGCTAAATGACAAAAAGGAAAGAATGATAGCAACAGAGAAGCTGAGGCACATGGGTTGGGCCCTAACCCACAAGCCCAACTATCTAGAACTATATCAATAAAAATTCATCTTAATACACATTGCATTAAAAATACAGTCTCACTACATCCCGAAGGTCTTAAACAACAAAAGCCTAATAGAATTGAAAATGAATGGCATGGGATGGAATGGAACGGAAATGGAATGGAATGGAATACATCAAATGCACCAGAATCCACCTGAATAGACCCTAATTAACTCTTGATCAACTTTATTTATACTCAAAAGAAACTACCAACAACTCCCTAAAAATAGGTAATGAGTCCACTTGACTCCAAGTGAAGTATGGCTTGAGTGCACTTGGTCTTGAGTTGCTTGGCTGCCTTTGGAATTCAAACTTCTTGGAGGGGATCTCATGAGGATCCTTTGTCTACCTTTGAGAGTTAAGGATGGTGGAAAATCCCCTTGAATCTCTCCAATATTTCATCCTAATTTTCTGATATTGTGCTCATTTATTCTTCACTCTTGATTTTCCAGTGGTAGGGAGCAAGTCCCTAAATTATCTCCTTCTCCAAATCTACATAATATGCCCAATATTCTCACAATATTCTACAAAAATAACCAATATTAGGCACAAATATGAAATTACCTTTAAACCTTCCTAATAAAATATTAAAGCATAAGAAAACATCATTGACTGCATAAGGAGAGATTTAATATATATTTTCATGTGCATAAGAGAGGTAGATGGGCCTAAGAAAGGTTAGTTTGGCATTAATTTATGTACCATTTAGAGGCCCATCAATTGGAAAGGTAAATAAAGGGAAAGCGAAGGCATCCCATTCCAAATCGGATTATGGTAATGAAGTTAAGAAAAACGACTAGTTGAAGAGAAAATTATGTTTTCAATGTCATGAGTTAGGACATTATGCCACAAACTATCCTCATAAGAAGGTAGGAAAGAAGTCCTCAGGAGAAGTGACACATGAAGCTCTTGCTTCACAATTCAAGTTGGATTTCACTCTCATCATATGCATGGTACCATTGGTGATGGGTTTTGTGTGGTACCTAGATAATGGAGCTTCATTCCATATGACAGACAACAAAGAAATATTCAACAACTTGGAGGACAAAGATCTCTAGATGCATAATGAGATGGGAGATTATGGGAGGTATAACATGACTGGAATAGGTACTGTTACCTTTCAGAGTGAGTATGGTACTACTCTCACATTAAAAGATGTCATGTATGTCCATGGTTTAAAGAATAATTTAGTTTTAGTTGCTATGTTTGAAGACCATGACTACGATGTGTTATTTAGCAAAGGAAAGGTGTTCACTCATCAGAAGGCCACGGGACAAGTGAAGAATATTGGGGTTCGAGTAAATAACCTCTACAAATTGGATGTGGAATAATATGTTGCATTGAGCATGAAAGCAGAGATGGTGCAAAGCCAATATATTGGTGAGTTATGGCATAGAATATTGTGCCATCTACACCATGGTGGTTTGAAGATCATGCAGAAAATTTCTACAGGACTTCCTAAGGATGCACTTCAGCAGTGAGATACATGCAAAAGGTGTAAATTGGGTAAGTACACCAAAACCACATTCCATGATAAGGATAGTCGAGAAAATGTGATCCTTGAAAGAGTTCACTCAAATGTATGTGAACCATTCTCGACAGCCTCCATAGCAAAACACATGTAATATGTGATTTTTGTAGATGATTTTTCATGCAAGTGTTTGATATTCTTCATGTAAAATAAATATCAGGTGTTCTCAAATTTTTGTGAGTTCAAAGAACTTGTAAAGAAACATATAAGGAAAATATGAATGTTTTCAGGAGCGACAACACTGGATAATATGTGTCAAATGAATTCCAGAAATTTTGTGCTTCAAAAGGCATTTGACAGGAATTAATAGCACCTCATAACCCACAGTAGAATGGGGTTCTAGAACATAAATAAAAATAAAAATAATAATAATGATAATAATAATAATAATAAAACACAATTATTGTGGGAGCATCATGAGTGATGTTGCATGATTATGACCTATCATTGCACTTGTGCATCAAAGCATGCAACATAACAATATTTGTGCAGAACATAAGTCCTTATCAGATTATTTGGATGAGAACACGAGAGGAAGCCTTTCTGGAAAGAATCCAGGTGTGGCTCACTTCAAATTTTTTGGTTCGTTGATCTATTGTCATGTAACCAAAGATTCACGGAAAAATCTAGAATCAACAACTAACTTGGGAATATTTGTGGCATACACTGATACAAATAAAAACTATCAAGTGTACATGCCATCTCACGGGATGCCAGTTGTCAAGAGATATGTGAAATTCAATGAAGATAAGGCCATGTGAATTTCCCCTGAGGGGAAGCTTCATCTGCATGCAGTTGAGGAGATCTTAGCTCCAAAATAACCTCAACATGTGGAGCAACCAAAAGAAAAGGAGTAGAGAATGGAAGCACCCACTCTTGTAGAAACATTTAGATATGGAAGGAAGCACACTAGAGAGGTTGAAATATTGATGCATGATTCTAGAGAGAATGTGGGAACACCCACCCACAACACAACGTAGACAAAGGAGGTACACTGGCTACATGAGTTTTATGCTTGAAAGTGTAGAGATTAAGCCATCCTCATTTGAGGAAGTAGTACAAAAACCAATATGGGTTGATGCCATGGTAGAGGACCCTGAATTCATTATCAATAATAGTGCATGGGAATTTTTCCCAAGACCATAGGGAAATTTAGTTGTAATATTTAGGTGGATCTGCAAGGTGAAGCATGTAGAAGATGGGAGTGTGGAGAAGCAAAAGGTCATATTTGTCGCCAGAGGGTTCTCACAAGTGGAGGGGATTAATTATGAGGAGAAATTTTCACAAGTTTCAAGGTACTTGTCAATCAGATTTATTCTTGCACTTTTAGCGTAGATGGGATAGAAGATACACCATATGGATGTAAAGAGAGGTTTACATTGAGCAGTAAAAAATATTTGAGACCTTCGACAAAGACTCGCATGTGTGAAGAATCAAGTGAGAATTGTATGGACTAAAACAAGGACTTTGTGCTTGGTACACTGGAATCAATAGCTACTTCAGAAGGTTGGGTTTGACCAAAAGTAAAGCAGACACAAAGCTTTAGCATATTGTGGTTGAAGCTAAGTTATTGATTTTAGTATTATATCTCAGTGATTTGATTCTGACATGTGATGTGCAGCTAATAAAATATTGCAATGACTATCTTGCAAGAGAATTTGAGATGAAGGATATGGGGCCTTTACATTATTTCCTTGGTTTGGAAATTTGGCAAAGAAATGAGGAACTATTTGTATCTAAAATAAAGTATGCCAACAAGATTCTGAAGAAGTTTCACATAGAGAGCAACAAATCCATGGAGACTCCTATAGAAGGGAATTGGAGGATGGAAGATGCTACTTCACGTGAAGTGGTAAAAGCTACCACATATAGACAACTTGTGGTTTCACTCATGTACTTGGTGAACACACAACCATACATGTGTTATCTGGTTAACCAACTTAGTCAAGCTATGATTAAGTCTACCAAACTCTATTGAAAGGTAGGAAAACATCTGTTGAGATAACTTAGATGCACCACTCAGTTTGGTCTTTGGTACAAGCAGATAGAGGGAGTGAAGCTTCAAGGCTTCACATCTGCAGTACACTATCCTATCATTTCATTTTTCAAAAATACATGTTATGTCACCCCATGAGGAAAGCAAAAAATTGACTTTTGAGCAATAAAGATGCAGATTGGACAAAGAGTCCATCCAATAGGAAAAGCACATCAGGGGGCATCTTCAGTGATTGGTCAATAGCAACGTCTTCGTATAATTGGAATAAAAGTTAAGTTGCACCCATTTCCGTAAAAGTAGAGTACATCGCTGCTAGTCAAGCATTTTTTGAGGCTATCTAGATGAGGAAGATCCTTGTTGGGTTGTTTGGTAAATATATGGATCTGAAAATCATTTATTGTGATAATCGGAGTTGCATCAAACTATCATTTAATACAATTTTTCATGACAGGTCCAAGAATATTGATATTTGATACCACCATCTCATAGATTATGTGTAGAAAATGATTATGTCACTTGAGTACATTCCTATAGAAGAGAAAGATGCAAACATCTTGACAAAGCCAGTATCAAGAGGAAAATTCAAGTTCCATAGAGGTAGAATTGGGGTATTTGACAATCCTATCAAGAGGAAAATTCAAGTTCCCTAGAGGCATAATTGGGGTATCTGACAATCCCTTTCTTGTTGAGAGGGAGTGTTGAAAATATCAATAAGAAGAGGCTTCCAATTTAATTTTCCCTTAATTAAATTAGAAGTAAATTGTAATTCCACATCACATGCAACCTGTATGAGTCAACTATAACTAAGTTAGGAAGACTTAATTAGTTTAGTTAATTTGAGTTGAGGTTTCAATAGGAGGCATGTAGAGTTTTCCCTAAATTTTGGAGGCCCAAGTACTGTTTTATTGTGATTTGTAATTAATTAACTTAATTAACATGAGTTAGAATTAGTTTAACTAGTTCTAACTAATGGAGGAACTGGTGAGAAGTCAAGTAAATTAAATCAGATTTTATTAACATGGAGTGATCAACTCAGATAAATTCACATGCAGTTAAATCCAAAAAAATGATATCTAATATAATGCACTGCGAAAACCCCTCAATACTTAAATATAAAGACTGAAGGGAGCTCTACTTTAATGGTTCATGAGGCACAATATTTGCTAAGGTTTTACAAATGGGTAGAAATCTAATTAGGCTTGATTGTGGGGATAACCCCATAGTTAAGCCTGCTTGATCTAGAGGCAATTTGGGATGTGTTGCTTCTCAAGAAGTCCTAGTTAGCGAGTGCAAGCCCTTGAAGTGACAATTCATGCTATGTGATTCATTTCACTAGTTTCAATCCCACTTCTTCACACCTGTAAGCATCACTTAATGCAATGAGTGTTAAGTGGACTATTCAAAAATCATGAGAAATTAGTCAGTTTGGGATGTGTGGCCTCCCAAGAAGTCCTAGTTAGTGAGTGCAAGCCCCGAAAGTAATGACTGACACTATGTGATTCATTTAACTAGCTTTAATCCCAATTCTTCACCCTGTGAGCTTCATACGATACACTGAGTGTTAAGTGGGCTATTCAAAAATCATGAGAAATTAGTTAGTTACGACTACCTTTGGAGGAAATAGTTATAGATGAATGACTTACTTAACAAAAGTTATATCTGATTTGGTAAAGTATTAAACCAAGCTTGCCTAGGAATCAATGAGCACAATAAGAGATAGTGAAGAAAGTTCTCAGGCCTAAGAGAAACATTGTATTGTTCTTATATTCTTTAGCTTATGCAATATACAGATAACAGGGTTTTTAGTTGAGGATTTTCCAAAATAAATCTATGTTGTGCGATTGAAATTATCTCTCTTTATTTTTCATGTGATTTTGCAATTGTAATTGGTTTCCACAATTTTTAGAATAGATTCAAATATTATTTTTAGCATATTACAAATATGAGTTTTAATCTACATGGATTTTCTACAACAAGTTAGTCTAAGAATTTCATGAATCTCATAACAAAATTGTCTTGAATAATTGTTTGAAACCTTCTCCTGGGTCGCAGTTTGTCTTATGCTATGACTGTTGTTGTTTCATCGGTATTTTGGCTTATCAAATTTCCACATCAGGGAAATATCATTACAATAGACCAGCTCACTTATTTCTCATCTGATACAGCCTCTACAAAAACTATCCAGCACATTGATAAAAGAGCTATCCCTTACAAGGATGTTGGCATAGGTTTGATTAAAGATTCTGGTTTACTAGGAAAATTTTCCTTTCCTACTCCTAATGTATCGCCTCCTATTGCAAATATTCATATGATTTCATCGAATACTATTACTTTTGATGATCCTTGGATCGTACCTTCCGATTCCGAGGTGGATTCATTTGATGGCGCGATGCCTTTGAGTCCTTTTGAAATTGCATATCAGGCTGTACAATCACTTTCTGATCCTTCTTCAACTGAAACTGATCCAATGAATGTGATCCATGAGGAATCACTTTCTATATCTAGCTCAGCCACAACAAAATTTCCCGATCTTGTTCATACTGATGAGCAGATTCATGATATTTTGTCTGTTGATGATTTACCATGAGAAGATCTACATCACTGATCTTTGTTCTTACCTAAGCTGGATCATTTTGACAATGATTTTTCTTCTACTTTTATTGTTGAATATGTCAAAGAACCGTAGAATCCATTGCAAAATATTGATTCTGAGTTAAATTGGAAAATATCTCTCGAACAATTCCTATTGACATTTCAGTTAAGCCTAGAATAATTGAAAACATTCAGATAGGTGTTTCCTGTATGAACGATGAAATCCAAATTTATAAAGCCCTATTTCAAGAATTTTGTGATGTGTTTGCCTGGTCATATGAAGAAATACCGGGAACCGATCCATCAATTGTTGTACATGAAATTAAGACTTACCCGGATGAAAAACCTATCAGACAACACTTACATCAGATACATCCGAGAAAAGCTGCTACTATCAAAGCCGATGTTGAGAAATTACTTCATTCATGTTTCATTTATCCAATTCCTTTAACCGATTGGGTATTGAATATTGTTCCTATTAGTAAAAAACAAGGAACGATAAGAGTATATATTAACTATAGGGATATTAATCGAGCTTATCCTAAAAACAATTATCCAACCCCCTGTATCGATCAAATCATTGATAATTGTGCCGACAGTGAAATGTTCTCCTTTAAGGATGGTTTTTCCGGTTACAATCAAATAAACATACTCCCTACTGATCAACCTAAAACAAAATTCATTTGTCCATGGGGGACATTTGCTTATTGCAAACTACCTTTTGGCTTGAAGAATGTTAGGGAAAATTTTCAAAGGGCTATGTCTTATGCATTTCATGACATTAAGCACATTGTGCAGCCTTATCTCGATGATTTACCTGCTCATTCATCACGTAGAGTCGATCATCTCACTCATTTATGAGCTATCTTTATGAGATGTAGGCATTATCGAATTTGACTGAATCCACACAAATGAGTTTTCTGTGTAGAATTGGGTCACTTACTGGGATTTTTTGTTTCGAAAGCAGGCATTCACGTTGATCTATCGAAGGTTGAAGATATTTTCAATCTACCTCCTCCTTCGAATTTACACCAACTCCAAATTTTGCAAGGGAAAGAAAACTTTTTACGTCCTTTCATTCCTAACTATGCCAAGTTAACAAAGGGTTTTACCAGGTTGTTAAAATAGAAAATTCCATTCTTTTGGGATGAGATCCTTGCTCAATATTTTGATGCACTCAAACACACATTGACCCATACACCGTTACTGAATTCTCCCAATTACAACCATGAATATTTTCTGTACCTCGCCGCCTCTCATTCTACCATTGGGATTGTTTTAGTTCAGGAAGATGAATTCAACAATGAACATGTGATTTAATATCTTAGTCAAAATATGCATCCGACTGAGATCAAATACATGCATGTGGAGAAATTGGCCTTGGCAGTTGTTAAAGTTGTCCAAAGATTTCGTCACTACATGTCATTACGCAAAAACATATTAATTTATGACTGTAACCCTATGATGTAAATTTTGACCAAAAAATTGCTAGGGGACAGGTATTCCAATGGATAGTTATCCTGCAGGAATTTGACTTGGAATTTGAAAAGTCCAAGGCAAATAAATCTTTGGTTTTTGCAGAAATGATGTGTGATTTCCTGTCTACTGATACTGAAACTGTGGCGGAGTAGCCCATTGCGGATGAATCCTTGCTTCTAATCAGTACTCTTGATCCTTGGTAGGAGATATTGTTATTTATCTCCAAACCCAATCTTTTCAGTATGAAATCTCACAATCTCTGTGATGGAAAATATGTTTCGAATCCCAACAATAAAATATTATTGGTGAGACACTCTATCGTCGTGGAGCGGATTTTGTTTTTTGACATTGTCTTACTCATGAAGAAGTTGAAAAGGTTCTAAATGACTGCCATTCTGGAGCATGTGGTGGTCATATGTCTGGGTATGCCACATCCCAAAAGATATTGCACACTGGTTATTTCTAGTCGTCCTTATTTAAACATTGTATCTATGTAGTCTAGAAATTCCACAATTGTCAGGTCTTTGATCGTAAAATGCATGCACCACCTGCTCCTCTTCACCCTATAATTATTGTCGGTCCTTTTGCAAAGTGTGGTATCAACTTTATTACATGTAACCCTCACTCAGTCGGGGGGCATGCGTACATTATCTTAGCAGTAGATTATTTTACTAAGTGGGCCGAAGCGATGCCTACATTTTCAGCAGATGGAAAGACTGCTGCAACTTTTGTGTTCAATCATATAATTGCTAGATTCGGTGTTTCTCAAGCCATTATTATAGATCATGGAAGTCATTTTTGAAATATCACGATGACTGAACTGACAGATCAACTTGGCCTATGCCACGATAGTTCTACTCCATATTACCCGCAGGTTAATCGTCTGGTTGAAGCTATCAATAAAGTTTTAGTCACTATGATTAAATGAATCATTAGTATTCATAAGTCAAATTGGCATTCCATGTTATTTTCAGTACTTTGGGCATATCGGACCTCAGTAAAAATATCAACTGGTTTCACTCCTTTTCAACTGGTTTATAGTTTGGAAGCTATATTACCTATAGAATGCAAAATTCCGTCATTAAAATTAGCCATAGAATTACTCCCAGATACTTCTGAAGAGGAGAAACGTTTTTTGTACTTAGCTCAGCTAGATGAGAATCGATGAACTTCTACTCTAGCAAACGAAGCTCATGCAAAACGAATGAAAGCTCAGTATGACAGAAATTTTACACCTCATAATTTTTTAGAAGGAGACCTATTTTTAGTGTATGATCAAGGCAACGATAAGCTAGGGGCTAGAAAATTTGTTCCTGTGTGGCATGGTCCTTTCATTGTTAAGAGAAATCTGGCAGAAGGGGCCTATGAGCTGATAGATTTCGATGGTGTCCTACCCAGAAATGGGCTTTATCTAAAGAGATATTATGCTTAAATTTGCTGTGGAGATTTTTAATTAGATTAGTTTCTTAAAAATTGGTGTGTTTTAGATTAGAAAAGCGTGCCTGTTTTAGAGTGTGCTCTTATCATTATTCCTACTTATCTGAGTTTTACTCTTGATATTGTAGATGTCGACATCTCTTCAGACATACATTGGTTTTTCTGATGGTGTTTGTCGTAGTACATGGAACATTTCTTCCACAACTTGGGTTATGTACTCACCCTATGATGAGTTAGTGTCTATGCATGGGGTAAGCCTCGGTCAAACAATGAATAACATTGTAGAGTATAGTCCAGTGATTGAGTTATTATCTGAATCCATCTCATTTGGGTTTTGGAGCTTGATTGTTAGGTTGGACTCCGAACTAGTTGTATTACAGCTTAATAGGGCATATGCCATTAGGAATCCAGTGTTATTAAGGTTATTTTTGAGAGTTCGTCTCTTGGAATGTGAATTTGATTACATTGAATATCAACATATTCCAAGACGTTTAAATACATTAGCAGATGCAGTTGCTTCTAGTACGATAAATAGACATTTGCAATAATCAAAACGGTAAATTAAACAACATTCGATAACTTGTACACAGATGGTTGGTAATAGTGATATATCATAGCATAGAAGTGTGTTTCAAAATATACATCGTCTTGTGTTGGACGATTTAAAATACAAAAAAAATTTAGGACATAGAAAGTGTTGAAAATGATTGAATCATCCCATTGCTCTCCTGGAGGAAAATACACGTCTCTGTCTCCGTGGTAGTCCATCCCGGCGTATGGAAAATCCTTAATGAAAAATATTTGGTTGTTCAACCAACGAAAATATGCCGAAAGAAATCTAACAATCTCAATGCCCTTAGCATGAGATTGGCAACACATAATGCTGCACTGCTGTACAATCTAGTAACAGTGAAGACAATAACTTTGAACTCAGGACAGATAATAGTTTTGATACCTATTTGTTTATCCTTGGGGTCTACTCAAGTATTACAAAACTATGCTTTGAGACTAGCAACAGAATGGCCACCTGGTCTAGTTCCGAATAGAGATAAGTGTGCACCCCTCTTGGACAAACCAGTCAAAAAATATATGTCCTCCAGCTTCACTTCGAGCAGGTGGCTGCCAATCAAGAAACATTGGTCCTATTTGTCTCACCTTTTCAATAGCCATATCAGGAGATCAACTTGGGCCCTCATATGGTCCAAAATTTATATAGATTACTTGGAGCTGATCGTTTCTGATTCTGATGAACGGATTTTCCAGAATCTTCACAGGAAGTTTTTTTTTTTTTTTAATCCAAAAGCTCTCACTTTTCACTCTTAATTCAAATAGTAAAAATGAAGTTAGAAAAGTCCTTTCTATAAGTTTTTTCGAATAAATGAATTTTTAATCTGTTTATTTTTCACTTTAAAAAGGTAATTTGGAAAACATTTTTACTTATCTTAAACAAGTATGTGTAATTGTTTCAAGTTTTTGTGCAGAATATTGGATTTTTCGGTAAAAATGATCATTTTTTCAACAAAGAGCATACTTTTATCACTTTTTCAGACTCTTTCAAAAATTTACGGAAAAGCGAAACATTGGAGTCCTGTTTTAAGCCCTTTTCAGACTCTCTAAACATGAAAATATTGTTGAGCACTTGATTATTCAAACTCGTTAAAATAAATGAATGATCGTCCCTTCAATACAAGTTTACCCCTTTTACAAACTGAAGTGGACTATTTATGAAAAAAGGTATACATTGACTAATTACAGTCAATAGAGTTCTCTCCCGCATTATTTTATCCTTTTTCGGGCTCAAGAGACTGAATTTAATGAAAAAGTACACACATGGAGTTTTTTAAGTTTTTCTTCTGATTCCCTAAAATTGAAAAACACCGAGTTTCTCCTATACTGGACTCGTTAAAATTTATCAATAAAGGACTTGTTCAATTTTTAAACAGGAACGAACCACTCCTTCTTAGGGTTCGAATCTTAAAGGAAGTTTGACTCATCCGAAGGATGAGCTTATAAACAAGCAATTGTTATCCTCCTCAAGCTTGTCAAATATAAAGAGGTACTTGCTAGAAATGGTGGGGGAAAAGAGAGTGAGATGAATCTGTTTGTTACATTTTTATTTTTTGAAATGCCATTCAACCACTCTTGAACACGACACTTTTTTTCACCTGTGTTTGGGAAAATCCTTTGCCTAACAGTTAATCAAACCATACTGAAAGTCTTCAACTAGTTTCTAGGTATTAGCTTTGGGTCAATTGTCACCAAACCATCTACAGTATTGTTATGTGTTCAAGAGGATAGTTCAAACAAACCATTCATTTGTGAAATATTTGTCTTCCATTTTTACCATCCCTAAGTTAGTCCTTGCCAATATATTTCTTCAAAACTTGATCTATGATTTTGTGTTGTGGGCTTACCTACGAAATATCACTTTCTATCGACGACAGCTCATTATCTAGGAAGTTGATCTAGAAATCGTTAGTACCTTGAAATATGCATGCCTCAATGGTAGGTTTCTCACCTTCAACGATAATTTGCATCATTGACCTTTGATCGAATGATTCCATGACATGTTTGACTTTAGCTCATTCATTCACATTTCATGGATTGTATTGAGTACTTTGAGAGCCATTGACATTAATGGTGGTTACTCTCACACTTGTTAACAATTTACATTATTGACTGGTAATCAAGTGGTTTCTACCATGTTCGACTTCGACACATTTATTCAGATGGATAGAATCATACTGGTTCAAGAAACAGAAATCAAGACCTTGGATCTAGTTTCTACCATCCAGGCTACGAGGAATTTTGTTATTCATTTATAGAGTGGACTATTCATAAATAGATGGCTACATCCATACTATGTCTACACATGTCTATACTGTTGATGTATTGAAAATAATTCCTGTATCAGAACAATTTAAATAAGTTTTCTAGTTACTTTTGATCTAAGTATGGGAATGCCTACCTCAATGATGATCTGTTTACATATATATGTTTTTCATTGAATGTTTTTACAGGTTCCGACTGGGGTTTCCATAGGATGATCCTTGAAATGATAAAGTACTTCATTCTTGATATATGACATACCTCATCTTCATCTATTCCAGACTTCACACTTTAGGTGGAAATATGTTGCATTAAAAACTGTCAGCTTGACATTCTCGTGACTGTAAGAGCTCATTTTCACTCATACTTAACTCCTCTACAAGTCTTATAACCTCTACTCCTCATCTCAAGCCCTAAAAATAGTAGAAAAACCCTAAAAAGCTCCAAAACCCTGGGTACGTAGGTAATGTGAAGCTTACCTGCATTACTGGGTGGTGTACGTAGGTAATGTGAAGCTTACCTATGTTCCAGAACGCAGTTTCTCAGTGTATTGCCTACGTACCCCCCGTCAAAGTCAAAAGGGTGAGAAAGTAAATTGAAAAAGTTGATTTTTGGTCAATTCTAGAAGATTCTGGATGAGATTTTTTGGGGGTGAGTATGCTCTTGTAAGGGTCATGCATCCCACACCTTAATGAGCTAACCCCTTGATGTGAGGAGCCTATCCCTTTGAAGGAGGATTCTGTCCCTTCATAGGTGGAACCCTAACATCCTCATCTGCACTATAAAAAGAGGCATTGGGTAGCCACAAAGGGAGTTCAAGCTTTAGTGTGTGATTGAGGTGAAGTGCTATTGAGATTTAGACTCATTTTTGCTAAGCTTTTGTGAGGAAAGATCACATACCTCTATGTGATCCTGGAGGAAGAGTGCAAGGCTTATCAAAGTAGAGGAAACTCCTGCTCTGGACCCTAGGAAGGCCTGTTCAACATCAAGGCTAAGGTTGGAAGTTTCTTCTGTTATTTTAAAGTTAATACAATTATGTTTCTTTTTCTCAATAAATTGTCGTTCGATTGTTTATTTCAATAAGATGTCATTTGATCGTTTATTTCATAGATTCCTTAATCACTATGATAGGTATGTTTTATAATTATTTTTTATATAGGTTCTATTTAATATTTTCTTGTTTGTGATTGCAGGTCTTTGAAGAAGACACTTTCAAGCGACTGAAAAGACGACATTTTCAAGTGACGGAAGAACTATTGTTGCGACGAAAGAACTATTGTTGCAACGAAAGAACTATTGTTGTGACGGAAGAACTATTGTTGTGATGGAAGAAATATTGTTGCGACAAAAGAAATATTGTTGTGACGGAAGAACTATTGTTGTGACAGAAGAACTACTAATGCGACGGAAGAACTACGGTTGCAAATAAGAATTTGGATCTAAGCTAGGATTGACACCTTCATAGCATTTACTTGTAAAACGAATATATTTAGAGAAAGATAAACTTAGTTGTTCGTTTGTTGCTAGATTCTCTTCTGACAGTAGGGAGATTGATCTTTTCTGCAAGATCGATTTATCCATCCAACAAGAAGTATTTTTTAAAAATTCTCCGAGTATCCCTACTCCTATGAGGCATGGAAATCAAATTTTTTTGTATTTTTCAATATTTTGGAAACAACATGAAAAAATAAAGAAGAAAAGAATGTAAAAAAAAATCAAACGATCTAATAGACACCTCCCCATCAACGACGCCAAAAAGTGTTGAGCCCTGGTATTGCACCAATAGTACTGCAACTCCCAGGTGCTGCCCTAGTTTAATTTATCAACCCAGGGTTCATAAAAACTTGAAGGTGACAGTGCTATATACATAGCAGATGCATTCTACTCATGTAATCCTCTTTTGTTGTATGAAAGGGTGCTACTTCTAGGGGTTCTTAATGAAGTCTGTCACACTTCAATGGGACTAAAATAAATTGCATAAAGGAAACTAAACTAAATTGTTGAAAAGGAATGACAAGAAAAGAAAGTAAGTTAACTTGCTGAAAATAAATTTTAGAAAAGAAACTAATTTAAATTGTAGAAAGGAAATGAAAGAAAGGGAAATAATTTACTTGATGAAAATAAATGTCAAAGAAGAAACAAATTTAAATTGCAGAAAGGAAATGACGGGAAGGAAAATAATTTAATTTACGCTCTATCTACCATGCTTCTGTCCATGTAGATAAGTTATCCATGACTTAATTCTAATTGAAAAAGTGTTGATTTCAGTCTGGAGGGAGAGGGCTAAAGATGCTAATGGAACGCTTAACACACGAAACAAGGCTTGAAGGAGTGAAAAGGGGGGTTTAAACCTTACTAGAACTTTATTATAGCACAAAAAATTCTTTGGAGTGGAATTCTTTGAAAAGTGAGATGGTGGAGAAGCGAGAGTATAGTTTGAGATCAAGAGAGAAATGCGATTTGCAAAAATGGCAAAGGTTACAATCTATGATATGTGATATCCCAATATTGCAATCGATAGACATGAGCGGTAAGTGTTAACAGGGAGTGGAAAAAAAATTTGAAATGTGATTTGTGATCAGATAAAGACTGTGAAATTTGATTTGCGATTGGTGGTGTGGTGGAGTACGAAGTGATATCGCAATCGGCGTTTGGAGCAATAAGTCTTAAAGGAAAAGGGGAAAAGGTTGCGAAATGTGAAATGTGATGGGTGACGTGGTGGAGGGATTATTTGTTGGACGTTGGGTTCAATGCTCCCCATGTGTTTCACGACATGGACTAACCACCTCTCGTGGATCCTAACTCTAACGATTGTAGCGGAGACTAATGCCTGCAGGCTTTGGTCTAACAACAATCGTGATTCCAAAAAGTGGTATCAGAGTGACAAGTCTCGAGTTTGAAACTCACCCAGATTGCATTGGGGGGGAATATTATTGGACATTGGGTTCAACGCTCCCCATGTGCTTCAATACATGGACTAATCACCTCTCATGGATCCTAACTCTAAATATTGTAGTGGAGACTAACGCTTGTGAGTTTTTCTCTAACAGAAATTGTGATTCCAACACTAGTAGTGGATTGCGATACCAATATTGCAATCGACATCGGAAGTTGTAAGTTTTGTATAAAATAAGAATTTTATTGTGATTTGTGATGCGACGAAGTACAGAGGATATCACAATTGACATCGAGAGCGATAAGTATCAACAGGAAAAATAAAAATGTGA
Organism: Pinus albicaulis; assembly: GCA_034641835.2. NCBI lineage: Eukaryota > Viridiplantae > Streptophyta > Pinopsida > Pinales > Pinaceae > Pinus > Pinus albicaulis. Next base: position 1,459,880,589 of record CM076584.1, on the reverse strand, counting down.
ATGTGATTTGCGATGTAGCTAAGTACAAAGGATATCCTAATCGGCGTCGGGATCGGTAAGTATTAATGGGAATAAAATAAAGTTTTGATTTGCTATGAGAAAAGTATGGTAGTGGGAAGTTTGAGGAGCAAGGGCGGAGGTCCAAATTTGATGGCTTTTGTCAATAAAAATGGTGCGACAGCTACAATAAGTGAAATAGAAGGGAATAGAAGTGTAATAGAAGAGATGGAAGGGAGATGGGAAATGAAGCGGGGAGGTTTCAATGAAATTCTTCTGGGTGAATATTCTTGTACCTACAATCAACCCTACCTACTTATGAAAAAAAAAAAGAAAAAAGAGAAAAAAAAGTGTGTGATAAAAATTGTGAACGGGAAGAAATTTTTTGGCGCATGGGAAAGTCTACCTCCCTTGAGCTCTATTGAAAGAGATGAGAAGGGAAGTCCAGATCCACAAATTTTAGAGTTTTATCCTCTATTCTATTACTCATAAGAAAATGAAAACCTGCAGCAACAATTCAAAATAACAACTTGAAACTATCATAAGCAAATAAAACTAAAGGACAAAAAAAAACTAGCTAATTGACATAAACAAAACTAGCTAAATGACAAAAAGGAAAGAATGACAACAACAGAGAAGCCGAGGAACATGGGTTGGGCCCTAACCCAGAAGCCCAACTCTCTAGAACTAGATCAATAAAAATTCCTCTAAATACACATTGCATTAAAAATACAATCTCACTACATCCCGAAGGTCTTAAAAAAAAAAAGCCTAATAGAATGGAAAATGAATGGCATGGGATGGAATGGAACGAAAATGGAATGGAATGGACTACATCGAATGCACCAGAATCCACCGGAATCAACCCTAATTAGCTCTTTATCAACTTTATTTATACTCAAAAGCAACTACCAACAACTCCCTAAAAGTAGGTAATGAGTCCACTTGACTCCAAGTGAAGTATGGCTTGAGTGCACTTGGTCTTGAGTTGCTTGGCTGCCTTTGGAATTCAAACTTCTTGGAGGGGATCTCATGAGGATCCTTTGTCTACCTTTGAGAGTTAAGGATGGTGGAAAATCCCCTTGAATATCTCAAATATTTCTCCCTAATTTTCTGATATTGTGCTCATTTATTCTTCACTCTTGATTTCCCAGTGGCAGGGAGCAAGTCCCTAAATTATCTCCTTCTCCAAATCTACATAATATGCCCAATATTCTCACAATATTCTACAAAAATAACCAATATTAGGCACAAATATGAAATTACCTTTAAAACTTCCTAAGAAAATATTAAAGCATAAGAAAATATTATTGAGTGCAGAAGGAGAGATTTAATATATATTTTCATGTGCATAAGAGAGGTATATGGGCCTAATAAAGGTTAGTTTAGACTTAATTTATGTACCATTTAGAGGCCCATCGGTTGGAAAGGTAAATAAAGGAAATGGAAGGCATCCCATTCCAAATCGGATTATGGTAATGAAGCTATGAAAAACGACTAGTTGAAGAGAAAATTATGTTTTCACTATCATGAGTTAGGACATTATGCCACAAACTATCCTCATAAGAAGGTAGGAAAGAATTCCTCAGGAGAAGTGACACATGAAGCTCTTGCTTCACAATTCAAGTTGGATTTCACTCTCATCACATGCATGGTACCATTGGTGATGGGTTTTGTGTGGTACCTGGATAATAGAGCTTCATTCCATATGACCGACAACAAAGAAATATTCAACAACTTGGAGGATAAATATCTCTAGATGCATAACGAGATGGGAAATTATGGGAGGTACACCATGACTGGAATAGGTACTGTAACCTTTCAGAGTGAGTATGGTACTCCTCTCACATTAAAAGATGTCATGTATGTCCATGGTTTAAAGAATAATTTAGTTTTAGTTGCTATGTTTGAAGACCATGACTACGATGTGATATTTAGCAAAGGGAAGGTGTTCACTCATCACAAGGCCACGGGACAAGTGAAGAAGATTGGGGTTCGAGTAAATAACCTCTACAAATTGGATGTGGAATAATATGTTGCATTGAGCACGAAAGCAGAGATGGTGCAAAGCCAATATATTGGTGAGTTATGGCATAGAATATTGTGCCATCTACACCATGGTGGTTTGAAGATCATGCAGCAAATTTCTACAGGACTTCCTAAGGATGCACTTCAGCAGTGAGATACATGCAAAAGGTGTAAATTGGGTAAGTACACCAAAATCACATTCCATGATAAGGATATTCGAGCAAATGTGATCCTTGAAAGAGTTCACTCAAATGTATGTGAACCATTCTCGACAGCATCCATAGCAAAAAACATGTAATATGTGATTTTTGTAGATGATTTTTCACGCAAGTGTTTGATATTCTTCATGTAAAATAAATATAAGGTGTTCTCAAATTTTTGTGAGTTCAAAGAACTTGTAAAGAAACATATAAGGAAAATATGAATGTTATCAGGAGCGACAATGCTGGATAATATGTGTCGAATGAATTCAGGAACTTTTGTGCTTCAAAAGGCATTTAATAGGAATTAATAGCACCTCATAACCCACCGTAGAATGGGGTTCCAGAACATAAATAAAAATAAAAATAATAATAATGATAATAAAAATAATAATAATAATAATAATAATAATAATAATAATAAAACACAATTATTGTGGGAGAATCACGAGCGATGTTGCATTATTATGACCTATCATTGCACTTGTGCATCAAAGCATGCAACACAACAATATTTGTGCAGAACATAAGTCCTTATCAGATTCTTGGGATGAGTACATGAGAGGAAGCCTTTTCTGGAAATAATCCAGATGTGGCTCACTTCAAATTTGTTGGTTCGTCGATCTATTGTCATGTAACCAAATATTCACGAAAAAATCTAGAATCAACAGCTAACTTGGGAATATTTGTGGCGTACACTAATACAAATAAAAACTTTCAAGTGTACATGTCATCTCACGGGATGCCAGTTGTCAAGAGATATGTGACATTCGATGAAGATAAGGCCATGTGAATTTCCCCTGAGGGGAAGCTTCAGTTGCATGCAGTTGAGGAGATCTTAGCTCCAAAAGAACCTCAAGATGTGGAGAAACCACAAGAACAGGAGTAGAGAATGGAATCACCCACTCATGCAGAAACATCTAGAGATGGAAGGAAGCACACTAGAGAGGTTTAAATATTGATGCATGATTCTAGAGAGAATGTGGGAACACCCACAACACAACGTAGACAAAGGAGGTACACTGGATACATTGGTTTTATGATTGAAAGTGTAGAGATTAAGCCATCCTCATTTGAGGAAGTAGTACAAAAACCAATATGGGTTGATGCCATGGTAGAGGAGCATGACTCCATTATCAATAATAGTGCATGGGAAGTTTTCCCAAGACCATAGGGAAATTTAGTTGTAATATTTAGGTGGATCTGCAAGGTGAAGCATGTAGAAAATGGGAGTGTGGAGAAACAAAAGGTCATATTTGTCGCCAGAGGGTTCTCACAGGTGGAGGGGATTAATTATGAGGAGAAATTTTCACAAGTTGCAAGGCACTTGTCAATCAAATTTATTCTTGCACTTTTAGCGTAGATGGGATAGAAGATACACCGGATGGATGTAAAGAGAGGTTTACATTGAGCAGTCAAATATATTTGAGACCTTCGATAAAGAGTCGCATGTGTGAAGACTCAAGTGAGAATTGTATGGACTAAAACAAGGACTTTGTGCTTGGTACACTAGAATCAATAGCTACTTCACAAGGTTGGGCTTGACCAAAAGTAAAGCAGATGCGAAGCTTTAGCATATTGTGGTTGAAGGTAAGTTATTGATTTTAGTAGTATATCTCAGTGATTTGATTCTAACATGTGATGTGCAGCTGATAAAATATTGCAATGACTATCTTGCAATAGAATTTGAGATGAAGGATATGGGGCTTTTGCATTATTTCCTTGGTTTGGAAATTTGGCAAAGAAATGAGGAACTATTTGTATCTAAAATAAAGTATGCCAACAAGATTCTGAAGAAGTTTCACATAGAGAGCAACAAATCCATGGAGACTCCTCTAGAAGGGAATTGGAGGATGGAAGATGCTACTTCATGTGAAGTGGTAAAAGCTACCATATATAGATAACTTGTGGTTTCACTCATGTACTTGGTGAACACACAACCATACATGTGTTATCTGGTTAACCAGCTTAGTCAAGCTATGATTAAGTCTATCGAACTCTATTGGAAGGTAGGCAAACATCTATTGAGATAACTCAGATGCACCACTCAGTTTGGTCTTTGGTACAAGCAGATAGAGGCAGTGAAGCTTCAAGGCTTCACATCTGCAGTAAACCATCCTATCATTTCATTTTTCAAAAATACATGTGATGTCACCCCATGACCAAAGCAAAAAATTGACTTTTGAGCAATAAAGATGCAGATTGGACAAAGATTCCATCCAATAGGAAAATCACATCAGGGGGCATCCTCAGTGATTGGTCAATAAAAGCGTCTTTGTACAATAGGAAGAAAAGGTAAGTTGCACCCATTTCCATAAAAGTAGAGTACATCCCTGCTAGTTAAGCATTTTTTGAGGCTATCTAGATGAGGAAGATCCTTATTGGGTTGTTTGGTAAATATATGGATCTGACAGTCATTTATTATGATAATGAGAGTTGCATCAAACTATCATTTAATACAATTTTTCATGACAGGTCCAAGAATATTGATATTCGATACCACCATCTCATAGATTATGTGTAGAAAATGATTATGTCATTAGAGTACATTCCTATAGAAGAGAAAGATGCACACATCTTGACAAAGCCAGTATCAAGAGGAAAATTCAAGTTCCATAGAGGTAGAATTGGGGTATCTGATAATCCTATCAAGAGGAAAATTCAAGTTCCATAGAGGCATAATTGGGGTATCTGACAGTCCATTTCCTGTTGAGAGGGAGTGTTGAAAATAACAATAAGAAGAGGCTTCTAATTTAATTTTCCCTTCATTAAATTAGAAGTAAGTTGTAATTCCACATCACATGCAACCTGTATGAGTCAACTATAACTAAGTTAGGAAGACTTAATTAGTTTAGTTAATTTGAGTTGAGATTTCAATGGGAGGCATGTAGAGTTTTCCCTAAATTTTGGAGGCCCAAGTACAGTTTTATTGTGAGTTGTAATTAATTAACTTAATTAACTCGAGTTAAAATTAGTTTAACTAGTTCTAACTGATGGAGGAACTAGTGAGAATTCAAGTAAATTAAATCAGATTTAATTAACATGCAGTGATCAACTCAGATCAATTCACATGCAGTTAAATCCAAAAAAATGATATCTAATATAATGCACTGCGAAAACCCCTCAATACTTAAATATAAAGACTGAAGGGAGCTCTACTTTAATGGTTCATGAGGCACAATATTTGCTAAGGTTTTACAAATGGGTAGCAAGCTAATTAGGCTTGATTGTGGGGAAAACCCCATAGTTAAGCGTGCTTGATCTAGAGGCAATCTGGGATGTGTGGCTTCTCAAGAAGTCCTAGTTAGCGAGTGCAAGCCCTTGAAGTGACAATTCATGCTATGTGATTCATTTCACTATTTTCAATCCCACTTCTTCACACCTATGAGCATCACTCAATGCAATGAGTGTTAGGTGGAATATTCAAAAATCATGAGAAATTAGTCAGTTTGGGATGTGTGGCCTCTCGTGAAGTCCTAGTTAGTGAGTGCAAGCCCCGAAAGTAATGACTGACACTATGTGATTCATTTCACTAGTTTTAATCCCAATTCTTCACCCTGTGAGCTTCATACGATACAATGAGTGTTAAGTGGGCTATTCAAAAATCATGAGAAATTAGCTATTTATGACTACCTCTGGTGGAAATAGTCATAGATGAATGACTTACTTAACACAGTTAAATCCCAACAAGTGATATCTGATTTGGTGAAGTATTAAACCAAGCTTGCTTAGGAATCAATGAGCACAATGAGAGATTGTGAAGAAAGTTCTCAAGCCTAAGAGAAACATTGTATTGTTCTTATATTCTTTAGCTTATGCAATATACAGATAACAGGGTTTTTAATTGAAGATTTCCCAAAATAAATCTATGTTGTGCGACTGAAATTATCTCTCTTTCTTTTTCATGTTATTTTGCAATTGTAATTGGTTTCCACAATTTGTAGAATATATTTAAATATTATTTTTAGCATATTACAAATATGAGTTTTAATCTACATGGATTTTCTACAACAAGTTAGTCTAAGAATTTCATGAATCTCATAACAAAATTGTATTGAATAATTGTTTGAAACTCAAGAAGGTAGGCTCCTTTGACAAATCATATGTCTCCTTTAAAATATTTCGTGCTAAAAACACGTTTAACATACGCATTTTTTTTTAATTATCACATGGTCTAGACTGTTAAAGAAATTGAATATACAGAGAAATGTGTCAAGATTTTGACACAAGGTAGTTCAACAAATATTGTGGAAAGCACTATTGTGGTTTCTATCAGTTTAGGGTTTTGTCAAATGAAACTCATTAGTTTTAAAACTAATTTTCCTATATGTATATCTTATTTCAATATAAAAATTTTCATGAAGTCATTAGATCTTCTTTCTTCTTTATTTGGTGAAATTATAAATCTACTCCATAAAAAACTACAACTATGGAAGCTACTAGAGATATATGAGTTTGATATGGTTATTTACTGCAAAATATTCATGAAATCTCCATCTAAGTTCTTTCCCACTAGACCTGACAATGAGTTCTTCCTTTACACTCAAGAAAAAAGGGGGTTATTACAATTTCCAACAGTTAATTAGCACTTAATGATTTGTTCCATAGAAACAACTAGGCATACAATCATTCAATGAATAAACATGTGATGCACATTTTTCCCTTATGCATCACTTGGAAAATGAATATCGGTAATGGTTACAAATACTGAAATCGACACATAGAACAACACCCTAATAATGGTACAAGAGCAGAAATATCTTGTTGAAAAATCCTGCTACCAAACAAGATTTTGGTAGGTCGAAAATGTCTTATTGAATTTATGTTCCATAGTACCTTGTGTTTTATTCAGGAGAAGAACTTTTTTGTCTGTTGCCCAGATTTGAGAACTCACACTTGGGCTCCAAGGTAATCGGAAATATTTCATTTGGGTCTTGAATACTCTGTCAGAGACTGATAATGAAAGGAGCTCCTCACAGTGTCTACTCCTGGAAGGATTTTAACACAACAACAATAGGCAAGGTATGGTGATGAGAGTATGGGAACCGAAGCTTCTCGTCTTGCACCATCCTTCCACGGGTGTTTTCATCTGCCATTGCCATTGGAATTCCATGGTGAAGAGCATGAGAAGGGGACAGTCACTTTCATTAGCCACTACCGTTGGAGTAGCATGGTGGAGAGTGTGAACAAAGAGTTTCAACCCTTGACCTTGGGAGACTTATCCAAGACGTATTGTCAACCCAACAAGTCCCTTCCAAAAATAGGATAGCCAAAGGCACATGAACACCTAGTCGAAGAAGCAACAACAAGCGTAGGAAATTTGGCCTTGTTCATTGGTATGACATGTGAACCCTGGCATAGGAAAAATCCACAAATATGTTAACCCAATAGAAAATTTTCCATGTCAAACTTTAACAAGGGGACAAGGAAAATGACCCCCTGGGATTGACTAGGATGAAGAGTGTTTTCTGAGCCAATTCCATAAAGAGAACAACTACAATGTAATTATATGTAATTGTTATAGGTTAGAAACGATTTTGGGATACAATACAATATGATATTATACAGTAGTTTAGATTAATTATAATGTAATTATTCTAGGGTAGTATATATTAATATAGATCAAGTATAGAACAATGTATGAAGTCCAAGCTAGGGTAGGTAAAGCTATGTAAGCTTTGTAGGCAATAAGATTCTATAAATGGTATTTTAAGCTAGGTATGTTATGATAAACTAGTGTATGACACATTAAAATCTAGTTTAGATAGGATATGCTAAATTTGAACAACTTTTATGAGCTAAAGTTAACATGGATTTATCTTTGAATCAATATATGAAATAATTTATACTTATTGAAATATGATTGATTTAACACAGAAAAAGTGACAAAAAAATCCAACCATCTTCAAGAAAAATAAAACTTAATTTAAAGCACCATTCAGAAAAATAAGGCTAAATTGAAATATGTTATATATATATATATATATATATATATATATATATATAACCAAAAAATATTTTCCAATAAATTTCAAACCTGCTATGCATAATTTTATATTTTCAAATAACTTTTGAAAATGATATGAATAACCTCACCAATTTGAAAACATCTTAAAACATGATAATTCAATAATATAAATGAAGCATTACAATATATTTTTATGTATATGTGGAATTCAAACATGACTTTTATAAATAATTTAAATTTGCAAAACACAACACCACATCATTTAAAAATATAAAATATATATATGTAATATTATATAAGGTATATAATTGTAAAAAACACTATTCATATATTTTTTATTATATAATAGTAAAAAACCTTATTTATATATATTTTTATTATATAATTGTAAAAAACCTTCTTCATATAATTTATATTATAATTTATGTAATATTATATAAAGTATATAATTGAATAATTTATATTATAATTTAGGTAATATTATAAAAGTATATAATTGTAAAAAACCTTATTCATATATTATATGAGGCATATAATTGCAAAAAGTTTTATTCATCTATTATATAAGGTATTTTTATTATATGATTGTAAAAAACTTTATTTACATATATTTTTAATATAGTTTTATTATAATTTTAATGTCAAATTAGATGACCTATTTAAAATAATATGTAAATTGTGAGTTTCAAATTTTTTTAGTTTATCTTTCACTAAATTATATTTAGTGATTTGTGTTATTATTTGTTATAAAATAATATGTAAATAGTAAGTTTTTAGATTCATATTCTATCGTCTGTCATAATTATAATTAGTGATCTTTATGTTATTATAGTTAATTATAGTTAGTGATCTTTGTCTTAATTGTAAAAAGCCTTATTCATATATTTTTAACTATATAATTGTAGAAATCCTTATTCGTATATATTTCAATGTAGTTTTATTATAATTTTAAAATCAAATTAGATGACCTATTTAAAATAATATGTAAATTGTGATTTAAGTTTAAAATAATATGTAAATTGTGAGTTTATGTCCATATTATACTTAGTGATTTGTGTTATTATTTGTTATAAAATAATATGTAAATAGTAAGTTTTTAGATTCAAATTCTCTCGTTTGTCTCAATTATAGTTAGTGATCTTTCTGTTATAAAATTATATGTAAAATATGTGCTTTTAGATTCAAATTCTCTTGTTTATGTCCAAGTTATAGTGTTGCACCTTAGCCATTTTTCCCACTACCCACCTAGTTTTAAAAGTAACAACATCTACATTACAAGTTTATGTCCAAATTATAGTGTTGCACCTTAGCTATTTTTTCCACTACCCACCTAGCTTTAAAAGTAACGCCATCTATATTACAAGTTTATGTCCAAATTATAGTGTTGCACCTTAGCCATTTTTCCCACTACCCACCTAGTTTTAAAAGTAACACCATCTATATAAGTTTATGTCCAAGATATAGTGTTGCACGTTAGCCATTTTTCACACTACCTACCTAGTTTTAAAAATAACACCATTTATATTACAAAGCACAACCATAAATAAAACTCACACTAATTTATATTACCAAATTATAGTTAGTGATCTTTATGTAACACACAAGATATAACCATAAATAAAACTCAGGCTAACCTATATTACCAAGGTACAACCCTAAATTAAACTCACAATAACCTATATTACTAAATTGTGTAACACACCAGTTTGAAAAGAAACACCATCTATATTACAAGATACAACCATAAATAAAACTCAGAATAATCTATATTACACGTTATAACCATAAATAAAGCTCATACTAATCTATTCTATTTTATCCATACAGCCATAAATAAAACTCTCACTAACGTACAACCATAAATAAAATTCTCACTAATTTAAATAGAATTACATGTGCAAATTATGTTATTGAACCTTCACACTATATTATTGCACCTTTTCCATTTTTCCCACTAACCAACTTGTTTTACCAGGATGCTTGTTTTACAAGGATATTGATGAAAATCATCTCTGTTACAACGTAGAACCAGTTAATTTTCCCATGTTAATAAATTCAAAACCAAAAGTGTAATATAAATCCGTAACTAAAAATAATCCAACATTCTAAAGAGGGATTTTCTGGAAATCCGCCATTATATTTGGCAACCATACTTACCAACAATACTCCATAATTCCCAGTTCGTTATAATTTTCCGCCTGTCAATAAATTCAAAACCAAAAGTTTAATATAATAACTAAAAACCATCAGTGTGATATACATTCGTAACTAAAAACAATCCCAGATGCTAAAGTGGGATTTTCCGGAAATCTGCCATTATATTTGGCAACCATACTTAACAACAATACTCCATATTCTCAGTCAACCGTTACATACACTGTCATGTGCCAATAATAAAAATTTAGATTTCTAATTCTATTTAGATTTGAATTTCAGTAGTAGCTTCCGCCATTATATTTGGCAACCATACTTAACAACAATACTCCATATTTTCATTCAACCGTTAGATTCACTGTCATATGCCAATAATAAAAATTTATCGTTTATGTTTATGTTTATATATATATAGTCATTGAGATGTCACAGATTCAGTATATATATAAGCCCACACATATAAAAGCTAGTTTAAGTGTTCGCATTGTTATGTCATCTTTGTTCTCTTCACACTCTCGAGTAAAGCTTAATGATTTGAGAAAGCAAGAAGTGATCCTTTCTGGTAAGGACTTTCTTTGATTCTCTTTAACCCATCTATCCATTTCGTCTACTTTCTTTGATTCTCTATAACCTATCTATCCATTTCGTTTACATTCTATTCTGTATTTAGTTTGTGGAATGGCCCTGCAATGATATTTGTTTAGGGGCATTCGAGTTTTGTTTTCGTTTTGTTGGTAGTTTTACTTCTGTTTATTCTGTGTCGTATTATTTTTGGGCCAACGTTATTTTTCCGCGTTGAATTATTTTTGGGCCAACGTTATTTTCAAGTAGAATACAGACCAACATAAGATAGATGAGTTTGATGAATTTCAGCGCAAGGTAGAGATAAAGTTATTTTTTGCGTTTTTTATTTGAACATAGGCTGACAAATACAACATGGAATGGAATCGGTTTTATAACACCTTCAATTCACAATATTTTATCCCAGATAACAACAACACTCCATATTTTCTAATGTAGATTTGAATTTCGGGAGTGGTTTTCCACCAACAAGGTTTTCTCTCACGCTGGCTTTCAACTACTTTGGTAAGAATCATCTCCGCAGCCTTGGGTTGTCTCTCTGATAACGGGGAACTCATAAAAGGCAAATTGGCAAATTAGAAGATAAACAGGGGAAGATTTTAAAAGAGAAATTAACTAATCAGCTGTAAAAATATCTCATTTTCGTTTATGTTTATATATATTACAGTAGTCATTGAGATGCCACAGACTCAGTATACATATAAGCCCACGTATATAAAAGCTAGTTTAAGTGTTCTCATTGTTAAGTCATCTTTGTTCCGTTCATACTCTCAAGTCAGGCTTAATTGTTGAGAAAGCAAGAAGTGATCTTTTTGGTAAGGACTTTCTTTGATTCTCTCTAACCTATCTATCCATTTTCGCCTACTTTCTTTGATCCTCTATAACCTATCTATCCATTTCGTCTCCATTCTATTCTGTATTTAGTTTGTGGAATGGCCCATGATGATATTTGTTTAGGGGCATCTGAGTTTTGTTCGTAGTTTTCCTTTTGTTTATTCCGTGTCGTATTATTTTTGGGCCAACGTTTTTTTTAATGTAGAATACAGACCAACGTATATATATTCGGATAGATGAGGTTGATGAATTTCCGCGCAGAGTAGAGATAAAGTGTTTTTTGTCTTTTTTAATTGAACATAGGCTTACAAATACATGGGATGGAATCGGTTTTATAACACCTCTAAATCACAATAGCTTATCCCAGATTTACTTTTATTTGTATGAAAATTGCATAGTTTCTCTGTACAATACAAATGCATATCTTAGCTTATCCAATTTTTCTCTGGAGTAATATGGCTTTATTCTTCAAAAAATTGCAGGACTTATCAGAGTAGAGAAGATCTCTAAGGGAAATCTTCATTTCATACCAATTCAGCTAAATCACTGTTAAGCCTATCAGATCTTCTCCGGAGAATTTGGGTTTATCTTTGAAAATTTGCAGGACTTGTCAGATTAGATAAGACTTCTAAAAGGACTCCTCATTTAATAATAATTCAGGTAAATCTCTGCTCCTTTATTGTACAATAATTTCATATGGGTTATTTTCTACGGTTTAATTTTAACATATATATGATTTAATGGTTGTTTCGGATTAATGAATAAAAATGTTGTGGACAGTTTGTTGGAAATTGTATTAGATGGAGGTCTGTTATGCATTAGAAAATTTTCCTTTGTCTGAAAGTACTTATTTTGTCCAAAGAGAAAAACGGCTACGAGGAGTTGATTAAGCTACTGGTTATTCAAGCTGTGTTTGATTTGATGCATTCATTCCATGGAAGAATAGTGTAACAGGAAAGATATGTTATTTACTATGGGGTATTAACTTTGGAGGAAGAACTGTGAATGCTTACTGCAAGTAATTTAAAGGACATATGATAACTTTCACCAACTAATACTACCAGCTATGCGCTGTAGGGAATAAACTGAAATTATTAGTCTAATAATTTATTACAATAAAGTAATAACATATGACAACATGAACTGCTGGAGTAGGCAAACCAGCAAGACTTAGATACATACAAAATGATTAACAAAAACAACAGACTTGTTATATCATGAAAAAATAATGATAGCACTGGGTTGTCACCAGTAATATTAATACCGAGAAATGTGAAAATGCTAGAAGGCGAGACCTTAAAACCCTAGGTTAGTCCCGCGGAGGCAACCTTATGCCATATAAGGTTAACTCTACAATGAATTGCATTAACCATTTACTGCTGTAAAAAACAACCTCCAGTACGCTAGTGCAACCGAGTATATAATAACCAAACAATCCAGAGCACGAATGGCCCGATTAAACAATTTCTGGGGTTGCATAAAATAACAAGTTCAAATTACATAATTTAATTAACTTCGTAGGGGAAGAGCCCTCCCATAAAACTCAAATATCGAATTAAGACATAGCCTAAGCACATGATTGTACACTGAAATATCGAATTAATAGATAGCCGAAAGAGAGAAGTTTAACCAAGAACCAAATAGTTTAACCAAGAACCAAATATCTGTAACCCAGACCGAAGTTGAAAATAATTATATTATTTTATATTAATGGAGAAAAGCTTACATAAGTTGTAAGGTATCTCCTTAGTTTAGGATTAGTTCCTAGAGATTAGGGGTTTGGTTGCAACTTCCTAACTTCTAGTATTGTACTTAATGATGTAATCTTTCATTCATGAACCTAGAGAGAGTTCTCTCTCTGTTTTTGAGTGTAGTCTCCAGGTGCAGGCCACACCTGAGAGCTACAACTCCTTCTTTCAATTCTGTGTGCATATTTTATCTTGGTATTGGAGCTCAGTTTGGGTGAGCCTGATTTTTTTATTGCCTTTGTGGCTGGAGTGCCTTTGTGGCCAGTTTGCCTTTGTGCCAGAATCGCCTTCGTGGCTAAAAGTGCCTTTGAGGCCGCGTCTACACGAGAGCTTTGTGCTCGATTGAGCAGGTGGACTGCAGAACACCTGGCTCGGACTCAGATGATTTTTTAATTTTCTGAGTAGAAGGGAGTTGGCGCGTTTTTCGCGCTGACAGTAGCGCCAGGAAGCGCAACTGGCGCGTCTGTTCAGCTGTTAATCGCGCCACCGTGCCATTGGCGCGGAGTCGCACGGAAAAATTGCGCCAAGTGTCTTTTCATTGCACTGATTTCATTCTGGCGCGGGTTTTTCATTCGGGAAGGCGCCGACTCACCTTCAAGGAGATCCGCGGGGATCAAGGGGATCAGATCGATTTTTTGGCTGTATTGGAAAACAGCGAATTTGCTCATCGGAGCGGGATTGGTTTTGCAGATCTGTCAGTGACTGGAACAAAAGATCTGGCAGAGAGGTGGCAGATCAGGTGACAAGATTTGTGAAGTATCGATTTTTTTTTTTTTTTTTACTATTGAGTGGATTCATTTTGTAGATCTGACCAAAAATGAGTAATGCGATGGAATCTTATATCCATGAGTCTGGCAAACTCGATGGATCTAACTTCACGAACTGGAAATTTAAGATCCAGACCTTGCTTGAGGGTGCGAATGCATGGTCCATAGTCACAGGTGATGAGCAGAGGCCGAATTCAAACACAGGGACACAGGAGCAAGAATGGGACAAACGAGAGAACAAGGCGAAAGTTCTGTTGAAGATGTCCGTCAAGGACAACATCATTCCCCATATCAGAGAATGTAAAACATCTGCAGAAATCTGGACGACCATCAAAAATCTGTATCAGATCCAAAATACAAGTCGAATTATGGCACTTAAAAGCAAGTTATTTTCAATGAGGATGGACGAAAGTGAGACTGCTGCTGCATTCATTGCGTGAATCAAAGATGTGAAAGACGGATTAGGGGACATTGGAGAGAAGGTGTCTGACTCTGATCTCGTCACAATCACACTGAATGGGATGCGAGATGAATTTCATATGTTCATCACTGGATTGGTACATATGAAATTCATCTCGCAGAAGAGTCCATATAAAGGTATGCTTGTAAATAATTCTGCGATGGATAAATAACAGAGGAAGATATCCCCTAAGAAAATCAGGGAAAATAGAAAAATCTAGTGAGAGAAAATACTCAAGAAAACATAGATGGGAATGAAGAAAACTAAAGGGGGGAATTAAAGCAAAAGGAAATATAGACGACGTAGTAATGGAAGAGTAGGAGAAAAATGAACTAGACACAAAAGAGAATGAGGGTGCATATCTCAAAGAAAGAGATATCTAAATGATAGCATTGGAATGGAAATCAAAATATTTGGTCACTATACTAGAAGATAATTTCCAATCAATAACTCGAGCTTATATCAAATCTCAAAAAAGGTTGCACAAGAAATCACCAGGTAACTCCTGAAAACCCTCATCTATACCTTTAGGAGTTAAAATTAATAACGATAAGGAATTCTCCAAGTGGGAAAATGAATATTAAAAAAGAGATAGAAAGAGTAATAAATAACGTATATAGGAAATGGGGGAATGCATAGTTAACCTTGGTAGAGTAGTATTGACTATAGAGCCATTTCGGAGTTTCCATGGGGCACATAACTCAGCAGACTATAAATTTCCAGGTGCCATTGTTTGTAGCCTTAAGCTTCCCAAAATACTTGTTGTTATGTATTCAAGAATAAGTGAGGACCCTACCAAGAAATAGTTAAAGGCAGAGAAATCTGTTTTACATTCATTAGCAGAGCCTCAAAAGAGGGATGAAGCGAAATGCCCTACCCCTTTTGCTGAGGCATAAAGAGTATAGAATTGGCTGCGTCTTTCGAGTGGGGTATCCATTTTACCCCAAACTTTGGATTTTTCTATGATCATGGAGACTAATGATGATGCGCCTCTGTTTGACTCAAACGTATACAGGGTTGGCATACTTCTTTCTGTATTGGAAACATTGAGAGGTTTTGTAAACATATATCATGACACTGTTTCATTCCCTGAAGCATTTGCATCCTTTGTACCTCTATTGCATGAAATGGTCAAAGAAAACAAGATACCTGAGATTCTCCGATTGAAGATGACAAGTATTGCTCCTCTAATGAATGGGAAAATCGATGAGCATGAAGACCTACGGCGACCACTGAGAATGTGAATGAAGAAGCCCATGCCTATCAAGTAATTTAATCCAAGACTTGAAGAGAACCTTGTGCATGGGAAAGGTTATGATCCTGACAGAGAAAGGGCACAGAGAAAGCTTACCCTAGCCATTCTCTCCGACGATTCAGTAGTTCCATACTTGACCACACAGGGGTCTAAGTTATTATTTTCATTCTTACAATTGATTAAAATTTCCTTAGCATTATTATTATTCAATCATGAAGACATATGACCAGTGTTATTTTATTGCAGGAAGAACCTTTCTGTTTGCACATAAGAGCCAAGGTTTTCCTGGGAAAGCAAGGGCAGTTTTCAAAGCAAGGAGTATGAGATGAAGAATATCTTTGTAGCACAGCATCTGCAAACTTGCTTGAAGTCAAAGTCCTGAGATTTCTTGAGGTGAGGTCACATGTCCCAAAGATTGCCAAGTGCGAGAGGTTGCCGAATTGCTTCAAGTCGCATCCTCATTAAATCGCAGCAATGGCAGCTCGGCGACTGCGGTCGTCACTGGTCGCAGAGTCGCATATTCGGCGGAGTCGTAGGTCGCATGTCTGCTTTGAGGTCGCCGGGTTGCGGATGGTCCAAGATTGGGTTGGAAGGCGGCCAATGTCGGAAGGCCCGAAAAGTCGGGGACCCCAAAGGGCAAACTTTTCTCTATAATACTTCCTTCGGGAACTTGTTTAAGATCTTTTTGGAGACTCAAGAGCTATATAGCATTGTATTGAAAGACAACACTCTTGTGCATATGAATACAGATACCTGTTAAAACTTCTTTTGAATCTGATGTGTTTTTCTGTGCAAACACTATGAATATTTCTTATACAGTTTCAAACATCTTTTGATTAATGAAGCTGCACTCTTATCGACATCATTTTATGCATTATGGTTTTTTGTACTCTTGTTAATGATGTTCAGTTTATATTGCTTGCTTAATGGATGTTAATGACTTTGTTTATTAGCATTTCGTTTTATCTTTCAGGAAGTAAAGGGGCATCTCGCCATAAAGAACTATTTCTTTTGTGGTTAGAATAGCCTGCAAGCATAACCCCAAAGATGTGTTGCTAACGACACCTCCTTCGGTGTATATGCTTTATTAATGGTCTCGCTATGCATAGTGTTGTATACAGGTTTAATGCATCAATCACGTATCTTGTAATCGTGTGAATAAGTGTGTGTCCGCAGGTTCAATCGGGTTCTTTTGAGACCAAAGGGAAGGTGACTTAAGCGGTAGCCGGACCCACACCCCAGACGGGATCCCTATTCCAAACGGTTCAAGGTCTAATTGGGACTTTCCACTGGGGAGATTCCCTACTGTTGGCAGGACATATTTTCTCGTCAACACCTTCATATAGAATTCAACCTTATTAAATACGAAACGTAATCCACAAAATTTCAAGGCCCATTATCAATTTTATGTAAAATCCTTGCTTACTAGATGGTTTTGTCAATGTTGAAGACTTTAGATCTAGCTGGGAGACTTATTGTGGAGAATTAGTTGGGAGACTTATGATGGAGAAGAATCAAAAGGAGACGATTGAAAAATATTACCTTCTATCAAACTAGACATAAAATAATAAATGCCACTAAGACTTATGTTAGTATCCTCATCACACTCTACGAAGGACTTCATGGCACCCCAATTCACAAAAGTTATTCTAATATATGGGTATGCATTTCTGAAACACATTATTCAAAATGCATGAATACTTATTGTTAGTGGAATTATTGATTATATTAGCAAAGGATTCGAAAATATATATGGTGGAAATTTTCATAGCTTTAAATTTTGTAGGCATTTTGAAAAGAATTGGATTATGGAGGAATTAAACCATTATTATAAAAGAAATCACCATCAAATATTAATTACTCCCATATATGTATATCTAAGTCAATTTTGTAATAAATACAATATATTATTCATTGAAAAAAAAATGTTACCGTAAAATTAAACATTATTCTCTTATATTAGGAATTGACAAGGAGCATAATTGTGAATAAAAATAACATTATGCATTCATTTCAGAAAGGAAAATATCTTAATTATGGTCATATTTGTTATTGAAGCCAAAACATACCAGTTGACAAGGATTATCTTTTATAGAGTTCATTAATCAAATATATTTGTGATATTACATTACATGTTTTCAAATGTTCAATCTTGTTTCATCCAAAAAAATTCAATTAATATTGACTATATTCACTTGGAATCGCTTGACAAATTCCCTTGCAATTCAATCCATACATTGATGGGAATTTAAATTTTATCCTTAGCTAGATCTATGACTTAAAAAACTATTAACATAGGAAATTTGATCTCAACAAAAAAAAATATTAACATCAAGAAATATGACCTTAGGATCTATGACCTCAAAAACTATGACCTTAGAAACTTTGGACTCGTATATTATGACCCAAGAAAATTTGACATTAAAAACTATAACCTTGAGAACTTAAACTCAAGAACTATGTCATTAAGAACTATTACTTCAAAAAATATGAGCCTAAGTACTACGAACTCATGAACTAATTCCAAAATTGATCCATTTTTTCATAACCATGGTGGCCCACCTAACAATTTGTTTATCAATAGCCCCAGATCGTACTTTGATTTCCTTTTGGGAAAATCCCATAAACCCTTTCTTCCAATAAAAATTGTGTATCAACCCTTTCTTATTTGCTTAATTTTTTCATTTACATGATAACCAAAATGATCTCTTTATCGTATGTATAACATTAGGTTTCTTTTCTCCTTGACTTGACACGTTGAAACACATCTCACATATTCCATGAATGAGTTCTTAGCCAAATACTTGCATGTCTCTAAGGTATAGGAAATCTACATGGTATCTGCATGTTAATACTCGAATACCAATAGGCATGGATAAATTTAATCTGGATGCACTCAAATTTGTATTCCTTCTCCCTTTACAAACCTGTATATTTTCTAATGCCCAAAATTGGCTTAACCTAGATGATTATGTGACGTCCTGGATGTGGGTCCTACACCGAATGCATTAACAAGTGTGATAGACTATTCTAAGGGTTTGGCGCATTGTAATTTATGCACTTTTGATGAGGTTCAGATTCAACCTAACCCTAATATAATTTGCAATCTATGGTGGGGTCCACCTTAAATACTCCACCATTCAGATATCTTTCCACTCACAAATTTTATTCCATTATCTGAGTCTACTCGTCTCTCTTGATTCAATATCACTTGGATAATTGTATATGACACAAATTAGATAACACTCACCTCCCTCTGTGGGGTCCACACTGCAAAATTTGTGTTGAGTTTCTAATCCAAGGATTCCAATATACTCCCTTCACTTTATTTCGCACTCGATTTAATAATTAGATACTCCACAAGTCGAATACACATTTGAATCCTTTTTCAATGTCCATGCCTCCTAAAGTTTTGTGAAACTCTCTAATTCGGGGATTCAGTTAAATATTCTTTACACACAACATTGTTGAACCAGGTTGCTTTAGGCCTGAATGGTAGACTTCCCATGTTAGGATATTTTATGTCTATGTCAATTGATAGATTTTATAGATAAACGATAAAGTCTGAATCTCAAAATTTATAAACTTAACTCCACATTGAAAATCTAGCTAACTTAGAACCTTTGGTTCAAATGGTGAACATCAATCTCAAATCTAAAACTTTCACTTCAATCTCGAACGTGTGCATTCCTTGTTTACATGACTCGTTTCTCCTGCAATAAGAAAATAAATTAATCTGGGCTATATCTAAATAGTCTGAATTCAACCATCGATTGGTCCCTACATTTGATTTCTTCTTTAAGGAGAACAAACACATTCTAACCTATATTTCAACAATCATGATTACTAGAAATCAAAGGTCCACACAATATATGTGTATTAATTCAACATAGAGATCAACACACATACGATAGAGGATATTTTCAATATATTTATACGATATTTATTATTCTAGCCTAACTCACATTATTGATTGGTTCTTTCCTTAACTCATGTTGGACCTCTCTCGGGTCCTTAGTCCTCTCAACACGCTATTCTATCTCTTATCTATTCTCCTATTACATTACAAATATCAATGATATTCAATAAGGATGGTTCTTTTATATCCAAATAAATATGGATATAATGATCCATTCATAGAAAATATCAAATCTCAAATCATCTAAAATATTGCATTACATGTCGACAATGATATAATCCTTAGTCTATTTAATTATTCCATATTTCATTTAGAAAATAAAATTTCCACCTTTAATTACATTAAATTATTAAACTTAAGAGAATGAGACTTTGTTTTGGTAAATATGGTAAGACCTCCAATGTCTTGTTAACTTGAAGAAATGCTCCTATATCAAAACCCCAAGGTAAAAAGAAGCCATGGACTATTATTCAGGACTCTTCTAATTGCTTCTATTAGTTGTATCTCATGTCTTGTGGTCTAACATATTTTTCCCTTGCAAGTGAATTTAATGCTATTTTCTTCTCCTCTTCGATCCCAAACATTATGTTGTTGATATCCACTTGCATTGTTGCAATAAGTATTTCAAACAAACTATGTCTGATTTTGAAATATCTTGTTAAATCTATCCTTATCACTTATACTTGATACTAATTGGTTGATGTTGTCCTCAATTTTCCAAGTTTCCATATTTTATTTTGCAATACAACATACATAAATAATCAACGTCAATGTCCAACTTAGTCCTTTACTAACACATTCGATTAAAATTTCTCAATTGTATATGTACTTAAAAATTTAAAATTTGTATGGCCTCAATTTTCATTTCATTATCCTCGTACCCTCTTAGCTTCAATTCTTCATCATGAGACTTCAATTCAAATATTTTTAAGGAAATTTATTTCCTCCTCCATTGATTCTTTTTTAAATATTGACTTTCATCTTTTGAACTCTTGTTTTTAACTACATTTTCACATAAAATAAATTTATTGCAACAAGCATTACATCCCTAAAACTCACCACAATTCATAAAAATGACCACTTAATTTTTTTTATTGTTGTCTACAAATATGTAGTATGTTGTCCTTCAATGTGCATTACTCTCTTTTTTTACCTTTGCTTCAACTTTTGTACCTTGCTGGTGACATTGAATTTTATCTTCCTCCTCATTCTTCCTTTCTATAATCTCTAGTCATTCCTTCTAAATCCTCAGATTGACTAGACATTGTCCTAGCATCCTCAACTCTCCACTAAAGTATATATTTATAAGGTTGTCATCCATCATTGAAAATGTTGGAATATTATTGTTTCTATCAATATTCTTTTTCTTTGAATGAAATAAAATTTCATTATGTGGTTCTCTCATCAACCTCTCCAATAATATGATTTCTTCATTAGATTTCTTCATCATCGCATTTGAATGGTACTCTTCATTTCCTTTGTCCTTCTTTTATGCGTCATCATAAGTCAACTTGAATTTATTCATGTAGAAATAGGTTCTTGCAATTGTTCTCCCATAGTTTCATTTATCCATTATGGATGATTTCCACTCTCATTGTCTTTATAAGACAACTATGTCTTTCCTTCTCTTGTAAAAAAAAATTAATTATGTTCTTCCACTATTTATATGATAGTATCTAGCAACTATACTTCATCTTCAATACCTGCAAAACCTGCAAACATACACAAATCTTTAGTTTAAAAAATATAAGGCTCTACAACATCCTTTGCTATCTTTATTATTATATATTCCTATTGATATGAACTTTCCAAAAAATCTATGAGACTCTTATGAAGTCTCTCATCAACACCTTCATTATCATCTTATCTAAGGAATGATCCTTTCTCTAGTTCACAATAGTGAACTTCATTCTCCTCAGACTCAACTACTCTGATTTCCTCTTCCTTAAACCAAGGAGTCATCATGTGCCTCAGATTCTTCCTTATATTTCTTGTAAACAATTTCTTAACAAGCCATGTAACCCTCTTCTTCATTATCCATCCATATCTATGTTCCTTCACACTTTCTTATAGAAGAATCATCATTATAATAAGATGTTCCTTCATCCAAAAAGGTATTCTGTAAAATTACTCTTGACTCATAAATTTAATATGTATGCCATCTACTTTAGCATTCTCCTCCATTATGGTGTGGCTCATCCTTGAACCCTTTTCATGAGCATTAATAGACATATTCATTTTTCCTCTATGGAATTTCCTCATCCACTTGTGAGTTGCACTGAGCCTCTGCAATAAAATGTCTATTTAACCTCTACTACAAGTACCTCACCAAAATTCTCTCCTCTAAACTTGTCATTTTGGTAATAATGGTTCTTCTCTCTAAAACCTTCTGAGATTCTTCTTCTCCTTTGGGCTTCTGCACTCTATTCAATCTGAAGAGCTTCACTTGCACTCTTTTCTCGATAACTCTACTCGCAATTGCAACAGTGCAGTTGTCTTGACAATTTCTACCCAAACTTAGTTGGAAGATGCTATTATCTTTGTTATGAAACCATTATTGCAAGGGTTACCACAAATTTTCCTTTCCTCTTCACTACTACCTACAATCAATAAATAATTTGTCCAAATATCAACTAAAAATTATAAAGACCATTATTTACCTATCAAATCTCATCATATATACACTTCAATAACCTTTCTAAGTTATTTTCTTCAAACTCCTAAAATATTTTCTATTTAAAGGATTCTCAAGTTTTCCTTGAAACTATCATTACCAATTCTCCCTACTTTTCTCCCTAGCTCAAATGGTATTCTCCTTTGGACAAGATCCTCTATGCTCTATTTCCTTATCGAAACCTCATCCTTAAAAAATTAACATCTTTCTCGTCACTTGTTAATAATATATTCAAATTTAATATCAAGTATAATAATATATTAACTCATCCTTGTAATGTTTTTTCATGCATATTTCCCTTGCTAGTGCCTTCTCTATCTTTCATCTCCTTCCGCGAATTCTTCTTATGGATTCTCCT
The DNA here is from genome assembly GCA_034641835.2 of Pinus albicaulis. NCBI lineage: Eukaryota > Viridiplantae > Streptophyta > Pinopsida > Pinales > Pinaceae > Pinus > Pinus albicaulis. Next base: position 1,459,857,645 of record CM076584.1, on the reverse strand, counting down.
ATTGATCCAAGACTAACTCAGATAACATCTTTTCTCTAGTAAAACCACAATATCTTATGTAACATTAAACTCCAATGATTATCTGGGTCAAAGCATGGAGTTGGGTTGCACTTTTTGGTGAAATGAGGGAACGCTTTTCTAAAAGATGGATTTTTGATTGAGCAATTTTAAGTGCTTGATCAAGATATTTTTAAGCACTTTCTCGAGTTGTTGAGTTACTTAAAAATAGCTTGATCGAACATTTAAAAAAACTCTCAATCGAGTCGTTTTATTACCCAAGTTAATGACTCGATCGTTTCCTTGAGTCGTACGATACCATTAATAAAATTTGGTAAGGGCGTCGGTGGGTTAGCTTTTTAATGGCTTGATCGATCCTTTAAGCGCTATTGAGCCAGTGGTTAACCACATATGCTACTTGATCTAGGGTTACGTTAATTCTTGATCGAGCAATTTTAATTTTTAAATTTAGCGCTCTATTGAGCTCTTGAAATCCTAAAAATTATAGTTTCACCACCTCTTTTGCAGATTTCTCTGCGACCCCATTTTGCACCCTACTAAATTTAGGGCAGAAATTATCCTGAAGTGGCAGAGTTGATCAAATTGGATTCGTAAAATAATACTCTATCCAATGGCATATGAATTTGACACTTTCGAATTCATATGATATTTTTCATCTAATTTATTTTAAACATAAAATTTGAAATTTGTTTGGAAAGTTTGAAAGGGGTTGAATAAAAAATCAATAACATAAAATATAAACAACGAAAAAAATTCAAAACATACCACTATCGTCATCTGCGGGTCCTCTTCAAAAGGGTACTCTTCGTTTTTCAATTTATTTAAAGAGTTGAAAAAAATATTTGGTGAACACATGTGTCTCAAAAATGCAATTGAAATATTACTTTGCCAACTTCAAAAAATAATAAAAAAATATATTTTTCCATAAAAAATAAATTTTAATATAAAAAATTTAGTTCTCTTTGTGTATATCATGCTCATATATATATATATATATATATATATATATATATATATATATATATATATATATATATATATATATATATATATATTTTTCAAAAAATGCACATTTGAGTCTAAGTTATTCTATGTGAACACACACATACCTCTTAGGTTTTACAAAAATTTGCAAGGACATATATTACATTTAATGGAAAATTGAGAGATTGTACAACAATAAATTATTTTAAAAAAATATCATTATAAGAACAACATGATTCTCCACATATTCTCTTTTTACGCCAAATAAAAATTCATAATTCTTATATGAATTTTGAGGGGTGAAATTCGATAGAAGAGGAAAAGATTGAAATTTCATCGCAACATTTGTCCCAAAAGTGTAACCCATATTCAAGCTTTCACCCATCTGTAACATTCAAACTAAATTGCTTTGATACCACTTGATGCCAAATTGAACACTTTTTCCATAATCGTGGTGACACAACTAAAAAAAATTCCATCAATAGCTCTAGATTGTGCATTTGTTTCCATTTAGAAAAATCCCAAAATTCCTTTATTCCAATCAATATTTTGGATCAAACCTTTATCGTTTTCTGGAAATTTTCATTTCAAAATAGCCAAACTTAGCTTTTTATCAAATTCTTGCAAAACCTTAAGTTTCTTCACTCCATGGCTTAACATGTTGAAACAAATATTACCGGCATTGTGACCAAGCGCTTCGCCAAAGCCTCAATTGTATCAAGGATCCAAGTAATCTAGATTGGATATGCATGTTAGTACTCATATAATGTTAATCTAGATACACTCAAATCTGGATTTCTTTTCCCTTTAAAAATAGGGATACTTTTGAAGGCCTAGACTTGGCTCAACCAAGATGACCATGTGATATATCATATTTGGGTACTATATTCGATGTGTTAACAACTGTGATCCACCCATTTTTGGATCTAGCGCATCCTGGTGTATGCACTTTTGGTGGGGCTTGAATTCAAATTAACCCAGTTATAATTTGAAATATATGGTGGGGTCCACCCTGAATACTCCACCATCTTGACTTATTTTCACTCACAACTTTTATTCTAGGATCTAGGTAAAATTCTCCTATGCATTTCTTCACTCTCACTTGGATAAAATGATATAAAATGAATTGAATAACACTTGCCTCCCTTTATGGGGTCCACAACTAGAAATTTGTGGTGAGTTTCTAATATCAGGATCCATATACCCACCCTTCACTTGATTTCACATTTGATAGAATAGTGAGTTACTACAAAATCTAGATACACCTTTGAATATTTTTTTTGGGGTCCATGCCTCCTCGAAGTTTTTGTATATATTTAGTCATGGGATCCAGTTAAATATTCTTTGCACACATTATTGTTGAACCCGATTACTTTAGGCCCAAATGAGAAACTCCGCAAGATAGAACCTTGTATGTGTACATCAATTGACTGATGTAATGTATAAATGATCTCATCCAGACCTAAACATTTATAAACTTAACTCCACAACATAGATCCATATAATTTAGAATATCTAGTTCAAATGGAAAAAAATGAGCTCAAATTTGAAACTATCACTTTTATCTCGAAGTTGTTCATACATTGGTTGCACAATTAGTTCCTACTGCAATAAGTAAATAAACTAATATGGTATATATGTAACAATATAAATCCAACCATGGAATATCCCTTACATTTAAATGGAGTAGATCAGAGGAAGAATGGAAAAGTAGTTGAATGTGCTCATAGCATGTTAAAAGGTAAAGGACTTTCTAATAGTATTTGGGTTGAAGCAATCAACACAACTCTATATCTCAAGAATATAAGTCCTACAAATTTTTTGAGCACAAAACACCATTTGAATAACTTTATGGTTTAAACCTAAAGTTAGTCATTTGAGAATATTTGGATGTAAGGAATTTTCTCATATTCATAAATAAGATAGGTGAAAATTTGATCCCTAAGCTATCAAATGCATTTTCATTAATTTTTGTATAGGGAAAATTCATACAAGATGTATGATTCATGTACTCACAAGGATTTTGCAAACAAATATGTTATAATTAATGAGAATACGGAAGAAAAAATAAAATAGGATGAACATAGTGTATGTCGTTCTTCTTATAATAACTTCAAAGAAGAAGTATAAGTTGAGGAATAATGTAAAGCTCAAGGCATAATGGATATCCCATAATACATTTCAAGGAGTCAAAGTAAACAAAGAAGTGATGAAGGAACTCCACAGAGAATAAAAAAAGAAGAAGAAACTCCACATAATAGTGAACCCCTAAGAATATCAAAAAGAGAAATTCAAACCCCCATCATGTATAAATATTATGCTTTAATGCCTCAAGTGATGACTGTTGTTGAGCCTTTGAATTTTGAAGATTCTAAAAGCCATAAAGAATTTATGGAGGCTATGAAAGAATAACATGAATCTATAATGGAAACTTAAACTTGGAAATTAACATAATTACCTGAAAATAAAGTCCCTATAGGATCAAAATGGTTGTACAATACAAAATTAAATACAGACGGTAACATAGAAAAATATAAATAAATATTGGTTGCAAAAGGTTGTTCACAAAATGAAGGTATATAGTATGAAGACACCTTTCCCCTAGTTACAAAAATGACACAATCAGAATAATGATAACATTAACCACTAAATATGAATGGAAGCTACATAAGTTAAATGTAAAATCAACTTTTTCTAAATGGAGAATTAAAAGAAGAGATTTATCTTGTTCAACTAGAGGAATTTGTAACGAAGGGACGAGAACATATTGTCTCTAGGTTAAAGAAAGCCTTATACATACTAAAACAGACACATAAATCTTGTTATGAGAAAATAGATAAATTATTATTTCAGAAGGGATTTAACAAAAGTAGAAATGATCTTAATTGCATATCAATTCAGATAGAAATAAAAATATACAATTAATCTCTTTATATGTTAATGATATAATAATAACAGGGAGTGATACTAAATTAATTAAAGATATATAAATATAGTTATTTTAGGAATTTGAGATGAAGGATCTTGGGTAGATGCACTATTGTCTAGGTCTTGAAGTATGGAGAGGGAATGGAAGGAATTAATTACACAAAGAAAATATAAAAAGGAGCTACTAATTATATTTCATATGAATAAATGTAAAATGGTAAATACTCCATTGGAACAAAATGTCAAATTCAGAAATAACGATGGAACAAAAGTGGTGAATGGAGCATTGTATTGCACAATTAGTGGGAATCTTGAATTATCTCACTACTATTAGGCTAGACATTTCTTATACAATCAACATACTTATTCAGTTCATGGCTAAGCCTCATGAGAGCCATTTTCTAGATACAAAAAAAGTTTCTTTGATATTTAAAAGGGGACTATTAATTTTGGTAGTGAATACACTACTGATTGTAATGTTGAGTTAACAAGTCATTTCGATTCACACTGGGTTGGAAATCCATATGATAGTAAACCTACCATTGGATACATGTTCAATATAGGATTGAGAGTGATATCATTGAGTAGTAAGAAAGAACCAGCTTATTTTCCTGCGTAGAACTCAAGTTTCAGTGGCAAGAATGCATGAAGTAGTTATACCTACAAATTGTATGGCTTCGAAGGATAACTAAAGATGTTGGAGAAGCAGTACAAGAAAATACAATGATCCTATGTGATAATCAAAGCACTATAAAATTGGAAAATAATATTGTATATCATACTAGGTAAAAGCATATAGAAACATAACATCATTTTGTAAGAGAAAAAAAAAATTAAAAAAAAATACTTAATGTATTGTAATACAGAAGAAAATGTGAGTGGCATATTCACTAAGCCTCTTAGAAAGGCTTAATTTGAAATTTGTAAAAGTAATTTATGTGTTATAGAAAATCCAAAGTATGTTGTAATTCTGGCCGAGAATTAGACTAACTAACAAGTTAACATATAGGTTGTGAATAATAGGAGGCGGCAGAATAATCATGACTATTCTATATAGTTGGTCAAGAACATTTCTATAATTTTTGTAGCATATAGTCGATGACAGTTAGTAGGAAGTCACTGAAATGTCAACAGGTAAATATAATATCTGATAATGAAATCTCCAAGTCCATGTTTTGAGTTTACAAACTTTGATACTACCAAAAATACATTGTACCAAATGAAATTTCAAATCCTTCTTTTACTAAAATTTGCTTGTAAACCATAAAATGACTAGTGGATATTAAATTTATGTAGTCATAGAACTTATGAACAAAAATATCGAAAACCTCGGCCAAACGTAAGAAGTGAATTAATCTATTTGCATATGTGTATCTATGTCATTAGGATGGGAACTTTTGTACCTAATGGGCAACAAACTCATTCCACATGTGTAAGGTAAAAATACTAATTGTGAATTAATCTATCTGCATATGTGTATCTATGTAATTACGATGAGAACTTTCGTACCTAATGGGCAACAAACTCATTCCACATGTGTAAGGTAAAAATACTAATCGATAAATTTATAAAATATTAAAAAGCATATCAAATTTCAAGAAAAAGATGAAACAACTTTGGACAAAGAGACATGATAAGTGAATTAATATATTTGCATATACGTATCTATTTCATTAGCATGGAACTTTTTTCCTTGATAGATGGCAAACTACCCCATACGGTAGACTATAATCAATAAATTTAGGGAGTCTTTAAAAATAAATCAAGTTTCAAGAAAAAGTCCAACAATTGTGGATAAAGATTAAAATTATATTCCTTCTAATTTATAATGATTAAAAGTCGCTTTTAAGCTAGACAGTATGTATATATTTATAAATTAATAGTTAAAGATTTTTTTATTTAGTTTAAACAAAAAAATTGTATCTTAAAAATAACCTTAAAATTTGATAATTATTTTCGTGAACCATTTTACATAACAGATTTCACAACTCGAGATCCTTACCCTACTTTGTGTTTCATTTGGACATGTATTTTCCATACTTTATTTTATTGTGTTCAAACTTGTTTTCTAATAGTGACCTTCAAATTTAAGTTTCTTTGAAAGTTTAATCCCATGCTATGTTTTGCAACTTACAAAAGTTCTAGTTTTGTAACATCAATCCTGTTTCGTACCCGAAGAAAGTTAAGACTGTGATATCAATGTTTCTTTTTACTGTATCAATTTTCTTTCTAATATTAATCTGGTTTCAAACCAACAAAAAATATTCAATTTCAGAATATACGGTATATTGTCTCACCGTTTCACACAAACTTAAACTTCATACCTCGATGTTTCACTCAAACTTCATGTGCAGACGTTTGGTTCAAATTTAAACTTCATGCCGAGACATTTACCTCAAATTAAACTCCATGCGCCTTCATGTTTCACTCAAAATTAAAACTCATATAGAATGTTTTGCTCCATTTTTGTTTTCAAAAGAGCGGGTAGCTTTTGCAGTGAGATAAAGACCTAGTTTCTACGTCAAAAACCGAACCTATGTCTTCATTTTCAATGATTAATCTGCGTTCAGAAGCCCATACTATGGATAACCTATTCGTATGTCTATTTTTCCCTATAGTTCCAAAAATATGCTTATTATAAATTTTATAAAAACTTTCTAACAAAATCTTGTATCTACATAATATCAGTAAAATTTAGATTATGCGTGTTATATGGAAAAGGAGATTCATGCTTCAGCGAATACATCTCAGTACTAAGTGTACTAGCACAATCATATTTACCAATGTGGTTGATATACGTTGATAGGCGCATATATGAAATATATCTACAACCACATTCACTAATGTGTTTGATATACTCCCATAGGCCCATATCCACTACCCACCACATGTATTTTACCAAAATAATCATTATATGTTTATGAATATAATTACCAATATATCTTATATATATCTAATTGTAATATATTAATAATATAAAATATATTGATACTATATATTAAACTAATATATATATATATATATATATATATATATATATATATATATATAATAATAAAATATTATAAATTTTTTTCAATACATTAATATTTATAACTCAAACTATACTAAAATTAAAATATAAAATAATACTAGTATTTTATTACTATTTATAATAAGTATATATCTCTTACATATATATGAAGGGATTATTAATATTATACTCCAATAGAACTAATAACACCAAGGGTCTCCCCGGATGCGGGTGTTAAGGCTTGATTATATGGAGAATGGCCTGTGGGATGGCTTGTGGAAAGGCCACATGGCCATCCACAGGCCTCACCTATGGCGTTCCTCTGCATTTATGTATCCAGGCCATCACCTTGTGCGGCATTTATTTTGTTGCAATTGTCAAGGTGGTCTCTCTTATTTCAAAATTCTTCTCCCTGGTCCTTTTCCTCGGCCCTCTGATTCTGAGTGTCGTTCCCCTGTGACGCTTCGCCTCCACTTTGCTACTTCTATGCCACCACCGCTCTCGCCCCTGAGAACTGGATGCTCCCCTGAAGCTGTGGAGCCCAGCTCTCGCACATCTAATGGGCGGCGATGCACTCTTGGAAGTTGTATTGAGTTTCTCCCTGGCTTTCATCATTCTCAGAGCCTCTTCTGTCAATTGAGTTTCTTGACCTCCTTCGGCCTCAATTCTCCCTCCGCTTCTCTGCTTTCCCCCTCTTTTGCCCCCTCCTTTGCACCCTCCTTTGCTCTACGCTCCCATCATCCTCTGCGTGCCAACATGCCACGACTCAGACACCACATGCGATGCCGGAGGGGTAGTTGCAGAGGACGGGCCTCTCGTCTGCAGCATTCCTGCTTGTCCAACTCTTCGTCGTCATCGTTTGAGCACTCCTGGGGCTGATACCCAGACACTCGCAGCGGGCGTGGTCGTCTTCTTAGCTCCTCCTCTCATTATCCTGCTTCTGAGCCTTCGACGCGTCCTCCACCTCGTATCTATGCCCCTACCTCTACATAGAACCCATCCACTTCCCAATTTAAATTCCATTGCACCTCCGAATACCCTCTCGTCGTGGCGACCATCTCTGTTTCTTTCTGCGAGGTCTCTGGTGTGGGTTCCGGCTCCTGTCAACCCACCCGTCCTCTGCGTCTACCCAATGAGCCTGGTCCCTCTGAGGAAATGAAATCCCATCAGGTCCCCACAGTGCATACTTATGACTCAACGAGTGATGGCAATTCGGGCTACTTCAGGGAGACATGTTTGCAGGAAGGAGGAAAAGGCGATGATACTTCAGTGCTTCAACGTGGCCCCACCCTTGCTGAAGAAGACGAGTACAAATGTCTGATTGTTGAAGAACCTCCTCAAGATTCTCATGATGTCTAGATACTTAGGTCTTTTCTGAGTCAATTATTCTAGTTTTGTAGTTTTGTTGTCTGCTCACTTCTATGCTGGATGCATTTGCCTATGTCTTCATGTCGCTGGTTTCCTCTATCGAGGCAACGCTCTAAACTCTAAATGGGTGGGTTTCCCCATGGGGGCAACTCCTTTTTTTATATTTTGCTGGACATATGCCACTGATGTTGGCCTGAACTATTGAGGCCCAAGCCTCCCTGTACCATATGTTTTATTAATAGATTTTACTCTTACTTAGAAAAAAAAAATAACACCAAGGGTCTAATATTAGAAACCCAAGGGAAAAATATTAAAATGCTAAGAGATCAAGAAGCCCAAGGAATCCATATTAAAATGTGAAGAGATTAATAAAGCTCAGGAATTAATATTTTAAATACAAATGAATGATAAACTCACATGATTATTAATATTATAAACCAAAGAGAACACTCAACTTTAGGGATTGTTTTTTTTACTTTTAATCTGCTAATTGATTGCAAAAAGGTGTGAATGGCCACAGACTTAACAATAATAATCATTACTAAATTATATTATTGTTACACAAATAGAATTCGCTCATTGTTACAGTAAGAAAATGTTCCGTGAGAAAGGGCCATGAGAGCTTGCTAAATCCTTGATTGGAGACGTTTTAATATTGTAGGAATTGTCCTGACAAATGATGAGTTGGTTCGAGGTTCAACCACAAATTGCCTAATAGGTTCTGCTGTAGGGTTCTATGATCCTTCCGAGAGCACTTTGCGCAGGGACTCGGCTTTGAAAGCCCATGAGTTGAATAATAGGCTAGGCGGAAAATCTAGCAAGGTTCAGCCCGATACCATGATACTGCACCTTCAAGTAGACGAACATCCAAAGCGAATTTACATCGCCCTGAGGAGCAGGCGATAGAACTCGACCATTTCTTGCACTGCTTCTGATACAAGGAAAGGGCAGAGGTGAGGTAATCCTGGGAGAAGCCTGTATCAGAATCCAATGGTTGCTAGGACAAGTGCGAACCAACAGTGCTGGAGAGTGAACAGTTTTGCTGAAAAGGGAGATCATAGGGAGATTAAGGAATGATGCAGAGAGACTCTACTGAATTGACTGAAAGAGATCTTCGGCTATGGGCAGAGCCAAGATTGGCTTCCAGGTCAGCTTGAGAATTCAGATGCCTCAGAATATGATAAAATGATATTTTCCGAAACTTGGCTAGAGTGAACCTGATTTTCTTGAGAATGGGGACTAAGTGAATCTGCGAAGGGGTCGAATTGGAATTCAGCGCTTGGATGATAAGCCTGGAGTCTCCGAAGACCGACAGAGAGTGAATGTTCCGATTGAGAGCCAGAGATAGCCCCTGCCACAGAGCCAGAGCCTCTTCTCTGTTATTTGATTTGAAGCCCATCCCCCATTGATACGTGAGCGAAGGAGAGCCACCAGGATTCAGAAGAACACCACCCCCACCCGCAGCCCCAGGGTTGCCTTTAGAGGCCCCGTCGAAGAAGAGACAGTGATCATCCAAAGCAGATCGCCACTTTATAAACTCCTGTTCTTCCAGGCAAATTTCCCAATTAGCATGGGAAGATGCTGGGGAAATAGGATTGATTTTATAATTTGGAGCAATATCTTTGAGCCAAAGCTCCTCCTCACTGTCCAGAACAGCTTCATTCCTTATTTCCGGATTAGCATCCAAAGTCTCTCCCAAGAGTGCTTTTATTTTAGAGATAACGTTGCTTGAAGTACAGTTTTCACCTCTGAAAAATCTATTATTCCTTTCCAACCATAACTTCCAGCGGGTGTATTTAGGGATCCACATCCAAGCAGTCTTAAGAAGGTTTTTTTTATTGAGGCAGAACGATGATAGCTTGGCCCACTTGTGAAGCAGATTAGGAATATTTCTTGGCAGCTCAACTTTGTCAGCCCTTTACATCAGGACCCCCCTCCAAACATCTTGGGCAAAAGGGCACAGCAATAACAGGTGATTAGTTGTTTCTTCCTTTGACATACACAAAGGGCATCTGGATGGCCCTTCCATTCCACGTTTTCTCAGATTATCTCTAGTGAGAATGATGTTGTGAGCTAACGTCCAACAGAAGAAGTCAAACTTTGGGAGCGAAGGGAAGGCCCAAATAAATTTCCATTGTGTTGGATCAGGAGGGACATTAGGAACAACAATCAAACTTTTGTAACCTTCAGAGACCGAGAAAGAGCTATTTTGGGAGCCCCACCCTCTTTTGTCCTTAGCTGTTGCTGTAGTAGGAGATTTCCCTTGGAGTTTGTCTAAAAGAAACGAAGCTTCAGCTTGCAACCGATGGGGAACCTCTCCCAGGTTCCAGCTGTCCCACAGTCTTCCAGAATCTTTCGTCCAGGTGGAAATGTCCCACAGGGTTTTCAGATTGTTGGACTGTAGCCAAAATTTAATATTTGCAAGACCTTCAATATGGTTCAAAGGCTGATCTCCTAGGATCGGGTCTTCCCAGATTCTGATTTTTTTCCCATTACCTGGGATCTAGTAGAGATTGGAACTGAAATGCTCCATAGCAGAGAGACAAAGCTTGAAAACTGGAGAACCTTTGGTGGTTTTTGGCGGATGATCCAAACATCTCAAACGCTGGCCATGAAAATATTTCTTCCACAGGACTCTCTTACTCCAGCTAGATTTCCCAGCTACAATATTCCACAGAATTTTGGAGCCCAGAGCGAGATTTTGTGCAACCAAATCTCTCATTTGAAGACCTCCTTCTAGGATTGGCCTCTTTATGGTATCCCATTTAACTAAATGAAGTCTTCTTTCATTATTTCCCCCCCCCCTTCCCAAAGGAATCTCCTCAGAATACTATCCATTTTATTGAGGAAGGTTTTGGGAGCAAGCAGAATGGAGTGTTGAAAAAGAGGCATACTTATTAGAACAAATTTCATTAGAATAATCTTTCCAGCATTGTTCAGCCAAGAGGCTCCCCAAGCATGTATTCTGAGCTTAAGCTTGTCTAAGAGGGGCATCCAGTGGGCAACTTTAGGTATGGATTTGAAGATTGGAATCCCAAGATATTTGAAGGACTCCCAGGTCTGACAAACTTTCATCTCTAAGAGCCTAGCAATGTCAGTCAGATCTTTGACCGAGCAGCTCCAGCCAAAGATTGTGCTTTTTAAATAGTTTATCTTGCTGCCCGAGACCTCCTTATAAATATCCAACTCCTTCTTAAAAGATCTGGCCGAGTTTATACTCGCTCCTCCAAGCAGCAGAGTATCATCGGCAAATTGGGCATGGTTTATGTCTTTAACATTGTGCACCATTCTGAGGCCTGGCAGAGTTTGGACTTGTTGACAATAGTCAAGCTGGAAGCTTAGAACAGAGGCTTGGATAGCATAGAGGAGAGGGGACAGCGGACAACCTTGTCTTAAACCCCTAGATGCATTGAAAAAATCAGTGGATCGGCCATTAACCAGCGGCGCAATCGAAGGGGAGGCAATGCAGGCTTTCACCCAATTTATGAAGGTTATTGAGAAGCCCATTTTCTTCATAACAGCAAACATGAAATCATGTCTCACCCTGTCAAAAGCATTTTCCAAATCGAGTTTTATCACCATTCCTTTCTCTTTTCGATGGCTACTTGAATGAACTGCCTCTTGAACCAGCACAATATTGTCCAGAATCTTTCTCCCTTTGATGAAACCTCCTTGATTTTCCGGAATGATGTCCGACAGAATATTCTTGAGTCGGTTGGCTATGATTTTGGTAATCAGTTTATAACTAGTATTACACAGCGAAATGGGACGAAATCTACTAAAATCTGAAGCTCCTTTCTCTTTCGGTAGCAGTGCTAGGAAGGCTGAATTGATACTGCCTCCTATCTTAGAACATGATTGGGACTTCCTGACCATTCTCAGGAGGTCTTTATTGATAGATGACCAGCAAGACTGAAAAAACCTAGCATTGAACCCATCAGGACCTGGCGCTTTATCCGGCTCCATGCAATCCAAAGCTTTCTTGAGCTCATCCATGTTGATCGGTGCAGTCAGCATACTGTTAACAGAATCTTGGACACAGTGAGGAATTAGATCAAACGGGTAGGCATGAGGATCTATAGGAGGGTCAACAGGCGTCGAGTAAAGCTCTTTGAAAAAAGTGAAGGCTGCTCTCTTGATGCCTTCAAAATCTTTAACCACAGCATCATGGGAGTGGATTTCTGATACATTTTTGAATTGCTTGCGAGCTTCGGCTTGCTTATGGAAAACGCTGGTATTTTTGTCGCCGGCCTGTAACCATAATTTTCTGGATTTTTGTCTCCAATACTCCTCTTCGTCCCTACTAGCTTTATGGAGGGATTTTTGCAACTCAACTTCTTTTTGAAGCAGACTTTGGGTAACAGCAGAATCCTCCATTGCAGATTGGAGGACTGCAAGGTTTTCTAAGGACTCTTTTCTCTTGGTTGCGGGAGTTTTCAGAGTTTTAGCCCACTCCTTGAGCCTTCTTTTAAGACCCTTCAACTTTTCTTCCCACACAAAGAAAGGGGATCCCTGGACATGCCGGTTCCAGGCTTCAGAAACCACCTCATGGAAACCCTCTTGCTGAATCCACAAAGGACTAAATCTAAAGGGAATGGGACCAAGAAAACCATCCATGGAGAGCTCAAGACTAATGGGTTTATGGTCGGAAGTGCAGTTAGGAAGGATTTTGGAAGAGGCCATTAGACCACAAGTAAGGAAAGAGGTTTGGACGAGGAATCTGTCCAAATGAGCAGCTATGTGGTTGGGTCCTAATCTTTTGTTAGACCAAGTGTATTTCCCAGATGAAGGCTTGATATCCTCCAGATCCCAGCCTATCATAATGTCTTCAACCCATTCTCTAGCTGGGTCCCTAATAGGAGAACCCCCCTTTTTCTCTTCAGTGGCTAGAGTAACGTTCAGATCCCCTGCGATAATGATGTTTTCTGGATTGTGCAATAAAAGAAAGGACTGGAGCGAGTACCAACAAAAAATTTTCTCCGCTGGAGAGACCGGAGCATAAAGGTTGAACATACTTACTTGTTGACCAGATTCTTTGTGGAGGAGCTGAGTGAAAATCTAGTGATGGCAACTTTCTTCGTGAGTCAAGTCATATTTGGAGCTGTCCCAGAAGGAGGCAATCCCGCCAGAGGCGCCCCTAGCACTGACAGCGCTTCCGGGGCCTTTACGCCAGAATATTTTGCTGGATTGGAGGAGAAGAGTATCCTCCAGCTTTGTCTCCTGGATGAGAAGGATTTCAGGCGAGTGCAACCTCACTATGTCTTTCAGGGCATCTTCTTTCAGCCTGCTACCTAATCCTCTGCAATTCCAGGAGACGTACTTCATTATTTACTGGATTGGGAAGGTGTGGCTCCTTTTGGAGCCCTGTTGTGCTTGCGCCCGGATCTGGTGTTCATCATTCCTTTGAGAGTTTTCTGGGAGCCTTGGAGAACATCCAAATAAGTTTTCTCCTCTCTCTGTTTCTTCTTGGATTTCCGGCCCCTGGCTGATTTGATAGGAGTAATTTGCGAACTGTCTGATTCGGAGTCTCTTTCTTCTGATTCTCCCCCAAAGTCAGAGGCTAAATTAATGTGCTCGTCATTGCCTTCGTTTCCCCCTTGATCAGCCTCTGCTAGGGGAACAGTTGTTTCTTCTTCGATTTCTTTTACTTTCTTCGACTGATCTTTAGTTTCTTCATGGTTCTCTGAGGCATCCACCTTTTCACCTGAGGAGGGGCCTTCATTTGAAACTGGTTTGGTCTTGGAATTGGTCTAGGATTTCCCCATTGGTCCTAGTTTTTTCTGCTCATTGGGCTTTGAGACTACCTTTCCCTTTTTTATCTCTTTCCATCCTTCTTCTTCCACCTTGTCCCCTGATGGGGCTTTGGGGCAGTTTCGTTGAAAGTGACCGTGCTCATGACAGATTCTGCACTTAAAGGGTAATTGCTCGTAGTCCAGTTTCTGGAAGTGGTGCCAATCTCCAACTGTAAGTTTGATGGCTTCTGGCAGAACAGCTTCCAAGTCAACTTCCACGTAGATTCTTGCGCAGGTGTATTGGCCCCTGTTATCCTCTTTTTCAATGAATCTGCCCAGACCGTTTCCAATCTTTTGCAGGGATTGAAAGCTCCAGTAGTGAATTGGCAGGTTGGGGAACCAGACCCAAACAGAAACCTCCTTTGGGACATCAACTGAAGGATCAAAGTCAGGGGTCCATTTATTAAGAAAAATACCTTGATTTCCCATGAAATACAGACCATTTCTGAACACCAGATCATGGTCTTCCTTGGTAGTGAATTCGAAAATGAAAAATCCTCTACCGACGGCATAACAGATCACGTTGTTGGACATCAGGGGCCTCCAGTTTCGTTGAACCCATTCATCAGTCGATTTTTTTGTTGGCCATCGACCCATAAATTTCCCGACTAAACCTCTGTTAGCCAGGGCAAGTGCGATTTTGATCGGCTGTTCTTCCGGCAGAGCAATTTCTGGGATTTCTTCAAGTTTTTTGATAAACTTCGGGACGTCGGGATGTGGACGTTTTTTCCCTTTCTGCGAAATAAGGTTACGAAAGCCATCAACTGAAGAAGTTGGAGGGGTGGGAGAGGGCTCCACACCCCCTGGCGCACCGATGGCGATGGCACAGACCTGGCTGCAAACTCTGACCTAATCGGAAGCTGCGGAAGCGAGAGCGCGCGCGTTTGATAAAAGAAAGAATCAACTTTAAGGATTGTTAATATTATAAATCCAATGAATTAAAAATATAAAAGATTAATAAACCCAATGGATTGATATTTACAACTGAGGAAATAATAAACCCAGGGATCCAATAAGTCCAAGGCATTAATGTGGAAATGACAAGAAATTAAGAAGAAACCCGAAGTGTAATTACCCAAACTCAAAAATCTAGGATATTAATACCATAATAATCAATATTTTAAACTCAAAAGATTTATAATCCCAAGGTATTATTAATATTATAAACCGAAAGAATTAATAAACGCAAGGGTTTAATATTAAAACCAAAGGAATCGATGAACCAAAGCAATAAATATTAAAAACATACAGGACTAATAAGGCTAAGGGATCAATATTAAAAACACAAAAGATTATTAAACCCTAAGAATAAAGTTTTTAAACTAAAAAACCTAAAAAATTAATATACCCGAATAATTAATATTTTAAATTAAATATATTAATGAACCCAAGACATTATTAATATTATAAACCAAAATAAGTAATAAACCCAAAGGTTTAATACTATAAACCAAAGTAATTGTTGAACCCGAGGGATAAATATTAATATTATAAACCAAGAAATTAATAAAACCTAATAATTAATACTTTAAACTCAAGAGATTAGTAAACACTAAGAAATAATATTTTAAACTCAAGAGATTGATAAACCCAAAGGATTATTAATATTTTAAACAAAAAGAATTAATAAAGCCAAGGATTTGATATTACAAACCAAAGGAATTGGTGAACCCAAGGGATAAATATTAAAGACATAAGTGATCAATAAGGCCAAGGGATCTATCCCCAAAAATGGGCTTCATTTCATGGCGGCAAGGCGGTTGAGTTGAAATCTGCGGAGAGAACTAGGGTTTTGAGGACCGCCCTCTGATCCAAGGCCAGAACGCTGGCAAAGAGCCGAGATCGCCTCCAAGATCTGCGGCAACAAGGACTGAAACTGGTGCAGAAGATGGGACGACCGGGGGCCCCTGGAGCCCCCACTTTCAAACAAGTAATAATAGACAAAGGGAAGACGACGACCGAGGGTTCGAGAATCCCAGGCTCCTCAGCAACTCGAGATCACGCCGGCCACACTGAGATACGCTCAGATCGCTTCACGGCAGGAACGGGGAAGGGATCTACCAGCAAAGAAGGAACCAGTCTCGATCAACCCTCGCAAGAGGCAGATCCACAACGCAACGCTACAGATCTGAATGATAATGCCGATCAAAATGCTCATCTTGGTCGATCTGAAAATTCTGAAGGAAACAGAGTACAACCAAAATTGCAAGGGCGATGCAAACCCAAAGCTCTTGACAGCCTTAGGGTAAACATCACTGATCCAGATCTACAAGAATACCGAGATCACATGTCAATCTACGCGATAATCTGCAAATTCATGGGGTTTTGGCCCAGTGAAAAAGCTCTCTGTCAATGGATCAAGCAAGTGTGGAAACCACGAGGGGATGTACAACTTCACCTAGGAGCCAAGGGCTTCTTCACGGTGGTATTTACCAATCTGGACGACAAGGACTGGATCTTTGAAGGAGGTCCCTACTTCTATGCTTCTGCGGGCCTCTACATGCGGCCATGGAAACCTAACTTTGCACCTGAGCAGGAAACATTCACTCAGGTACCAGTCTGGATCAGACTCTTCTCCTTGCCAATTGACTATTGGAGACCAGCAGCGCTGGAACAAATCGGCAACACTCTGGGCACCTTTGTCCGGGCTTCTGAAGCCACTCTTCAAAAAAGGTACACTACTTATGCTCGCATCTGTGTTGAAATGGATGTTTCTGGACCTCTGCATGAAGGACTTTGGTTAGAATACAGAGATGAAACCTACTTTCAAACTGTAGATTATGAGAAAATACCTTTCAGATGCCGAAAGTGCCATGAGCATGGGCATCTAATCAGAGAATGCCCTCAAAATAAAACGGAGGAACTCCCCAAAGGGAAACCCTCTTCATCCTCGGATGGATTCATTCGGCCCACTGGAAGGCACAGAGCCAATCGCAGAAATCACCCTAAAACAGCAGATCCAAACACTGGCACTACAAATCCTTTTGAGATTCTGGGAGAGGACTCTCAAAGGAACAAGGCAGATCCAGATCCAGCAAATCAGATAAATGATCCGACTAAAGACACCCTCGATTCCGGGAATCTCAATGCAGCAAGCTCAGAAAATAAGTACCAAGAAGGAGATGAGGACATGGTCCTCAGCGAACAGGGCACAGAAGACCTAGAATTGGACGAGATTTTGGAGAAAGAAGGGCTAGATCTTAACTCAATAGTAGAACAATGGAAACAAAAAGGGATAGACAAAGTACCAGAAGAAGAAATCAATAGAATCAACCATCTATTCCTAGCCAGACAGGATGCAATAACAAAAGGTGTGAAACGGGGTCGTGGTGCTACCAGAAGCCTGGGCATCAAATCACAAACCCTACACCAGACGCAAGCTGGTAGCCAATACAAAAAGAAACGAGGAAGAAGATCAAACAAAGATGCTCTCTTCGAATTAGGTCAGCTGCTGATAAACTCAGGAAAGATGAAAGCCCTTGAGGCTTTCTCCTTCCTATCCTAATCCCAGTTAACCATGAAAGTCCTCTCATGGAATGCAAGAGGAATGGGAAGCCTCAGAAAACAGAGGCTCCTGAAAAAGAAAATCACACAAGAAAAACCGGATATGGTCTTCCTTCAGGAAACCAAATGCACAATTCAGAAGCAGAATGAGCTAACTAAACGGCTGAGCAGGCATCTCGAGCATCTGGCTGTGGAAGGAACAGGAATGAGCGGAGGCTTAGCCATCCTTTGGAACCCAAATATCTACCATCTCATTAATGCTGAAGCTGCGAAGCACTTCCTAGCCTTGCAGATGCAAATCATCGGAGAAAAAGGATCCTTCTTATTTGTCAATATCTACAGCCCCCAACGCCTGGAGGACAAATTACTGCTGCTCCGTCAATTAACCAGCCTGCATCACAGGCACAGCACCTCTCAGGCTATATATGGTGGAGACTTCAACATGATAACCTCACTCGAGGAAAAGAAAGGAGGCACCAGAATTCTCGGCAATGATGCCCAAGCTTTTAATGCCTTTATTCAAGATCTGAGCCTGGTAGACATAAAGCCTAGCAATGGCATGTTTACTTGGACCAATAGACAAGAAGGAGACAGGCTCATAGCCTCCCGTTTGGATCGCTATCTGGTCTCCGAAAGCCTCCTCCTGGAAGGGAATATTATAAGTTCTGAAATCCTTCCTTCTGGGGGATCAGACCATTGGCCCATCTCACTGCAAATGTCGATTTCAGGCACCCCCAAAAACAGGCCTTTTCGCTTCGAAATATTTTGGCTCACCCATAATGATTTCCTCAGCCGCATTAAAACGTGGTGGAAGACTCCTCTGCCGGTAAAGGGAACAAAAATGTTCAACTTACAGGCGAGGCTCAAGTATATCAAAGCACAACTGAAAACCTGGAATCGAGAGGTTGTTGGGGACATATTTGCAGAAAAACGCCATCTGGAGCAGCAATTAGAGGAGATCCACAATGAATGGATTCTAGGTAACACATCACGGGAATCCATCGACAGGGAAAAGAAGCTCATGAAGAAATGGGATGAAAGGTGCGAGCAGGAAGAAATACTCTGGAAACAAAAGTCACGAAATCAATGGTTGAAGGAGGGAGAAAGAAATACTAAGTTCTTCCACAGGTCTGCCATTGACTATAGATGCAGCAATAGAATCACTAGATTACAAGGAGAGCATGGAGAAATTCTCAGCTCACACCAGGACATCACCAATCAAATTCGTAGGCATTTTCAATCCATTGCTACTGAACCAGATTGCAACCGAAGGGAGGCCATCGCCAGGGTCACCTCATCCATACCCAAACTCATCACCGATGAGCAAAACAGTACCCTGGAACGACCAGTTTCTCTCCAGGAGGTGGAGGTGGCGGTCAGAGAGATGGCCAACGGGAAAGCTCCAGGACCTGATGGATTCACAGTAGATTTTTTCAAAGCCTGCTGGGACATAGTGAAAGAAGACATTTGGGAAGTGGTGGAAGATTCAAGATTATCGTCCTCAATCTTAAAATCACTAAACTCCACTTTCATTGCTCTGATCCCAAAGGAAAAAGATGCCTGCACTCCGTCCAAATTTAGGCCCATTGCCCTCTGCAATGTGGTTTATAAGATCATTTCGAAAGTCATTGCTAAAAGACTCAAACCTATCCTACCTCAAATCATATCAGAAGAACAGTTAGGGTACGTTGAGGGTCGACAGATCATGGATAATGTCTTGTTAGCCCATGAAATGATTCATACTCTAAAGACACTAAGAAAGGCAGGCATGATTATTCAACTGGACCTCTCAAAAGCTTACGACAAAGTAAGCTAGGCCTATCTCGAAGCGGTCCTCCAAGCTTTTGGCTTCAGTACAAGATGGATAACCTGGATCTCAGATCTGATCAAAACGCCTAACCATTCAATTCTAATCAATGGAGCCCCCTCCCAACCCTTCTACCCAACCAGGGGTATAAGGCAGGGAGACCCAATCTCCCCTTTTCTTTTTGTTATTCTAATGGAAGGGTTCAGCCGTCTCATCAAATCTGCTCAGGAGAACAATCTGATAAAGGGTCTACAGCCATTAACCAATTTTCCGGCCACAACACACCAGCAATTCGTGGATGATACCATGCTACATGGAACGCCCATTGTTAAAGAAGCAAGAGGTTTTAAGAAAATTCTCACCCTGTTCAGTCAGGCTTCTGGAATGGATTTCAACTTTGACAAATCCATGATATTCTTTTTTAACACCCATCTGGCGGTTCAAAGACATCTGACTGCAATCCTTGGGTTCAAGCGAAGCTGTCTCCCCTCCAAGTATTTAGGAATCCCCCTCACTGACAAGCCCTGGCAGAAAGCTCATTGGGAAAATCTGACAAACAAGCTGGCTGACAAATACAACCACTGGACCAACAGAGTCCTCAATTTAGCAGGGCGTTTGGTAATGACCAAAGCGGTTCTTCAAGCAATTCCGAACTACATGCTTTCGATTCTCCCTGCACCGCAAGGAGTCCTTTAGAAAATTAGAACCATCCAACGAACCTTCCTATGGTCGGGCAACTCTGGCAAGCAAAAATGGGCGTTGGTGGCTTGGGATAAACTATGCAGACCCAAAACCTTCGGAGGGATTGGATTGCAGGATCCTGGCACTATCAACAAGGCCAACGGAGCCAAGCTATGGTGGAGATGGTTAACTGAGCCCCATACTCCATGGGAAAAATTGTGGAAAGCCAAATACGCAGCTCATTGGCAGCACGAAGAGCTTATCAGAATCACCGAGGTCCCGACGGGCTCCCCCATTTGGAACTTAGCCCGAGCAAATCGACATATAATACAGAATCATTGCTTCTGGGAGATAAGAAATGGGCATTCGGCTCTCTTCTGGGAAGATGCTTGGCAACAGCTCCCGATACTAGAGAGCCCTAATTTTCATCCTTTGCAGCAATGGTACCGGGAAAACGGAAAAACAAAAGTCCATCACTACTGGGCGCAAAGCAATGAGCCGCAGCAATGGAGGAGCTGGCAGCTGACTCCCCCTCCCCCGGAGGAACAACTGTAGAATCTAAACAATACCCTCAATGACACTCTTAGCAAAAGAGTTCTCAGAGAAGTACACGGTCCAGACAAACTCCGCTGGGGCATGCTAGCTGGTGGCTCCTTCAACCTGAAAGAAGCTAGGCATTACTTGGATAACAGGGAGGAGCAGGATAAAGTAGCCTGGTATGAAAATATCTGGGCTGGGATTCTATGGCCCAAAATCAAACTGTTCCTGTGGCTTGTGCAAAACAAGAAAGTCCTAACTTGGGAAAATCTAACCAAAAGAGGTTTCATAGGACCCTCCCGTTGCCCATTATGTGAGCAGCAGGAGGAAATGACCAACCATCTCTTCAACAGCTGTGACTGGACCAACAAGCTCTGGGAATGGCTTCAAGAAATCTTCCGGCAATCTGACAGACAACACCATTCAATTCAAGAAACCATAACC
Organism: Pinus albicaulis; assembly: GCA_034641835.2. NCBI lineage: Eukaryota > Viridiplantae > Streptophyta > Pinopsida > Pinales > Pinaceae > Pinus > Pinus albicaulis. Next base: position 1,459,836,569 of record CM076584.1, on the reverse strand, counting down.
AATTAGCGAACACGGTACTCCAATAGCGTTATGGTTAATTCCCTATGGAAGAACAGTCCCGGTTTTCTTATATGGAATGTTTGGAAGGAAAGAAACAACCGAATTTTCCAAAAACGAAGCATTCGACAACTTGATGATTTAAAAACAGTCATCATGCAAGGGCTCACGGAAACAACACGTACCTGGTGCACTGAAGAAAAGATTGAAACCATCTCTCCCAATGACAGAATAATTCTGGGCATCTTCGGGCTCATTGATTTAGCAGAACACCTCCTGACGAAAACGGCTCTCCGACCAATTCCTCCTCCTGTCATCTGGCAGCGTCCGCCCCATGGTTTCTGCAAGTTGAACTTCGACGGGGCAGCAAAGGGCAACCCTGGCCCAGCTGGGGCAGGTGGAGTTCTACGGGATGAAAATGGAAGCATCATTCATATCCTAAGCAAAAATCTGGGCGAAACCACAAACAACTATGCTGAATTCACAGCACTAGAACAGGGTCTCCGACTCTTAGTTCAGCTGGGCAAAAGTAAAGCTATCGTGGAAGGCGACTCTCAAGTGGCCATAACCATAGCTAAAAAAATCCAACATGGAACGCAACCGGCCAAAGCAACCAAGCATTGGAGGTTAGCCACGGTCACGGAAAGGATAGCACAGCATTTGCCCTCTCTCAGTGGAATAATCTTGCAATCTGTGCGAAGGCAGGCAAACTCGCTCGCGGACCACATTGCTAACTACGCGGTTGACAACCCGACTCTAACCTGGGACATGTGTTGGCATGAGCTCAGGGATGATAAGCTTCGAGATCAATGCAGCGTGATCTCAAAAAAGGACCTGAATGTAGATGATTCCGTGGGACGGACGGCAGGACAGTCGTCATCAGAAAATCAGGCTTAACGGTATGGTGATTGCGCCGGTAGAACGGCACACGCAGGAGAATTTAACGAAAAGCCATCAGAAGCAGCCATCCTTAATGAGTAAGAGTTATGGCAGAGGAAACAGCTCCACCGAGCGCCGTAAGCGCTGGATGACAGCGTGTGAAGGATCACATGGCAGAACGAACATCTCCGATCACTCACCCAGACTTGGTGGCAGTACGTTGAGGCAACTTGCCCTCAATTATGGCTTTAAATGGCTTCCCCGAAGCAAGCTTCACCCCCTGTCCACTCTCTTTATTAACTCATCCCCGCAACCCTCATGTATCATTCTTGCGTGGGATTTTCTATTCGCAGGCTCCTCTTCTATTCTCGTTTTCAGCTTCCACAAAGGGATAGGTGCAGGAACAGTCTCGAGAGCCATGGCGGAAATTAATCCAAGAAGCATCAAAGCCTCACAAGCCCTCAAAAGGGCCATGGACTTTTATGAAGCTTTGGTCTCCAAGCGCGGCAAGCAGACGATAGAGGTACTGGAGGAAGAAGTAGAATTGGCTCGAACACATACAGACGACACCAACATCAGTGAAGAGGTGGATTGGCTCGTGGACCCTGGAACTCCATCCACACGGCATACCCAATTTCTGCAAACACAAGTCGTCGCGTGGCAAGTAAAAACGATGTTAGCCAAGGCCATATCCATGCAAGGGGCCGCAGTAAAAGAAATGTTTGCGGCGACGACCATAGCGTCGGCTCAGAACACTGCCCGCCTCGACAAACTGGAGATTGCTCTTAATTCGCTAACCATGGAATTAAAATAGCAAGGCACCGCCATGGAAAAGTTCATCCGCCGATTTGAAATCTATCTCCGCCATGTTCACCATGTCTCCATCGAGCTTCCTTCGGACGAGGAGCAGGCCACTGTGATCAGACGGTTCAAGCCAAGGGCCCCAACCACAGGCGGTGACGGCATAGCTTCGGTCGAAGGAGGTCATTCGGGTGCTTCTACTCCTAATATCTGATGGCTCTGTTTTCCCTGTACTTCTCTGTCAACGGGTCAATCCTTACTTTGTGTCCCTTGTTTTCTTCACAGTCTTTTTTCAGTCTATTCCCGGCTTGTAAAAGGCCTCTATGGTCTTCAGCAATATGTTGATCTAGTTTTGCATTTAAAGGGTGTCCTGCGTGGCAGCCCTGTAGTTTTTGCCTTAAGGACTACAGTGGTCAATTTAAGCTAATGCATAGCTATGTAAAACTGAGTCCTTTGAAAGTTTGAAGCGGAGCAGGCCCTTGGTTTCAGGCCGTAAGTCTCCCAATGCTGTAACCTCTGTTCATATCGTAATATAATGTTTCTACTTACTTACAAACAAACAAAAAAAACTTTGATTGGCTCTATATTTTACACGAAGAGGCCATTTTTAGACTTCCACATGCCACTGGAAATCTCTTTCAGAGAATTATCCATATGAGTGGGTTTCACCTACATTTGAGATGATATGTCACTCTAGAACAGGCTCCAAAGCCTCTTCACCTTTATGTTGCCATGTTGTCATGATTTTTCATTTCCTTTGCCTTTGATTTTCCTGTG